>CM062632.1:16873704-17218704 GCA_025617555.3 Puccinia polysora
AGAGAGAGAGAGAGAGAGAGAGAGAGAGAGAGAGAGAGAGAGAGAGATGAATTTTCTTTCCTTTCCATATCCTTTGCCCTTCCTCCATCCATCTATATTGATGTATCAGATGATCCCCCCCTTCAAGCTGGGGTTGAGAGCGCAGACTTTATACCCACCCTCTCAACCCTATCCTAAGTACAATCACAACAACAAATAGAAAAGAAACCCTAGAAACCAGAACCCTAGACTAACCTAACCCTTTCCCATACCACAACCACCCTCAAGCCAGCAAACCTCTACACACACCTGGTTTGTCCTTCTCATGACCCAGCCTCCACCGCGCCCTACTCAGAGCCACCCGTGTTGTCTGTATCTGTCCGGGGCGCCACGTGATTTCCTGCCCTGCAGGTTGGCCTGCGCTTGTGCCCGTCCTGCTCGCTCCTATAGTCTTTCTCCTATAGCCCCAATTGCCCTGATCTACCTCCCCAAACTAGCTGCCCGCAAACCTGGTTGGGCTGGGTCTATTCTTGGGTCTCCAATGTCCAAGCCGGCTGCAATGAGCACACCAACTCCAATGTCCAAGCGGGCCGCAATGAGCGCACCAACTCCAATTTCCAAGCAGGCCGCAATGAGCAGGCCAACTCCAATGTCCAAGCAGGCCCCAATGAGTGCACCAACCGTGGCATGCTTCCTGATCTGAGACTATATAACAACACCACAGCATATCAAAGTTAGCAAAAATGCTATTAGAAACCGGCCATTTTTTTAGACCAAACCCACCATTTTTAATGGTGTCTGGAATACACATACCCCCTAACTGTTGTTTTTAAAAATGGCGGGTTTCATGAAAATGGCGGGTTTCAAACATCAAACCCCCCATTATCATCCAACCACCATCCATTGCATGCATCACATCCATCCACACCTCTAACTCAGCAAATCCATACCAATCTCATCTCCATTGCATCACTCACATCTCATCTCCATTGCTTCACATATCCATCACATCACAAAAATCCCATTGCATGCAAAACACCCATCTACATCTCCACCTCAGCAAATCCATATTGGTCCCATATCCATTGCATCACACAAATCTCATCTCCATTTCTTCACACAAATCCCATCATCATCTTTTTTAAAATCTCCAATCAAACTTCCTGGCAGCAAGTTGAAAATGCAAAAAAGCTGACTGAACTTCTTTTATTATTTGAATCTGATTCAGAATCTGATTAAAAATTCAATTTGGAATCAACTTGGTTAGCTTTGAATTCTCTATTGGAAAAGCAATACATAGTTCCACAAAGAAACACTCTCCACAACCCTATGTATGAAAGGCAAAAGCTTCATCTACTCCCCAAATTAACCTTCCAGAAACTGTTCCAAACTTTAATGCCTTCATTCATGAAACTTCTAGAGATGATTGAAGGCCACCACAGCTTCCAGAAAAATTCTCAGAATCCTCAATGAAATCCATCTATCCAACTGGCTGTTTCTCTTTGTAGATTGGGATCAAATGGAAATGGGGAAGCAATTCATAAATTAGAAAACCTATTCTCAGTCAGTTATAACCATTGACTTATACAGTCCTATCTTTCTGTTGCTCAATCCTTTGTTGGAAAAACAAAGAAGAACGCAAGGAGATATCTCATTTAATGAAGACCAAAGGCTTTTCCGGTTTCATTGGTTTTAGTGATGGAACCATTATCCCCTTGAGTCAAAAACCAAAGCTAAATGGAAACCACCATTTTGATTGGAAAAAAAAGGCAATTTATTCATTTCTTTTCCAAAGCCTTTGATAAAAACTTTGATAACACACAGACCAAATATGTTTTATTGGTTTTTATAGATAATCTGGGTCACTAAAACTTGTTTGTGATAACAACAAGAAGTTCATATCCTTCCGTGCTGGCCTTCCAGGTTTTTTTCATGATTCATATGTTTTCAATTGGATGCGGATTGCCTAACAAACAGATAACTACTTCGAGAAATATCAATAAATTCTGGCCAATTCAGCTTATGCTAGTGGGATATATGTGGTTTAAGCATACCACAATGTTTCAACCAATGATCAAGCCAAAACCAATTTTGACTTTTATCTTGCACAATCACAAGTTTGGATTGAGAATGCCATAGGAAAATGGAAAGAAAGATGGGCCAGCTTATGGGAGATGCAAAAACAGCTAAAAAATTCCAAAGACATGAAGCTCCTCATCAACTGGATTATCACTTGTGTGATCCTTCACAACCTTCTTGCCAACATCAAATGTGAATGGGAAGAAATATTTGAAGAAGATATTCCTGATCCTCCTCAAGTCCTCCCAATCATCTGGTACCTCATCTTCTGCATTGAGTGAGCGGATTCTACCACTCACACCGGCTCACTTTGATGAGTAGCATTCAACTGTTAAATAGGTAAGATATAACATCACCATTTTTTTTTGTTTTGGTTGTTGAAATCCTAGGCTGACCTAGTTTTTTTTTTTTGTCTTTTTTTTTGGTGGACTTGGACAAAAAACAGAACCATAACTTCCAAACCACCCACCTCACCCCACCAAAAACACCGGTCCAACCCTCCCTCCTCCTCACAAAACCACCTCACCCACCACCACCACCTCACCCCACAGAACCATCAGTCCAAACCTCCCTCCTCCTCACAAAACCACCTCACCCACCAAAATCACCTCACCATCCACCTTGAACTACCTCTAAGTTCACCCAGTCATCCTCCTCCTTATTCTTCTTTACTCAGTGCCCCAGGTAAGCACCCCCTCCTCCTTTTATATTTCCTCCTCATTCCTTGCTTGTAACCTGTGGTAAGCACCCATCCTCCTCCTCCTCCCCCTCCCCTTCATCCCCCGCCTCCTTCTCATTGATCAATCAGCCAAACCTTGAGCAATTGTTTAATTGCTTGGGGTTTGGTCAATAAATTTTTTTCTTGTTGATTGATTGATCAACCCGCAAGCAAATGGTTGTTTGCTTGCCAGCTAATCAACCAATTGATCAACTGGCAAAAGGTCAATTGATTTCTGGCCAATCAATTGGTTGATTTACCGGAAAAAAAACAATTTTTTGCTGACCAATCAATCAGTTTATTGACCAGAAAACAAACAATTTTTTTCTGGCCAATCAATGTGTCAATCAACAGGAAAAAAACAAATTGTTTGCTGGCCAACCAATCAATAAATTGAACAGCAAACAATCAATTGGTCAATCACAGCAAATCAATTGATGAGGAGGAGGCCCTCCCCCTTCACCACCACCTCCTCGTCATGGCTTTGCCTTTCAATCAACAAGGAGGATGGGGGGGAATGATTTCCTTCCCCCCTTCACCTCCTCCTCCCTGATGATTGTTTTTCTTTTTTTTTTTGTAGGAAAATTTGGTGTAATTTTTTTTGATTTTCTATGTTTGTTGATCATCTATGTTGATTATACTGGAATGATGAATATTTTTTTTTGATTCCATGCAATTCAATCCAAAATTCCACTGCTTTGACCGCCCATTCTTCTCCCACCAAACTCAAAATGTTACAACCAATGGATTTACACCTTGATCCTCACCCCAATCAAAGTATACAGTTGGGAGGGAAAAAGATGGAAGGAGATAGTTTGAAAAACATACACAGAAGTGGGAAGGAAAGGGCTTGCCAAAGAACTAGGGCTCAAATGTGGGATTCTGAAATTGTATTGGAAGTGACTGAGGAAAAAATTAATGAAAATTTTGTTTGTTATTCATGCAAACTATGTCCCTTGAATCTGTATCCTTCCACTTTCAAGAGATTCAAAAACCCTCCCATGAGGAGTTGGAACAGGCAAAACAGAAGATCAAACCATTACATTTCTTCATCTTGGGAAAAGTATATTTTCAAGATTGATTGGATCATGAGGCTATGGTTGCAATCATCAAATTTATCCCTTTAAATGAACTCTCTGAGCAAGAGAAGAAGGAAATCAACTCAGTAACAACAATACTTCACCACTCAAAAAAAATTTTCAACACGGTGGGTCCCTCAAGATCTTGGGGTGGGAAAATGTGGGCAATTGGATGGCAAAAATTGATGCACCCTTCTGAACTATTTGGACAATATTTGAAGAAAGAAGCCTTCAAATCCTCTCATAAAGAGCATTATTTTTTGAAACTTAGGTCTGACAAGGTCTCTCAAATATTGGGCCAGATTTTTCAAACATTAGCCAAACTTGCATTTGATTCCAACCATGAAGCTATGATGGACAAAGATATCCCTTCATTCTCCTCATTTGAATTTGGATCTGGCCTCCCTCCTTTTGACTGCTCCCCTCACATCACCTTCACCTCAGAATCCTTCTTCAATTCTCCCCATATTGATAAAGATGATGTCTCCTCCTATTCCTTTTTACTGGTGGTCCCAACCAAAAAATCAAATGGACAAATTATTAACAAAAAGGATGAATTCCAAGTATCCAACAGCCAATTTTTGTTCCCTGAATTTTGTTTTGGGATTGCTTTCAAAAACAAAGTTGTTGTCAAGATGGTTTGGGCCGCAAGTAAGTACAAGCACCGTAACTTTCCTGCTGTGGAGTTGGCCACTCATACCAGGATGGCCATGTGCATGCATATTAACCAAACCACTCAAAAAAAAAGCAAGTACTTGGCCAGTGGCAAAATATATCTTAGGTAAAAAAATATAAATAAAAATAAAATAGGTTTTTACATTGGTTGTGTTAAAAATACTGTAAAACATTGCTGCAATCAAAAATATTTTTTTTTAAAAAAAAATCTTTTTATCAAAGTAAATATATTTACAAGCCAAACAATTGAATAATTTCCTTTATTTAATCAACATTACTACTGCTACCAATACATTCCATGGCTACAGATAACCTATCTTTTTTTTCTGCAGCTAGCCTTTCCCTCTCCTTTTCAAGTCAGTCTTTCTCTTGATCCTTCTCCTTTTTCTCTTTTTGAAACTCCAGCTCATCCTGTTTGATTTTCCACTCAGCATCCAAACTTTTTTGATGAGCCAAACTCTCATCTTTCCAATTTTTACAATCCATAGCCAGTTGAAAATCCCACTTCTCCTTTTAAAATTGCATTTTTTTGGATTCAATTTGTGATTTTACTGTTTTTTGGAGGAGGGGAATAGGAATCAGCTTGATTTTGAAAGCAAGGAGAAATAATCAATGGACTTAATTGAATCTTGCCTCTCCATGATATCCTCAAAGTCAGAAAAATTTGAAGTGTTTCTCTGCTTTTGATGGCTATTAGGGTTGAGGTTAACGGAATTGGAGGCCTTTTGCTTTCCCTTTGCAGAGGAGGTTTGTGTGGGAACGTTGTCACTCTCATTTGAGGGGGATGTGGGACGCCCAATTTGCTTAAGTTTTTGGCCAATCAGGAACAGATGAGGCTGTTTTTTTACATTCTAAATCAGTTGGGATTAAACGGACAGAAGAGAAAAGAACTTGGGTCCTTAGTTGAGCATATTTTGATGGTAGTGGCAATACAGGAATAACTTGCTCCTCATTGGCCAAGTCATTAAGTTCTTCCACTCCAGGAAGAGAGCAATCCAAAGAAGGAAGTGAGGGGCCCAAGGAAGGGTTTGTCAATGCTGATTTAGACATGATCAGAGCTGTTTTTGTTGGAATATCCTCCTCCATATTGGATTGGGGCCACTCATAGGTTTTGTCAGGATCATCATTGCTAGGCTGAGGATCCACAGCAAATTCCTCAGCTTCAACAGATTCAGATTTTTGAGCATCAAAAGGAGCTAACAGGGTGATTTTGGCCTTCTTTCAAAAGACTTCATCCATATAAAAATAAAAAGTAAAAATGGAGTCCAACTTATCAACAACCAAGGTTATTCCTTTGGGAGTTGGAAATTCCAAAGCCAGTGGAGATTGAAATGGAGTGGACTTTTTTTTACTTGGCTTGATAGTTCTTGAATTTCTCCCGCATCTGTTTGGATGAAAGATACAGCCTATCTTTTGTTTTATTATTGATTTCATTTTCCATCAGGAGATAACCATTAACCTTATAGGATGGAGGTTGGCCAACACATGTTTCATTGTCAGATCCAAAGCAAGCATCATAGTTGGATGGAATTTTGAGTCAGTTTACAAGCATGATGTGATCAGCTCTCTTGAGCTGACTTGAGCTTTTGGAAGCTGATGCGGGGGTATTTTTGGACATTGAGTTCCTGGGGTATGTTTGCTTTGTTTGAGTGGACTTGTGGGGGGAGCTTTGCTGAGGGGCAATTTAAAAAGAGCAAGAGGGATGAATTGATGAAGCAATGAATTGATGAAGCAATCAAGTGATGAAACAATAAAACAATGAGAGTGTGGATGTGATGAAAGGGGGTATGAAGCAATGAAGCAATGAAGCAATGAGAGGATGGATGTTATTAAAGCAATAAAGTGATGACAGTGATGAATCAAGGTGAGATTAATAAAGTGACAGGGGGATGAGAGTGATGAAGCAGAAGAGATGAGATTGATGAAGTGCTGAGAGCAATGAATTAAATTTCTGGGTGAGGTTGGAGGTAGATTTTCTTCTGATGAGGTCAGAGGTTTAAACCAGGGTTGATTATTTGGAATGACATGTGGTTGAGCTGTTGAAGGCCTTTATATACTTTACTTGAAAAAGAACCACTTTTTTCATGTTAAATTTGACACGTCTGATCTGAAATAAGTGGGGTTTTTTGATTTTTAACAGCGGGTTTGAGATGGTGGATTTGGGTTGAACCCCGCCGTTAAAAAATGGCAGGTTTGCTTAACTTTGATGAAACCTAATGTAATCTTTCCATCAAAATCTTGCTAGAAACTGTCAGAAAACCATTTATATTTATATAAAAACTGACATCAATACTTCTTTGGAGAAATATCAATGGCTATGTATTCAAAAAAGTCTCCAATTTTGCATTCATTAAATTTGACAATCCTTATCATTATATTCCAATTGTCAAATTTTTTGAAAAGATTATTTGAATGTACATGCATGTATATCACGCGTAAAAACATTATTTTACCCATCATTTTTTTTTTGAAAAAAATGCCACATTTTTATTCCATAAAAAAATAGTTGTATTGTTTTTATTCCATAAAAAAACTGTATCATTCTTATTTCATAAAAAAAAAACAAAACAAAAAACAAAAAAAAAAAAAAAACAGTAGCACAATTTTTTTTTCAAAATGAAAAATGAAATAAAATGGGAAACAAATGTCTTTATTTCATCATAATGATTTCAAAAAAAAAGGAAAAATACAATTACATTTTTTTTTAAAAAAAATAAAATATTTGCCAAAGAGAAGTGATTCAGTGTGTTCAAATGTTTCTCAGCCATTTATGTTTGATTTCTCTGTTAATTTTTTTCAAAACTTCCATGCTCTCTGGGTCATCAGCGGTGAAATCAGAGTTGAACAAAATTTTGAAATTTTTACTTGACTTTTCTTATATTCTTGTTCAATTTCAAGCTTTTTGTTTTCAACCTTCAATTTTTCTGTTTCAACCATTACCTGTGCCTGTTGAACATCAAGATGCTTGCGTTTGATTTTAAAAGTGTCTCTTGATAGGTCATTGCTCTCTTGGAGCAATCGGTTTTTTTGATTGGCCATGTCAATGTATTCCTTGGAAAGGCTATTGAGTTTGGCAATATGTTTAAATTTTTTGTTTTGACTTGAAACATCTTGGATAGATGGTGCCTCTTGCTTGCCTTTGATCCAGCAGGCCTAGGGGTTGGAATGCCAACTGTTAAAATACGTATGCACTTAGGCATGTGCTACGTATAAGTGTAATCCAAATGGGATGCACAAATGGGCCTCTCCAGCCCATTGGACACTCACACGGACCATACGGGCTTGTGTGGATGTCACTGATTTGGGGAAACTGGCCTCAAAACGCGTGAAACAGGCTCATTGGTACACAGGCCCTAACGGGCCCGGTGGGGGATATGGGCAAATACAGCCAGATGGGCTTGTATGGGCATAATTGGGCCAAAGGTTTATTTTGGACATACTTGGCCAGACGGGCTGGCCCGCCAAAGTGTGTTTGTCTCAGGTTTTGGGCTTGGGGGGCCCATTGGGGCCACCGCCCATGTCACAGCCCGCTCGGGGCTGCTGCCCGTGTCACAGCCCGCTTGGGGCTGCTGCCCGTGTCACAGCCCGCTTGGGGCTGCTGCCCATGTCACAGCCCACTTGGGGCTGCTGCCCATGCCGCGGCCCGCTTGGGGCCACTTGTATCCCTTGGTTTGGCCCACGCAGGGCTGTTGCGGCGGCCAAGGGATCCCGCGCGGTGCAACGCCCTGCGGGCCCGGCCGGTTGCAAACAACGGCCACTGCTGCAGGAGCAAGGGCCAGCGGCCCTGGCTCCCCCCCACTCCCCTTGCTTGCCATTGCAAGGGGGAGGGGGTGGCTGGCTGGGTTGAACCAGCCAGCAACCAACCGCAACAAGGCGGTCGGTCAGGGCAGGGGTGATTTCATCACCCCCTTGCCCAAAGGATGACAAGGCCGGCCACAAGGAGAGCAACCAGCGGTGGGGGGGATCTGATCACCCCTCCACCATCAAAGAAAAGCAGAGACCAGGGGCGCTCTCCCCCCCCCTTTACCAAGGGGGAGGAGCAACGGGGCTGAGGGGATTTGACCACCCCCCAGCCCACTTCCATTGATGACGCCCTGGGGGTATCAACCCCCAGGGCCCCTGGTAGGGGGAATTGACCGCCCCCTCCAGGGATCTCAGAGAAAGAGGGGGGGGACAGCATGTCCGCTGGTAACACCCCCCCCATGTGAGTCTGAGACCAGACCCAGGTGTGTTCTGGGCCCCACCTGGCCAGGGGCTGGTTGCATGAGGCAACCAGCCAGTGTGTGAGGCAATAGGACCAGTTTTAACAGACAAACGGCCCAGGGATTGAACAGCACAGGGGCTGGTTCAGCCCCATAAGGGTGGAAACACCAGAATGGACCGGAATGGGCTGGTTGTAAAGGTTCAGGGACTGATGCCATGTGGGCTGATGTAGCCCAAACCAAGTAACAAGGCCTGTAGAGCCTGTTGAGCTCTTTTGGGGCGGAAATTTTGCCTTTTGGCTTGTTGTATCATGGGCTCACAAGAGGCCAATCTTTTGTACTTAAGGAGCTCTTCTACCTGCTGTTTTCCCTCTATCCATTCATCATCCAATCAAATTCATCAACAATATCATCCAACGTGTTGCCCCATTGTGAGAGCCCATCAAGCAATTATTGACACAAGGTGTCCAGCATTTCTTTTGCTTTAATTACTGCTCATTTGCCTAAGCTAATTGCTGGCCATAATTATAACAGCAACAAATGGAGGGAGAGACAAAATTTGAGTCAAGTTGTCTCCCTTGGAAAGCAAGTTAGATGCATGGAGGGTTGGGGGATCCTTCTTTTTGAGTTGCCATTTTGGTGCCCATCAAAGCTTCTCTCAAGCAGCCATGCATTTGAAGGCCAAGGGATTTGGTCTTGGTAGAGGATAAGGGCTGCCTTCATCCAGTTGTTGGGTGAGCTCCCACTTGGAGGGTTCCATTTGATTGAATGGTAGAGAGCACTGAACTTGAGGGTTGCTGTGTTGAGACCTGCCCATCTGAACAGAAAATCTATGTCAGTGCTGGGAAAAAAAGAAGACAAAAAAAGGAAAGATAAAAAAAATGCCAAATGCTAATTTCATTGTAGTCACAAAAGTGAAAAGTGGAATGGAGGTTGAAGTTTTCTTTGATCTTCTTGAAGAAAACCTCTCCAGACTGAGCTGCTGCAAATTTGGGTTGCTTGCTGATGTGGAGCCAGGATATTGCCAATTGTTCTTCTTCCTGTGGCAGCCAATTTGATGATTGTTTTTTTTTATTATCATTTTGTTGAGACATCTCCAGAGGTGAATTTGAGTCCATTTGATGGGGGAGCAGATAGGGTAAAGGGAGAAGGTTAGCTGATCAAATAGGATGAAAGATGGGGCGAGTGGGGAGGTCCAAGCAATCTGGAGATATCAATGAGTTTGGATTGGGGAGCAATGAAAGGAAGGGGGTGGTTTCAATTGGGCAGCAATGAAAGGAAGGGGGTGGTTTCAATTGGGCAGCAATAAAAGGAAGGGGGTGGTGGCTGTTGGAAGGGTTGGGTGGGAAGCAATGACAGAAAGGAGGGGGCAGAGATATTTACAAAGGAATGGAAAGGAGGGGGAGATATCAAATGGAGGAGTGGGGACAGTTGGATGTTTGAATAGGGGGCGGGGTATGTGAGAGTGGAGTTATGCAGGGGGAGGGCCGGGAGGAGAAAAGTTTGAGTGGGGCTTGAAAGGATGTTCCTTGTTGAGCCTTGACAAGGATTCACAAATTTATGTATCCTTGTCAAGGATTTTGTCCAGTGGAAAACTATCAAGCCCTACCAAGCGCAAAATGGTGGCCCGATTGGGTAAATCCTCGATAATTCCGCATATCGAGCGGACTTATCGAGACGGTGGTAGATGCTCTAAAGAGGGATAGGGCAAGTTGTGTCCAAATGCGCCGCGACGGTCTCTGTATGAGCCCTTTACCCGCATGGGAGACCGTCCAAGGCCAAAGGCAATAAGGCAAACCTATGCCCCTAATTTTGGGGGATGTGACAATTAGTTTTTCTGGGGATCCTTTCGTCGAGCCTCTATTCCAACAGGTTATGAGCCCAGCCAGCGCTCCTAGAGCGTTTTTGTTAGTTCACATTAACTAGGGTCTTTCCTTTCACTTGTAACCCTTGCTTCATCATTAAGATTGTGGCCCCCTTCTTCTTAAGTGATTGCCGACATTATCCTTCTACAATCTTGGTCCTCTCCTCAATTGTTACCACCTTGGGTGACCAAAATCTTTCTTGAAGGCTCTACTACTTGTCCTTGCATTGACTCTGCCTCAATTTGTCTCATGCCTATATCTACGCAACTGCTTGCTGCTGGGTCCCCCATTCCTAGTCTGCAATGCTTGCCTCCTGACCTGCAACTTGCAATATCTCTTCCCACATGCGAAATTGCTCGCAATCCTATCACTTTTGTCACCTTCACGATTGCCTCGACCTCGATGGCGACCTTGATTGCTGCTCAGCTTCAACAACCCGCGACCTCAATCGCTCTTCATCTTCATCCTAGTTAGAGACATTGATCGCCCTCACCCTCAAATCCTTGTTAGCGACATTGATCGCCCTCACTCTCGTAGTCCTCTTAATCTCGCCTGCGACCTCGTTCGCACACCTATTGCCTTTACTCCATCCTCAACCTCGATAGCCTTCTCGATCACTCGCAACCTCGCACGTGGCCTTCTATTCCTGCTATCTTGACTGCGACTTCGATCGCTACTCCTCTCCACCACATTTTGCGACCTTGCTCGCTTCTCATCTTGCGACTTTGATTGCTCCTTACTAGCGACATTGCTTGCACCTACTCCGCAACTTTGCTCGCCCAATACAACTTGCGACATTGCTTGCGCCCTTCTATTGCAACTTTGATCCCTACTCCTTTTTCAATCTCGCTCGCGACATTGTCGCACTCCCAATCTCTCTTCCTCTCCTCCATCCTACCACATTGTCCGCTTCATCATCCTGTCATCCTGTCCGCTTCTCCCGGTTGTTTAGCGCGCGCGCGGGGGGGGGGGGGGTGTTGAGTTTTGGACTTCATCTTCTGTCCACTCACCTCCCTCTTTCAGCGCACTTAAGTCTAATGATTATCATTTTGTATGTTTGGAATACTTATAGTTTGTTCTGACCAACTTATTTATATTATTGTATGTTGGTGATTCTTTTAGTAGTCATAACCACCATTGTATGTCCAGATACTTATTGTTATCCTGGCCAATTTATCATTGTATGTCTGGTACTTGTAGTCTGCTGGCCTCCATATCTTCCACATTTCACAGGCTTCTGATACTCAGTTTCACTACACTTAGCCTCTGTGATACTCATGTTAAACCTCCTTCCTCACTCTCTGTTTCTTTGAATATTCAACGTATCAGTTGGACCAACTTGTGGTCTCTGATTTGCTTATAAATACTCTTTATTCTTCTCTTCCCTTGATTGGAATTCATCAGATTTCATTCCTTCTCATCTGGGCCCACTTACTGAAGCCCCTCCTGAATCTGGTCGCTTCTGGACCCCTTGAGTCAGGTTGTAGCCTTCTCTGCAATTCATCTTGCCTCTCTTTTATCTCCTCATCCTTTTTTTGAGCCTCTATTCCAACAAGTTTTTTATTTTGGATTGATTTATTAATGATTTGAAAAAAAAGTCAAAAAAAACTGGAAAAATTTTGTTGAAGAGGGATTTTTCTTTTGTTTGATTGCATTCTTGGTTTTGGGGATGTTGATTTAGGGGAGGTGGAGTGTTTAAATGGATTTGTTGACTTTTGGTGAGTAGTGATGTGTGATTGGTTGATTGGTATTGAGTTGTGATGATTGGTGTAGTGTGGAGCAGATTCTGGATGTTGACAGGTGTTGTTATGGTTTAGGAGAGGATTGGAATTCCCAAAGAGATGAGGAGGAGGCAGGAAATTGTTCAAAATTATATTTAATATCAGATTATTTTTATAGAAAACCCCAAAAATGTGAACCTACCCCCAAAAGGGGGTCTAAACATGGTGATTTGAGGTTAGAAATTTGAGGGCTAAAACAAGGTGAAAACATAAGATAGAAATATCTTTTTGTTTCATTTGAAGTGCATTTCAACAATAAAAAATCAGTTTTAAATAAAAAGGATGAAAATACTATCAGAAATGGCTCCAAAACATACCCCAAAACAGACATTTTTGGTTATTCTTGTAGATGCATCAACTATTTGGAGGTAAATAATTGATCCTAAAATTTCCCAAATAATTTTTTTTGTGCCTTCTTAAATTCCCACTCAAAGACTGGAAGCTCAAAATCAGGAAAATGCTTAAAAAAGAAAAGGGGAAAAAATGTTGAAAAGAACTTTTTTTATTTTAATCCCATGTTTTGGGGGGAAAATGAAGCACTAAAAATCATTGAAAATCATGTTTTAATTGAATTTTATATTTATAAATTTTCTTTCTGTTCAGAATTTCCAAAATAATAAGGAAATAACTATTGAAAAAAGTGAAAAGATTTGTGACATAAAATTTCTTTTTTTCAATTTTTTGATTCAAATTTTGAAGGCCTTCAAATCCACCAAAGAATCTCAATAATTTATTGGAGAGGTTTTGGATGTCCCCCTATGCAGTAGTTCCTTTTTTTTGAATATTCTCAAAACTGCACAAATTTAAAGAAAACCATAGAGATGGGGGACATCGTGGGGAAATCAAAACTGTGCAAAAATATGGATTTGGGGTGTTAAAAAAAGGGGTGATGTTGAATTCACAGCTCCAACCATTTGGGAGCTGTGTAGGGCCCCACACGGCCTGTGGGAGTCTTTTAGGGCCCCACACGGCCTGTGAGAGTTGTGTAGGGCCCCTGAACGCGTGGGGGCCCATACACTACTCCATATGATTTATAATTTATAATTTATTATTTATTATTATTTATTATTTATTATTATTTATTATTTATTATTTATTATTATTTATTATTTATTATTATTTATTATTATTTATTATTTATTATTATTTATTATTTATTATTTATTATTTATTATTATTTATTATTTATTATTATTTATTATTTATTATTATTTATTATTTATTATTATTTATTATTATTTATAATTTATTATTATTTATTATTTATTATTATTTATTATTTATTATTATGTATTATTTATTATTTATTATTATTTATTATTTATTATTATTTATTATTATCTATTATTTATTATTATTTATTATTTATTATTTATTATTTATTGTTTATCATATATAATTTATTATTTATTATTATTTATTATTTATTATTTATTGTTAATTATTTATTATTTATTATTTATTATTTGTTATTTGTTATTTATTATTTATTATTTATTATTTATTATTTATTATTTATTATTTATTATTTATTATTTATTATTTATTATTTATTATTTATTATTTATTATTTATTATTTATTATTTATTATTTATTATTTATTATTTATTATTTATTATTTATTATGTATTATTTATTATTTATTATTTATTATTTATTATTTATTATTTATTATTTATTATTTATTATTTATTGTTTATTATTTATTATTTATTATTTATTATTTATTATTTATTATTTATTATTTATTATTTATTATTTATTATTTATTATTTATTATTTATTATTTATTATTTATTATTTATTATTTATTATTTATTATTTATTATTTATTATTTATTATTTATTATTTATTATTTATTATTTATTATTTATTATTTATTATTTATTATTTATTATTTATTATTTATTATTTATTATTTATTATTTATTATTTATTATTCATTATTTATTATTTATTATTTATTATTTATTATTTATTATTTATTATTTATTATTTATTATTTATTATTTATTATTTATTATTTATTATTTATTATTTACTATTTATTATTTATTACTTATTATATATAATTTATTATTTATTATTTATTATTTATTATTTATTATTTATTATTTATTATTTATTATTTATTATTTATTATTTATTATTTATTATTTATTATTTATTATTTATTATTTATTATTTATTATTTATTATTTATTATTTATTATTTATTATTTATTATTTATTATTTATTATTTATTATTTATTATTTATTATTTATTATTTATTATTTATTATTTATTATTTATTATTTATTATTTATTATTTATTATTTATTATTTATTATTTATTATTTATTATTTATTATTTATTATTTATTATTTATTATTTATTATTTATTATTTATTATTTATTATTTATTATTTATTATTTATTATTTATTATTTATTATTTATTATTTATTATTTATTATTTATTATTTATTATTTATTATTTATTATTTATTATTTATTATTTATTATTTATTATTTATTATTTATTATTTATTATTTATTATTTATTATTTATTATTTATTATTTATTATTTATTATTTATTATTTATTATTTCTTATTTATTATTTATTATTTATTATTTATTATTTATTATTTATTATTTATTATTTATTATTTATTATTTATTATTTATTATTTATTATTTATTATTTATTATTTATTATTTATTATTTATTATTTATTATTTATTATTTATTATTTATTATTTATTATTTATTATTTATTATTTATTATTTATTATTTATTATTTATTATTTATTATTTATTATTTATTATTTATTATTTATTATTTATTATTTATTATTTATTATTTATTATTTATTATTTATTATTTATTATTTATTATTTATTATTTATTATTTATTATTTATTATTCATTATTTATTATTTATTATTTATTATTTATTATTTATTATTTATTATTTATTATTTATTATTTATTATTTATTATTTATTATTTATTATTTATTATTTATTATTTATTATTTATTATTTATTATTTATTATTTATTATTTATTATTTTTTATTTTTTATTTATTATTTATTATTTATTATTTATTATTTATTATTTATTATTTATTATTTATTATTTATTATTTATTATTTATTATTTATTATTTAATATTTGTTATTTGCTATTTATTATTTATTATGTATTATGTATTATTTATTATTTATTATTTATTATTTAGTGGAGGCTACACAACTTGATTTTAGTTGTTTAGTGTGCCATACAACTCAAATGGGACGTGTAGCATGCCACACAGCCCAGTTGAGTTTTTTAGCATGCCAAACGGCCCATTTGAGCCATGTAGCATGCCACACGGCTCATTTGTGTTGTGTAGGGTGCCACACGACCAATTGATCTCTGTACACAACTCAAAGAGCCGTTTACAGAGTTGTGTACACGGCTCAATGAGCCATGAATTTAAAATTACCCAAAAAATAATGCCCTATTTTATTTTCTTTTTTCTGGATTTCAATTTTTCCTTCATTGCTTAAAATTCTTTATCATGTGCAGTGGGTGGACAAGAATTGTGAAGCTGATTTTTAAAACACCAACACCCATCCACTCCATATCAACAGGGGATCTTTGAGCAACTTTGGTCATCAAAGACCTTTGAAAATCCACCTCTTGACCACATTGTTTGATTTTCCACCATCCCCCCTTCAATTATTTTGACTTCTCTCCTTCTTCCATCAATATGATGCCTTTGGTAAGTCATTTTCTCTTCTATTTCTTTTTTCAAAATTTTTCTAACTTTTTTTTGTTTTTCCTTTGATTATTTCTTTTTTATTGAATCTAAAGCTCAAAAAAAAGCTATGTAAAAAGGAGGGGCATTGAGAAATGCCATGGCCGTTAAACTGAAAATTCCAATATCAAAAATTTATAATTTCATCAATTGATTAAATAGAAGAAAAATCATTCAATCCACAAAAAAGCCCAGAAGACCTGAAAAACTAACTAATCATGATCTTTGGGAGCTGGTGATTTTCATGAAGCAATCACAGAATATGAAGGGCTCAAAGCTAAGCAGCTTGATAATGAGAGATGTCTCAACTCAGGCAATCCAAAAAAAATCCCATCAGATGGTTTTTTTAGAATGGCTGCCCAGAAGCCTTTTATTTATGACAATCCAAGAAGAAGAAGACTTAAATTTTCTTGTGAACACAAAGAATGAAATTTTGAAGATTGGATGAAGATAATTTGGACCAAAAAATCCAGCTTTGAAATTGTAAAAATATCCAAGCAAGTGGTGATCTTGCAAACCCCTCCAGAGAAGTTCAAGCCCAACTGCTTGTCCCCCACATTCAAGAGTGGGAGGTCTTCAATGATGGTGTGGGGTGCTTTCATTTGTGAAAGCACCTCCCTGCTTTTCATCATGCAACCAAAACAAAGAATGGCAAAAGAGTTCATTGACATGGTCAATGAAGGGGCTCTTGGCCCCTGGATCAGAAAACTTAAGAAATACAACTTTTTTTATGCAAGAAGGGGCACCAGTCCATAAGGCAAGAATAAGAAAATACTGGAAACACTCCAATGGGATCAAAAAATATTTTGGCCAGCTCAGTCCCCAGAAATCAATCCAATTGAAAACTCATGGAAAAGGTTAAAAAATAATCTTCAAAGACTTTACCAACCAAATTCAATCCCAGAGATGGAAAGGGCCCTCCAAAGCGCCTGGGATAAATTTCCACATCAAACCATCAAGAATCTCATTGAATAAATGCCTAATTTCATGCAAGCTGTCATCTAGGCCTATGGAGGTTCTACCCAATGGTAGATTTTTTTTCTTATTCCTCATTATCTTATCCCAATCTTAAACAACTCCCATCAATTTTGAATGGTAAAGTATTTTTCTATATTTTTTTAAATCCATGCTCCAGTTAAAGGAAAATTCTGCGGTAATTTTATCTCTTAATTTGATGTTATTTCTAATTTTTTTTTTAAAAAAAATTGAAATTATTTTGAGTTAAAATGAACATGCTGAGCTATCAAAATAAATAAATTTTTAAAAATATTTTGTGTTTATTTTGTAAGAAAACAAACATTGAAAAAAGACAAAAAAAAGGTGGGCAGAAATTGGGCCTCAGTCCCACAACTTTTGTCCACCCACTGTACATACATGGATTTAAATGCTAGAATAAGAAAAAAAAATCATTTTCTCCACATTTTTGTTATTCAAATGAAAAAAATATTGGTGATTGCAGCTAGCTTTTTTTGGTACAAAGTGGACATTCACAAAGCACCAAGATAATTTTGCTGTTCACAAACACCTGCTTGAGAAGGCACCCAAATGACTTGGCCAGGAACCAATTCAACTTTAAAAAGCACCATAGGCAGTTTAGGAAAATTTGGAATAACTATAAATTCTGCCCAGATGGGCTGGATAGACTATATTTGATGGGGAAAAAATTAATGATATTTTCCCTGCAAGATACACAATTTTGATTTTTTTTATCCTTTTAATTCTAAACATGTATATTGTTTTTTACCTGATGAGTTCCTGAGATTAAATTCACCAGAAGGCCATTTGAGGACATGAATTTTCTTCCAAGGAGGCAAAAATAAATTATTATGTGACAAGAAATTTAAATATTTCTGAATAGTTTAATTTATATAAAATTAAGTAAATGAAAAAGCAAATAGTGGAATATAAAAAAAGATAAATTTTGAATATGTTTTGAAAATTTCAAAAATCCCCAGAAATTTATGAATGGTTTTTTAACTGCTATTTTTTGTGGTGAGAAGTACTGAATTTTGGGAAAATATTTTGAAGGATGCAAGAGAGAGGGATAGTATGTTGAAGAGTTCTTTGGTTTTAATTGGTCTTTCAGGGGTTTTTCTTTAGTTTTAGATAGAGATACATGACATCCTTAAGAAGAGAAGAGAATTAACCTGGAAATAATCATGTATTCTATTGTAGAGAATATCTCCTTACACTATTTATAAAACAAGAAGAAATTTTTGGAGAAATCCTGCAGGAGTGATAAATTAAAACAAACTGCAGATCAGGAATGATTTCAAGATCAGAGTTGTGGTGCTTTTAAAATTATTAGTGATTTATTTTTTTGAATTATAGAAACAGGAAGTTTTATGGAAGTGCTGATATAAAATACCCAATAAGCTTTGTATTTTTCTTGAAAGATCTTTTAAAAAGGAATTTTTGATATATATGATACTAACTCATTATAAAAAATCAGTAACTGACTGAGATTACTCCAGTAAATAATTCAACACCCCACCATGCTTGAACATAATTAATCCTGAAAGCAGTCTTCAAAAACAACTCTCACCTCGGCAATTACTTCTCCAAAATACAACTCCCAATTTTAAACATTTATTCACATTCCATCAACCTGTTGCCAAGTAAGTTCACAGCTCCAAGTCCACTCAAAGAATTATTTTCTGCCCATACAAAATATTTAATGGAGAGTGAACCCCCCTTCACTTGCAAAATATCCTATCTGAAAATGAAAAAAATAATACTTAATTATTTCTTTTGTTTTAATCCTCCCTGAAAATCTCTACAATAGATTCTTTGAGGGGTTCATGTGAATTCTGGATTTCCCTGGAAACCTCTGGGTAGTTTTCCATCAATTCAATAAAGTTTTGTATTCACAAAGAGAATATCAATTTTAGGTCATTCCAAAAATCTTCCCAATAATCAAATTTTATCAGATGAAAACAAACAAAACAGAAAAAAAATTGGTCCTCAAGGAACATCTGTATCTTATCTGTGGAAAAAATGAATAGAGGCTTTACCTCCTGAAAAATTGACAGATTTTTCCATTCCACAAGTAATTAAATAAAAATCCAATCCTTGATGGGAACAACATACAAGAAAACCCTTCCAAAGATATTTTCCTACCTGGATTTAAAAAAACCCCCAATGAGATTTCTCTGAAATTTGAATTAAATTAAAATTTATGCCCAATCACAAACAATCCTCCCCAATTCCAACCAGAAGAACAAAACCTGAGCCCTCTTTATATTTTCTTCCTTGACCTTATTACCCAAATGTGCATCTGAAATCCATAGGAATGTTTCCTAGTCCTCCACCCAAATTTTCACAGTTTTTTGACTTGAGGAAAATTGCTTCCAAAACATTCCATCCCAGTAGAAGAAATGAAGTTTTATTTTCCAGATAAAATTTAAGATGAAATCACATATCCAATGTGTAAAGTTCAGAATCCTAAATTATTATTCTGGAGCTAAAAAACTCCCAAAATTATGGAATGGAGCACATAAATCTCTGCAGTCACTTTTTAAACCATCAAAATCATTCAATCCACATAAAGTTTTCCTTCCTAAGAGTATCTAAAAATACAATAACATGAAAATTCTTCTATTCTTCTAAAAAAATTTCCTGGAACTTGTTTCAATTTGAAATAAATGAAACACAGCTAAGCAATTGATTTTTTCATGAGAAAATTGGAAAAAATGGAGATCTAATCATCCTAGAAAGAGCCTTCAAATAAACCTATAACCAAAAATTGACTACCTCCAATATAGCATTTGCTTCAATATATTCAAACAACTTTATTCCTTGCAGGTTTCAATTTTTTTTTTCATTTACCAGGACAGAAAATATGAAAATGTTTTAGCTTTTTAAATTAAAATTATATCTTTCCCCTCATCCTCCTAAGTCAGGACTACACTGAAATTCAAATTTATTAAATCCACTTCCAACTGGATACCCACTCCAAAATTATCCATGTATTTTGAAAGTATTCTTTATCCAAATATTTCCTTTCATTCTCCAAAAGAAAAATAAAGCTCCTCCATTCAAGACCACTCCAAGCCCTTCCTCACCAAACTTTGCAATTGAATTTCTATCTGCACAAAATTTTACACATAAAAATCTATAAAAATTCAAAAAAATACAGAAAATGAATAAATTTACACAGAAAAATAAAATTGAATCAATTTTTAGCTTAGATACCAATTTCTATTTCTATGTGCAGGAAAATTGTGATGAAATACTCCAGGGATGGAATGAAGACTAAAAAATAATTCCAAGAAACCATTAAAATGCCTCCTAAATAAAAAGCAAAATCTGCTCAAGGGTCTGAAAATACTCCCACCTAACACTTTGGATCAAATAATTCTATTCCACGGGAATTTCAGCATAATTTTACTGCAGAATTTTCATTCTAGATTTTTTGAAAAATATCTGCAAATGATTTAGAATATCCTCCCAAAAGATACATTCCATCTGAAATTGATACAACTCCACAAATCTTTTTGAATATTGCAGAATCCTGTTCAACTCCAAAAAACCTCAGTTTATCTCAAATTCTATTTTTGGACAGGACTCTGGGTGGATATCCCTTTGATTTTCTCATCAGATAACTTTGACAATCCAGTGGAAAACACTCCTTTTCATATTTAAAGCAAAATAGGGTGTATCAGAGTTAACCAAACCACTATTTTTTAATGGAGGGTTTCAACTCAAATCTACCATTAAAAACAAAAAAACCACTTATTTCACAAAAGTGGTGTCAGAGTTACCCAAAAAATAAGTAGGATTTTTGAATATGGTATATAAGGTCAAGACTCAAACAGAGCACCACATCCTACCCCACTGTTTCCCCACCATCTCCAAGCCCAATATTCAATCCAGCCATCAAACAGTCTACCACTTTTCAAGATTTCTTGAAACTTCCCTTAATTCATCTCTAAAATACCTACCAATATGATTTATCAGACCAAAAATCAGTTTATGACTCCCTTTTATCAATCAAGACCAAGGAGATAAGAGATACTAAACTCAAAAACTTGACTCAAGGTGGTAGTTGTTGCTCTCATAATGCGCCTTGTGATCCAGACATCTGTTAACATGGCCTGAGAGAACTTCGGGATTAAGTCAAACAATTGGAAAACCTCTTCTCCTCCTCCATCCATCCATCTCAAGGCATAAGCCTGTCCTCAAAACTCTCCTTTTTCCCAATGCTTGGTGGTCTCATCAATCCTCATCATCTTCTAAAAAGAGTCTCCTCAATCCATCATTTTTTCTCTTCAACCAACTACCTGGTTGATCAAGTACTCCCTTGGTGGAAAAGCAACCTTTTATCAATGATCAAATCAAGTATATCTACTCCACCTCCACCAAGCTCCCCTACCTATTCCTCACTGCCTCATCAAATCCATTGAATATGCTCATTCATCATCATTCTTACTCTAACCCAATCCTCTCATCCTCCTCTACCCTCAAATACATGCAACTACTCAAAGGCTTTACCAAGCTATTTTACATTTCCTTTTACTATTCTTCCAACAGGCTGTTAATTCTCTATCTTAGTTTATTACATAATATAAATCTTACAAATTCAATTGTCAAGGATGAGTGGTCATCTGTTCACAATATCTCTCATACAAATCACCATTATGGTGATGGTGATAATGGTGCCAACTTGGTTTGGGGGCCAATCCTTCCAGTAAATTTGATACTTAGACAACTGTTAACCACAAATAACCAAATTCAATAACAAGAACATTGTAGAGTTTGATCTTTCAAAACCAATGTTTGACCTTTTGCCATTGGACTATGATCTTTGCTTCTCATCAAAATAAGAACTTTTCTGTTCTCCTGTTTGATGCATAAGCATTGGAAAGAAAACCTAAGGGATCCGAAAATGCAAGATCTGAAGAGTTCAGGGGCTGTGGATGCTACTTGGGTCAGGCAATTGTTGGATAGATTGCAGTGGAGATTTATTTATTATGGCTTTGGGATCCCAAAACAAGAGATCTGAAGATTTTAGGGGCTGTGGAAACTACTTGGGTCAGGCAACTTTTGGATATATTTCATTTGAGATTTATTGATTCTGGCTTCTACACAATAAATATTACAAATGACGTTTGATCTGAGCTGAGGCTTTGCACTTTATCGCTGGTCAGTAAAATAGGAAGAAGGAGATATAGCAAGAAAAGCTTTCTATTTTGTGTCGTGAAATTTTTGTGGCCAAGAAATCAGTTGCTCAACAATGTTTTTTAAAGGACACATCCCCTCCCTTGGGTGTTTCAGAGGGAAGTGGAGAAAAACAAAGATGAAAAAAAATAAGGAGGCATTGCAGTAAAGTTGGTTGAGGAAGTGTCGTGAGTGTCTGATTCATCTTCTTTGCCTGCTCTTTGTTTTTTCTCAAAAAATTGCAGGTGCAATGGGTCTTCTCAAGACTTTTCTCATCTGTGTTTTTGGTGCTCTGTCTCCGCGGTTGTACGCGAGGTAGTGGGGATAAGTTTAGCTGCAACAAATCTGTGTCTGGTTTGTATTTTTTGGAAGTTTGAGAAGCTGGGCTTAGGGCTAACTGCTATTCCTTTTCCCTTTGCTTCTCTCTGCATCTGCTAAAGCACAATGCAACTTCTTTGTCTCACTCCACCAAGATCAAATTATTTAATTTTCTCCTTGAAATTTAAGAACTCAACCAGTTTGGCATAGATGTTCCAAATAGGGTAAGGCTGCGCTTCTGTTCCAACGTTCATTGGTCTCATCTACAGTTGGAGGGGAAAAAAAGAGAATAGAAGTGAGAAGTGCAAGGTGGATGGTTCTTGGTTTCTGACTAATTGATCTGAAGTGATTTCATCCTTCTTCAATCCTTGGTCATTGTCTCTAAGCTGTTGGTCTGTTGGGATTAGATTTTGCTCTAATGTTTGATTTGAAGATTGATCATGTTCATCAGAAAACAATTTGTTGGGGATTGATTGTGGTTGAGGAGAATAAGGATTGGTTGTGGAGGCATTGAAGGATTGAGCCAATTGTAACCAATCCTGATTTTCAAAACTCTGCTTGTGATGATCCTCTGGTTTGGATTAATTGTAGGAATCCACTGGTCTTGCTATTAAAACCAAACAAATGATAATATCAGAATCAAACCCAATTGAAATTTGAGGGATGAGATAGTGAGCTTTTGATTATCTGGATTACCACCTGCCATCTGGTGTGATGAAGAGGATTGGAACTCTGGGTGAGGAAAAATTATGAGTTTAGATTGGTGGATTTGAGGTTATGGATGTAGGCTTCTTTTCTTTAAAAAATACTTCAGGTGCTTGAGAAAGAATGAAGGATTTGGTTTAGAGAAGGAGGAGGAGGTGGATGGAGAGAACATTTTGCTTCCTAGGATGAGATGAAAATGAAGGTGGTGGGTTGTGATGAAAATGGTGGATTTCATGCTTGAAACCTGCCATTTTTTTGAAACCCACCATTTTGAAATATACCAGTTAGGGGGTATGTGTATTTAAGAAACCTGCCATCAAAAACAGTGGGTTTGGCAAAAACAAATGGCGGGTTTCTGATGGCAGATTGCTAAATTTAATACACCCTAATGCTCCACTTGAGGAGCTGATGAAAAATCCAAAGAATTTACAAATTGATTTTTTTGCTATTTCCTGGATATCCACAATTTTTTTCTATCCTGCTTCCCTGCTCCAAAAAATCTGGTGAATAAAATTATCTCAGAAATTTTTTTTCACAATAATTTGGACAAACATCTTTGTAAAATCTCAATAAAATACACCCTGATTTATCCTTTAATTTAAATATTATTCATTTCCCATGGTTTGTATTATGATTCTACAATTTGACAGGGTTTAAAGAATTATTGCTTCAAAGGCTCCCTTTGCTCTTTGAAAAAAAAAAATTGAAATTACCCTCAACAGAATCATGGATTTCAGAATATTCAGTCCCTCCTCATTCAACCAAGCCTTTGGATAAAATTTTGAACTCTTCATTAACCCCACCATTATACATCCCATTTTCTCAAAGCCTTTGTGATGAATAAGAATAATATTTTTGTAAAGGTCCTCTGAAAACTGAATTTTCATAGAGGAGCATGGATTCCCTGAAAATTGAATATTTTTTGTGGTTTTAAATTCCAATAAATGGTTTTGTAATTTCTGCTTCAACTACTAACTTGAAACAACCTAAAATACTTTCCATCCTCACCAAAATGTTAACATCAACCTGGTTTTTCCCAAACCTTCATCATTGAAATTCAAAATGGGTAGATTCTTACAAAAAAATAACTCAGATGAAAATTATGGGATGAATTAATTCTATTCCTCCACCCAAATTAAACACAATCAGCACACAGAACCCTAAAATTTATCTCCAATTCTTCTGATTTATAGTCAAATTTAACAAAACAATTTCTGCAAAAAAAATCACAAGAAAAAACCTAAAATTTCACTGTTGGTGGCTCCTTTTATTCCTATTTTACACTAAATGTTGGAAACCCTTTTGAATAAACATTTTTACTTTTGGCCAAGAAAAAATTTTTAAAAAATTTGAGCTTGGATATCCAGTTTTGATTGGACCTCCATAACACCAGTATCATACTTGAGTGAGGCCTTAAAGACAAACAAGGATTTCAAAACAAATAATATTTCCATACTCTTGGTAGTTTGGAAGAAAATCAGATTTATGAACTCTGAAAATCTCATAGGCTCACATTCAACCACCCCTCCTTACTTAAAATAAACGCCCCACCCATTCCCTGAAAGCCTATGTTGGTTTGGTGGTGGACTAGACCAAAATTCTTGGTTCTATGCACTTGGATAATTATGAAAACTTTTTTTCTCTCCACCATTTCCAAACAAAATTCCTCTCAGATCTCAAGCTCCACATTCCAAAGGTGTAGCAATACCAAGTCCATTGGTAAAAATTCCCTGTGGTTGACAAAAAAAAAAAACTTGAGATCTGGATAAATATCCTACTTCTCCCACCTGAGCTTGTAGATTCAAATCCATTTTTCTCCTGCTTGCATCCTCTTCCCATTAAATTGCAACAGTCTTATTCCAAAGACTAACTTTTTCTTTTTCCAAAAATCTTTCTCAAAGGCTACCCCCAGTAACACCTTTGATTCACTTCTTTCATTTTCTTTTCTCTGGAAATGTTACTTTGAATACTTCATTCTCTAAAAGTCTTTACCCCCATTCATGATTGAAAGCTCCTTCTGGAAAAAATCTAACCATTTAAGTCTACAGTAATCAAAAAATCATTATCAGTAAAATATTAGATTCCTCAATTCCCACAAATATTAAAACCTCAATTATTGGGAAGGTTTTCAAAATGTGGAAGAAATCATAGCTCCCAAATTCTTTTTGATTTTTTTTATCAAGCCCAGAACATTTTTGATCTTTTCTTTAATCTTGACAATATATTTCACCCCTACCAGTTACAATTCCCTAAAATCATGTTTTTCCTCTAGAGATTATTATTCCATCTGCTCCTGAATCAGCTCGAAAAGACCCAATCACATATTTTGAGCAATTCCTATATCCTTCATGGCTGACTGAAGGAATAATCCGCTGTAATTTGAATGCTTGAAAAAAGCTATTTTTTACATATTTTGATGTACATTTTTCTGTAATTTTATGCTTAAAATTTTATAGAATTTATTCCTTTCCACACCAGTCTATTTTCCCAAAAACTGGTGGGTAATGGATATTCAATCATTCAATAAAATTTTAAAATAATTGAAAAAAACTTTCCTTTTTAGAATTAATCCTTCCTCTTTTGAATTTTTAGAAAAATTTTCCAGTTATACCTCTTGGTTACTCTGCTCCCACTTCCTCCCCCCCCCCCCCCCCAAATTTCACAAACTTTCCTGCCTGAAAGATTCTCATTTATGCTTCAAATTTTCATCAAAATATTCAATATCACCCAGAGAATGATTTGTTGGAATTAATTTCTATATCTGTGCCACCTTATCATTACTTGTGGCATCTTATATATCCACTGAATTATCAGCTTGGCTCCAGAATTTTTCAAAATCCTTAATATTGTTTAATTGGAGCACAGTATGGTACCATGGTATGAGCTTCACTTGGATTTTATTTATAAGAATAATTAACACCCCATATTTTACTCCCATTTTTCCCTTTGCAAAAGGTAGAATTTTGGTTGGCTGAACTCGTTGCTGCTGAAATTTTGGTCCCAAAAAATTAGAGAATTTTCCTACTCTTACCCCCCACATCTTGATTTATTTATTTTTTTATTTGTAGATATTCATGCTTCAGAAAAAAATTGTTGGAGAGTTATGAAATGGAATAAAATTTATTCAATTTTAAATTTTCCAAATGAGTCTATAAAATATGTGGTGAAAATTTCCTGAATGGATTCATTAAAATCATTCAGCTGGGATTTAAGTAAATGTTAACGGGTGTTGATAAATTCAAAACTCCCAGTTTTGTGGGAGTTGTGTAGGGCCCGACGCAACCCAATCAAAAAATTGAATGGTTTTTTCCAAACAAAATTTATTTATTCATTTATTTATCTGTTTATTTATTTATTTATTATTTATGTAATTATTTATGGATTGATTAATTTATTTATCTATTCATTTACTGATTGATTTATTGATTTATTAATTAATCAATTTATTTTAACCAAAAAATCAACATATTTTGATTTTTTGGTTGAGTTCTGTTTTTTTGAATTTTTATTCAATTTATTTTACTTTTTTATTTTTGTTATTTTTTCCCACAACACTTTTAGTTGTGTGGGGGCTACACAACTACAGTAAAGTGGTGTAGAGGCCACACGACTCAATTTTAGTCGTGTAGCGTGCCAAACAGCCCATTTGAGTGGTTTACACAACTCAAATGAGTTGTGAATTGACCATCACCCATTGTTAAAATATTTTTCCAGAAATTTAGTTTTGGAATAATATTCTGTACAACTCTGCAGCAAAATATTCAATTTGTATAAATAGCACCAGAATCCTTCATATTCCTGAAACACTGCGTGTAAAAAAAGGCTGATTATAAAGCCAAAAAAAAATTATGTCAATATTTTGCATTCTTTTCTCACCCATTTTTTCTATCTCTAAGCTCTATTTATGTATTTCAAATAAAAAAAATCAAACAATATTTTATATAAAAAGAAAGAATAATTTTATGGGTAATGTTAAATTCACCGCCCGTTGAGCCATGGAAAAAACTGAACATGACCCGTGTGGCATGCCACATGACCACATTCAAGCCATGCCATGTGCCACACGGCTCAAAGAACCCCACGGCCCACACACCACGGTCCAGGCTTGTGTGGGATGCCGCACGACTACATTCCAGATTTTTAGAACTCCACATGGCTCAAATGTAGTTGTGTGGAAACTGCGCGGCCCACACACCACGGTCTGGGCTCATGTGGGATGCTGCACAACTACATTTGAGTTGTGTAGAACTCCACATGGCTCAAATGTAGTCGTGTGGAATCACACACGCCACCAAACTGTGGTGAGCAAAAAGAAAGAAAAAAAAGGAATGAAAGGGTACTAACATAACCTATAAACTAAATATACCTTCCAAAAAAACAGAAATAAGCCAAAAAATCAAAAAAAATCATTTTTTGGTTAAAAAAAAAATAAATAAATAAATAAATAAATAACTGGTAATATCCAATGGACTAGCCCTAAAGTAAAAAGACCCAAAAAAAAACAAGTAACTGGACTAGCCCTAAACTAAAAACACCAAAAAAAAGACAAGTAACTTGAAAATCCCTAAAGTAAAAACACCAAAAAAAAGACAAGTAACTGGACTAGCCCTAAACTAAAAACACTAAAAAAAGACAATTAAATTGAAAAGCCCTAAAGTAAAAACACCAAAAAAAGCTCAACTTGTGTTGGGCTGATTCCATCATAAGGAGTCAAATACTCCTTATGATGGAATCAGCCCAACACAATTTGAACAAACTTACCATTAAACTCTCATTCAAAACACTCAATATTATGATGTTAACTCAAAAACCTCAACATAATGATGTTCAAAATGTGATAACCCTTTATATTAATAGAACTTGTTAGCTGCAATAGAATTCAAATTTATATGAAACCAAATGATGAAATGAAGTCAAAGTCTATAATCTCTATAACCTAGAATCCATTTGCAGTTGATCTTTGAGATGATCAACCCAACCAGAGGCTTTTTTAGAAATAAAGGAATGCATTTTTGCTACAATTGACGGGATTGGAATCATTTCTCCCTCAAGTACCAATTGAACCCAGGGGTTATTGTTAACAAAGGAAATATAAATAGGGTCTGATTGATCTGTAACACCATTTTTCATTGGAATATAAGAAAAACATGACTCCAATGAAATGAAACATATAGTTCTGGCGTATGTGTCTGCTTAAATTTGTCCCATATCTAGTTTAGCAAACCATTTTTAAGAGGGAATCTTTTGATTGATGTCTTCAACATCAAGAATTTGTTTAATCTTTTCTACCTCTTTTGAACCACCAAGCATCTTAATGTAGCATGCTTTATGTTTCTCTAATTTTTCAATCATTTCCTTTCTCAATTTAAACCATCCATTTTCATTGTAACCAAGAAATTTAGAAATGACTCTTAATCCACAATTTTCATCTCCAATTGGATCTCAAACCTCACCCAAGAACTTACAGAATTTTTTGGGTATTTGATTGAGTTATTTGACTTTTGGTTCCTATCATGAAAACTAACTAAGTATTCATTTCTTTAATCAGATCAATGAAATGAATACTCACCAAAGATGAGCTGCACGTTATCTTCCTCTGAAGAGGATTTTAATTCCAAATTAAGTTATACCAATTCACTTTCAGTCTCTTCCTCTGAACTATTAAATTCAGATTCTGATCCTGCAAACTTTGACTAAAAATTCATCATTAGTTAGTTAGTTCATTAAACCCAAAAAATGAAAATTTTCAAAAAGAAAAGACTTACAATCTTTCTTCTTTTCTTATTTGGCACCCTTCCAGTCCTATTTTTCCACTTGGGTTGTTTTTCAACATGCTCAAACCAAGATGGTTCTCTCTGGGTATCTGTCAATTTTGGCCGGCCCCTACTTGATTTTAAGACTTTAGGTTCAAGTCTTTGCTTTAATAAATATTTTTTGATCTTTCAAATGATATACTTCAATAGGCCGCCTTGCCCATGATCTGGATATTCCAAGATCATTGCATTCATTTTTTTCACGTAACTGAGGAATTGCTCAGCATTTTGTCCACATTGCACTTCAAAAATTCAAAAGGATCAACCATTAGTGAATTAGGAATAATTAATCAAAAATTATTAATCACATAGTGATTTTAAGAATCCAACTTAAGCCAACTTACAGAACTAGAACTGCAAGGGTCATAGTCCAACCTCCACTGAGGATGAACATCTTTGGGTACCAAGGATCCTCCGAATGCTAGACAGTCACCTATTTGGTGGGAACAGGGCAAAGCCATACTCTTGGAGTATGACTTGGTGCACACTTTGCCATCATGATCATGTTTTAACTTCTTGAATTGTTCCCTAATAAGCTGGATTGCCTCTAAAGACAATTAGTATCCCAATGGTAAAAGTTTGGGTGGGAGAACTGTCCCCAACTTAATTCTAGAGTTGTGTAGTGATGCATGAAGCAATTTAATTTTATTCATACATTTTCTGTCAAGGTTATTCCAAACATTCAACTTGTTTCCCAAAGAGTTTGAAAGGAATTGTATGAGAGTGGCATGGGCCTCTTCAAACCAAGAAGTTTTTTTGTTTCCAAAATCTGGTTTTATACAAGTCCACGCTGTTACAAATGTCTCTTTGATAGGAAAAATGTTATTTTCCATATACTCAAGCACATCCTCATAGTCTTTCAAGAAACACTATACAAGTCAAAAGTTCAGAACCCAAAACTAGGAAGAATAAGAAGCAGTGATTTGGACCTACTCTGAGTTCTGCATCATTGACCTCCGCCTCCTCCTTGGTCTTTGAGGCCCCCTAATTTTCCCATAGATTCATAAAGCTTTTTCATCCTTCAATGTCATTAACAAAGTGCTCTTTACAGTTTGCTTGTATGTTTTTAGACAAGTGCCAAATGCAAAATTCTCTTGATGACTCTGGGAAACTAGATTCAATTGCACAAATCAGAGCTTTTTCATGGTCCATCACAAAGAATTTTGGAAGTCTATCAGGATCATAATCCAACTCCTTTAATGCATTTACAGACCAACTGTAGAACTGAAACTTTTCTTTTGTTAGGAAAACAAGAGCTTGTGTGAAAGTTTTCCAGTTGGCTGTCATTCCTACAACATGCAATAGCAGGTTTTTGTACTTATTTGTTTTATAAGTACAACACAACATAGAAATATGATGGAATTGTTTGGAAAGCTTTAATGAGTCTGGGTGGGCCAATAATAGGGCCTCCAAGTGACCCTGTCCACTGAATTTTGACTGATGAATCCAAATTGATTCTTCAAGCTGTTTGAAGAGGACGTCCATAACACTTTTCTCCTAAAGTTCTTCAAGCGCTACCTTCCGCTTAGTGTTATAGATTGTTGGGTCATCAACATAATCTCTGCGATCAATCTTGCTCAATTTTCTCTCAAGTTGTAACATATTGAGCCCATAATTCATGCCTTCTATTAGATTTTCTAAGGCTCACCCAGTGATTCTCCTCAGTTGAGGATGCACAGAGGGATGTTCTAATGGTTGATGGTTATGTTGAGTTTCTTTGTAAGAGAGTTGCCACAAGGGGTCTGCCTTTGTGCAAATTTAATGGATTAAAAACTTTCACCCAGCCTTCCTTGTGTGAGTTTGCCAAGATTGTTTGGTAAGGAGTTTCCCCAAGTAGGAACCATGTTGATCACAGGCAAAATCCACATATTTATCTTTCTTTGAGTTAAAAACCATTGGAGCATAACCATGCTTCATAGCCCATGTTTGACAATAGTTTTGCGCCTCTTCCCTAGTAGGGAAGGCTCTCACAGAGGTGGGTCAAGTGGATATAGTAAACATTTATTGGTTATTGTCATAGTTTCATAGGTTTGATAGTTTCATAGTTTCATATTTTCATAGTTTCATAATTACAATCCCTAAATTAAGTTTGATCAAATTAAATCAGGCAAAGACCTCAGTAACATAAAATTTTACTCACAACCAGAGTTCAAATCCAACTGTGAAACATTTTGTTCCTAAATTGTCACCCTAGATGGGGATGCAATTGGGGCTTCCAATGTTTCATTACCCAAATCCTTTTTTTCCAAAGATTTTTTAACGGCAATATTTATGTAGTCCTTCAATGAAGCCATTTCACAAGTAGGGCTTGCCACTGTGCCCAAAATGCAAAAAAATTTCAATGCTTCTTCATTATTCAATCCAACTTTAAAATGAACAACTGCAAATTTTTCTCACTTTGGAGTTAAGAAACATGTGTCAAATTTCATCTTAATATCTATGATATTTCAATTGATTTCACTTTAATTTTGCTTTGTTATCACTAGGTGTGGTCCAACTGTCCCACATAGTATATGTTGATCCAATATTTGGGTTGAGGGAACCCAATTGTGGTCCAGGGGGTGCCCCAAATTCTGGCACAAATTCTGGGGGGTTGCACACCCCCAATAATGGTGGATTCAAGCCATGTATGGGTGTACCTGGCTCAAAATTTCCGTTTCCAGGGTTAAATGGCTCCTTTACAACCCCCCGGGGGTTGCGCGTGTTTGGAACAGCCCTTTGTAGTCGTCTACGGGCCCCCATGGCTCAAATGGGCCATGTAGGGCCCTAAATGACTACCACACTGTTGGAGACGTGAATTTAACATTACATTTACTTTATTCTTTGACCATGCTATTTCCAAGGCAGGATAAACTTTTTATGAAATATTTCCTAATGAAGGGAATCTCGCAAAAGGATTTATTTCCAGCTTCAAAATTGGAATTTTTTTGCTTAAATGTAAGGGTAATGTTAAATTCACAACTCTTTGAGTTGTGTAAACAACTCAAATGGGCCATGTGGAGTTGGGTACACAACTCAAATGGGCCGTGTGGAGTTGTGTACACAACTCAAATGGGCCGTGTGGCACACTACACGACTCAAATGGGCTGTGTGGCATGCTACACCGCTCAAATGGGTTGTGTGGCATGCTACACCGCTCAAACGAGTTTTTTGGAATGCTACGCGACTCAAATGGGCTGTGTGGCATGCAAAATGGTTCAAATGGGTTGTGTGGCATGCTACATGTCCCATATGAGTTGTGTGGCAAGCTAAACAACTAAAATCAAGTTATGTAGCCTCCGCTAAATAATAAATAATAAATAATAGACAATAGATAATAAATAATAAATAATAAATAATAAATAATAAATAATAAATAATAAATAATAAATAATAAATAATAAATAATAAATAATAAATAATAAATAATAAATAATAAATAATAAATAATAAATAATAAATAATAAATAATAAATAATAAATAATAAATAATAAATAATAAATAATAAATAATAAATAATAAATAATAAATAATAAATAATAAATAATAAATAATAAATAATAAATAATAAATAATAAATAATAAATAATAAATAATAAATAATAAATAATAAATAATAAATAATAAATAATAAATAATAAATAATAAATAATAAATAATAAATAATAAATAATAAATAATAAATAATAAATAATAAATAATAAATAATAAATAATAAATAATAAATAATAAATAATAAATAATAAATAATAAATAATAAATAATAAATAATAAATAATAAATAATAAATAATAAATAATAAATAATAAATAATAAATAATAAATAATAAATAATAAATAATAAATAATAAATAATAAATAATAAATAATAAATAATAAATAATAAATAATAAATAATAAATAATAAATAATAAATAATAAATAATAAATAATAAATAATAAATAATAAATAATAAATAATAAATAATAAATAATAAATAATAAATAATAAATAATAAATAATAAATAATAAATAATAAATAATAAATAATAAATAATAAATAATAAATAATAAATAATAAATAATAAATAATAAATAATAAATAATAAATAATAAATAATAAATAATAAATAATAAATAATAAATAATAAATAATAAATAATAAATAATAAATAATAAATAATAAATAATAAATAATAAATAATAAATAATAAATAATAAATAATAAATAATAAATAATAAATAATAAATAATAAATAATAAATAATAAATAATAAATAATAAATAATAAATAATAAATAATAAATAATAAATAATAAATAATAAATAATAAATAATAAATAATAAATAATAAATAATAAATAATAAATAATAAATAATAAATAATAAATAATAAATAATAAATAATAAATAATAAATAATAAATAATAAATAATAAATAATAAATAATAAATAATAAATAATAAATAATAAATAATAAATAATAAATAATAAATAATAAATAATAAATAATAAATAATAAATAATAAATAATAAATAATAAATAATAAATAATAAATAATAAATAATAAATAATAAATAATAAATAATAAATAATAAATAATAAATAATAAATAATAAATAATAAATAATAAATAATAAATAATAAATAATAAATAATAAATAATAAATAATAAATAATAAATAATAAATAATAAATAATAATAAATAATAAATAATAAATAATAAATAATAAATAATAAATAATAAATAATAAATAATAAATAATAAATAATAAATAATAAATAATAAATAATAAATAATAAATAATAAATAATAAATAATAAATAATAAATAATAAATAATAAATAATAAATAATAAATAATAAATAATAAATAATAAATAATAAATAATAAATAATAAATAATAAATAATAAATAATAAATAATAAATAATAAATAATAAATAATAAATAATAAATAATAAATAATAAATAATAAATAATAAATAATAAATAATAAATAATAAATAATAAATAATAAATAATAAATAATAAATAATAAATAATAAATAATAAATAATAAATAATAAATAATAAATAATAAATAATAAATAATAAATAATAAATAATAAATAATAAATAATAAATAATAAATAATAAATAATAAATAATAAATAATAAATAATAAATAATAAATAATAAATAATAAATAATAAATAATAAATAATAAATAATAAATAATAAATAATAAATAATAAATAATAAATAATAAATAATAAATAATAAATAATAAATAATAAATAATAAATAATAAATAATAAATAATAAATAATAAATAATAAATAATAAATAATAAATAATAAATAATAAATAATAAATAATAAATAATAAATAATAAATAATAAATAATAAATAATAAATAATAAATAATAAATAATAAATAATAAATAATAAATAATAAATAATAAATAATAAATAATAAATAATAAATAATAAATAATAAATAATAAATAATAAATAATAAATAATAAATAATAAATAATAAATAATAAATAATAAATAATAAATAATAAATAATAAATAATAAATAATAAATAATAAATAATAAATAATTAATAATTAATGATAAATAATATGGTTGTGTACAGGGGCACAAAAATCAAAAATGACCATTATGGGGGGTATATGCCCCCCCAGGGGTTGCGTGTGTTTAGAATAACCCTTTGGAGTAGTGTATGGGCCCCCACGCTTTGAGGGGCCCTACACAACTCCCACAGGTCGTGTGGGGCCCTACACAACTCTCACAGGTCTTGTGGGGCCCTACACAACTCCCACAGGTCGTGTGGGGCCCTACACAACTCCCACAGGTCATGTGGGGCCCTACATGACTCCCACACAACTGGAGTTGTGAGTTTAACATTACCCTAAATTCAATTTCCAATTCCCATACAATGACAGCCTCAGTTCACATTTTCCAATTTTAACAATTATCAATTCCTATTTTCTCCTAATCATTGGCCTGAGTGGCATTCCAAAAACTGCCATACTTTAACATCCCAATTTTCCAGGCTCTCCAAATGCCCCCCTCTCAATTTTTTACAAATAAAATGCCCAATTTTTGATTGGATTTGATAATTGAGCCATATTTCCTCTTTCTATCGACTGGCCTGCATGCCAATTAACCCACATTTTTAGGCGCTTCTTCTCCCTGAATTTGGAATTTCTTTACTCCTCCTCCACAATAAACACCCAAACTTTTTAATTATGAATTTTTTATTTCATGCCCCAGGTATCTCTGACAAAATGAATGGAGTTTAATCTTCAAAAAAATCTGGAAATATTTCAATTCTGAATTAATATGTGCCTTCCTTTTATGATTATTTGGAATCTTCAATCTTGGTGTAAGAATTAAATTTTTTGGTGGAAACTGACAATAAATCACAAGCCCAGTAACTGAGATTCTTGTGCTTCATGCTATGAACAAATATTATAGTTTATTTGTTTGATCCCAAGCAAATTTCTATGATTAGAAACCATGAAAGATTAAATAGAAAAAACTTTGGGATGTCCAGTTTGAATTTTAATTGATCCTTCTTGCCAATTCATATACAGATATGAATGTACCAGAAAAGTATGTGCTACTATGATTTTTTCCAAACCAGTTGTATCCAAAAAGATATATAATTAGCAAAAGTATTTATGTCATCATTCCCTTTGAAATAGATGCACAAGCCTCCATTTTATCTCCTGGAATAATTTTAATGTAACATAAAACCAGGTTTTTTTTCTAGGAAGCTTGAAGTTTTGGGAGCCTCCCCTCTGTGATTTTATGTATAATTCAAATTAAGAGCTTTTTTCAATAGCTTCTTCAAATTATTCAGAGATTGAAGAATTTCTTTTTTTTTGTTTTTGAAGAAAATGGTTTTGTTTAATTTTATAATTCAAAATGCTTATCATGATTGCCATTTTCAAGCTTGGTTACTTGATTGATCATTTTTTTCATATTTTCAAGCTTATTGCCAGAGATTTCAGCTATTTTTTGGAAAATTGAGCTGGTAAACCTTTCCAAAATTAAATAAGAGAGCATACTGATTTACTTGAAACATGACTGTAATTTTCAAATTTGAGAAATATATACTTTTTTTCAACCAAATTTGTTCATGACCAGTTTAAGTGTTTTTGATTTGGAATATGAACCCTTTTTTGGCTTTTTTTGAAAGTAAAAATCTTCCTTCCAAACTTGTTACAATTTTTAAGGATACACAAAGAATGATAAATTTTGATTAGTTCAACTTAGGTGGTGTTCTGCTGCAAGGTGTATGGATAACTGTAACTCCCTCCTGCCCGTCAAATAGAAGTTAAAGTGAGTTACAGGGGGGTAACAGTTACACATACAGTTCTGGGGTTTTAGGCAAGAAATTTGAACCTTCAAAACTCCATGGGGTGTAACTTCCTCAAAGTTAAACTCCCAACAAGACCTTGGCCAGCAAGTTAAAATATTTTTAGCTTGTAACTCACTGTAACTTTGATGTTACAGTTACAAAACCAAGGACAGTTTGCTGGCTGGCACGTGTACTGTAACTTGCAGTTAAAGTTACATGTGGCTGCCAAATGCAGCCTTATGTTTCAACCCACTGAAAAGCTTAGCCTCCCAGAAAGTAAAATCAAAGATAAACTTATTCCTTTGCTTTAAAAACTATTGGGTTTTCTTTTAAATCTGATTTCACAAAATTCAACAGAAGAGTGTGATTTACAAGGATTTACCCCATTAGAATGATACAAATTTCTCATACCTGAGTCCTAAAAAGATGCACCACCACTCCTTAAGTTTTATCAGTATGATTCAAATTTTCCATAAGTTTGGTAAGAATTAAAGAAGCCTCTACATCTTTTTTTTTTTGGAACTTTATAAGAGAGTAAAGTAGCATTTCTTTTTGGGAAATTCCATTAAAGTAAAATAAATGATTTCTTGTTGAAGACAGAATATAAAATTATGGTTTATTAGTTAAATTGATTAGTTTGATTTCAGATTCTCACCCCTTATATTTAGGATAATATTGTCTCAGGCTAAATTCACATCTTCAGAATTAATAAATCCGACCTTTTTTCAAAGAAGGCATTATGACCTTTTATTTTCTAAAATTTTTCCCTTCTTTGAAAGAGGTATGAAAACAGTCAGTCCTTTTTTATATATTACCAAATTTGAGCCTTGTGGTGTGTTTTCCCACTCCAGGAAGGCTTTTGAACCTTAATTTTTTTCAAATTGAGAAATTGCCTGAATATAGACATCTAAGGTTTGGAATGCCTTTTTGAGGTTTGAAGGACTTCTGGGGGTGGGAAAATATGCATTTTTTAAACATATGCACACCTTTTAAGGTTCCAAGAGCCTCCTGGGGTGAGAAAACACACAATTTGAGGTTGTTTTGGGATTATAGAGGCCTGTAACCATCTATTCAGTCCTTGGAGGGGGTTAAAAGAAGGCCTTCAGACCCCTGCAGGGTCTACCAGGGGGTGAAACTTTTGGAGAATCCTTGCATGGACATCAATTTAGTTTATGAAACATGAAAGCATACAGGATTTTTTTTTTTTTGCAAGGAATATGAATTTGATCTAATATTTTTTTAAAAAAAACTTCATGCAATATAAGAAAAAGATGAAAGATGATAAGAAGTCAATGTCTCTGCACAAATTTCTGGTGGGATGTAAATAAAATTATTGTGTCAAACATGAAAAAATTTGAAAAATGCTAGATAAAATTATGTTTGGAGAGGATTCCGCATCTCATTTCAGATTTGAGAAAAACACTCATCAATAACATGAAATATAATAGAAAAAAACTTGAAAATGATTTTCTTTGAAAAAATGGAAAATTTACAGTGGAGTATAAATACCACTATATCAAGCACAACAAGAAAAATACAATTGTGCTACATGCACCTATTCCATGAGATTAACACAAATAAAATGGATCATTTCATCAAAAATTCCATGCAGCCCAATAATAGTAATAATCAATTTTTTTTAATAAAAGTTAATATTTACAATGGTATTTAAATTCCTTTGATCAAAACATAACCAACATGAAAAAAAGAATTCTAAAATATACTCATTCCATGAGAGGAATTGAAATATGTGAAAATATTTCAACAACAAAAAAAATTAGAAAGTAAGATAATAATAATGAACAGTTCACAAAGAGATTCATTTCTTTGAAATAAGGTTTCATATTTCTGATGGAATTTAAATACCTTTGTGCCATGCATATCAATAAATTTGTAGCAAAAAGAAAAAAAAAGAAATCTACTTTTAACCATGTCATGAAGCACAAAAACAATTCTAAAAAATTCAGAAATTGATTTCTTTGAATGGAATGTTGATGCTTCTGATGGAATGTAAGTACCTTTGTACCAACAATAGAAACATGGAAAAACAAAGCCCAAGATCTGGAATCTTGCCTGTGATAAAATTGGTATCTTCAGCAATATATTTTTTGTTTTTTATGTCTTTTTTATGTTGGGTCAAAGGTCTTGGCATTCCACCAGAAACATTACAAGTTTTATTCAAGAAGTCAATTTTCTAATTGCTTATTATTTTTGCACTGTGGATTTTTCAAGCTGTTGAGATGTTTGCACATATTTGCATCCCTCTCATCACTTAGGTATATGTAGCTTTGTTTCATGTTTGGAACAAGCTAGCTTGAATCATTCATACTCATGCCCCATCGTTTGTCATCATTCAAGTTTGGCTCTCCATGAGGTGCTTACAAAGAAGCCCAAGACTTGAGGGAGTCACCATGGTCTGAACCACTCACATTGATCCCCAAACGTTGATGGTCACTTGGATTGTATCTTACCCACCGCCGCCATCAAATAGGTATTTTAACTCAAAAGTAAAGCAAACAGTGCCAAACAATTCATGCAACAATTCACTCTTTTCCCTTACTGACCATTTGTGAAAATGGTTAGCATAGAGTCTTTCAAGTTTGTAATCACAACAAAACAACAGGGTTGGCAGCATAGTTCTTGAAAGAAACAAATCGACAAAGGATGCAAATTGTGTAGGCCCGACAATCACATGAAGGAAGGAAGCTCAATACATTACAAAATGAAAAGTATAGAGGGGGGGCGACAAGGACTTTGGTGATAAAGTTGACATTGAGAGAGGAAGTGATTACTATAAACTTCTTTTGAAAGGATTGGATCAATGGGAAATGATTCGATCGAACATGACTTATGGAAACGATGCACCTTAAAAAGAATAAAAGCGAAAACACCTAATTGTAGAGAATCAATGAATTTATCTGGCTGTCATCTCGCGAATCAAGTTGTCTTCTGAGGAGGTTGTGCATTTGTCGTGGGTCGACGAGAATACCCTGCAATGCAGCATAAAGGTAAGCATCAATGTCCAATTGTCGACTTTCAAATGGTAGAGTGGCGTTTGAGAAGCCAGTGGTATTGAAGAAGAGCTTAAGTCGGTCCTAAAGCTACTCACATTCGTCAAGAATTTTCTGCGGGATTCTGTTGAGCTGCTCTCGAGGAAAGATCCTGAGTAAAGACCATGCAAGGTCTAAGGAATCAAAGATTGTCCTATTCTCGTTATGTCCTTGGGTCACAAACGTGTTTTCAACTTTGGAATGCAAAGATATCAATTTTAGTCAAAATCCTGAGTGAGATCCGCACATCGACGGACCAGTCCAATGTAAAAAGAGAAGGCTACTGACACTTATCCAAAAACTCGAGGGCAAGCTGTCAAGAAAAACATACATGGATAAGTGACGAGGAGTAGTTTCGGTGAACTTTAACTCACCTTCTCCTCGGATGATAATGCCTCCTCACCAACCACAGCCTTCATGGCCGCCGCGTCTTTACCAATGGCATACTTAGCGTACTGCAAGCACAATAAACCAGATCAGATGTTGTCCTGGCCAAAACAAAGCTTCAGTGTAAGAATGTCACCGACTAATTGATTGGAGACATCTGAATGGTCCTTTCGAGTCAAGCCCTCGCCGACGGCAGATTTCATCAGTCGGGATAGAGAGGGCAATACGTTAATGGGAGGGTAGATTTGCTTGTTATACAATAATCGATCGACAAAGATTTGTCCCTCGGTAATGTAGCCCGTCAAATCAGGAATGGGATGTGTGATATCTTCAACGAAAGAAATTTGAAGAGTTAACTGAATCATTATTTGAAAATCTCGAGCCGGACGAATATAAAGTTCTGGGGGACAACTTGAAAAAGAAAGGATAACACTAACCATCATTGGGCATGGTTAAGATAGGGATTTGGGTGATACTTCCATTTCGACCCTCAACACGGCCAGCTCGTTCGTAGATGGTTGATAGATCGGTGTACATATAACCTGGATAACCTCTCCTTCCCGGAACTTCTTCGCGAGCTGCAGATACCTCTCGGAGAGCATCTGCATAAGAAGACATATCAGTCAAGATGACCAGGACATGCTTCTCCAATTGATACGCGAAATATTCGGCCGTTGTAAGAGCCAATCTTGGCGTGATGATTCGCTCAATGCTATTTAAGTCGAGGGAAATCAAAGCAGTTTACCATCACAAAAAAAGTCCTCGAATTAAGATATAAACTAAGCAAGCAGGACGGTGGAAGGACCTACGTCGGATCATTGGCCAAATTAAGAAACAGAGTTACTCGATCAAGTGAGCCATTTTCCTCGAAGTCTTGTCTGAAAAATCTCGCTGTTTCCATGTTGACACCCATCGCTGCAAAGACAATCGAGAAATTATCTTCATGGTCATCATGAACAGACTTAGTCGGTTTGCCGTGTTCAGGGTTGACGCCTCCTTTCTTAACCAGACCAGCCTGTCGACAAATCTGAGCAGCGATCTAAAAGAGAAGGGCACGATTAGAGCTCGAAGGAGAAAAAACCAGTGTTTTTTTGATGGCAATCAAAACATACTTCGTTGTGAGGGAGACCAGCCGCAGAGAAAATGGGAATCTTTTGACCTCGGGCGATGGAATTCATTGCATCGATTGTTGAAATACCAGTTTGGATCATTTCCTCAGGATAGATTCGCGAGTAGGGGTTGATGGGCGAACCTGAAATATGTGGGAGAAATCGCGTATGTAAGCCAAAAGAGCGGAGAGAATGTGCTGCGGAGAAAGAAGCCACCCCCTGCTCCCCTTTTTTATTTATTTACTTGTAGATAAAAGAGAGAGAGAGAGAGAGAGAGAGAGAGAGAAATTAATTCATCATGTCAAAATGAAAGGCACCGTTGATGTCCAAGTAGTCTTCCGCAAAAACCTTGGGGCCTTTGTCGATGGGTTGACCAGAGCCGTTAAAGATTCTACCAAGCATGTCTTCACTGACTGGCAATTTCATACTAGATCCACTGAACTCGACATGAGTGGCTCGGACGTCGATACCGGAAGTACCTTCGAACACTTGGACGACCGCTTTCTTTCCGTTTACTTCAAGAACTTGTCCGCCTCTCTGGGTCCCATCGGGTAGGGTGAGATTGACAATTTCATTATAAGATGGAAAATGAACGTTATCTTGAGGTCCAGATAAGAAGATTAGTTAGCAACTCGTGTATCAAAAGGGGGTCACGAGGGTAAAATCGATGGCTAACCTAGAACAACCAGAGGTCCGTTTACAGCTGAAACAGTCCGGTAGTCAATTCTAATGCCATCATGACGAAAGAAAAGAAAAATCAAGAACGTCAATGGACACCTCGCGGCAGCAAAGAGCGAGATCATATTAGGAAGGAGTCTTGACCTTGGTTTAAAGTTCTGAGTGACTGCCGCTTGGTTGATTTTGAAGGCCTCTGCTTGAGTAATTCTGGGATCGTTGGCCATGTTGAAGGCTGAAGTCTATGGATGATGTGTAGCAGACGGAAGAACGAGTTTGAGGGTAACTCGAGAGATTGGGAAGTCGTCGGGATATGCCGCTGACTATTTAATATGGTGCAAGCTCGACTATGACGACGTTGGAACTCGATTCCCGTGGGGCCCAGTGGACTAGCAGCAGCTTGGCGTGGGCTGGATGGTCCAGTCGGACGTCGTTGCAAGAGTGCTGGCCCACGCGCCTAGTCACGCCTTAAAAGTGCGCCGGGGCGCCAATCAAAGCTGCTTGCATTGAGCCTTTTTTTTGGAATTTCAGACTGGAAAATTACAATAAGAGACATTACTGTTTTTTTTTTTTTACTTTTTGAAAACAAAACTTGAAAAAAATGGGACAGAGCTTTTTTGGAGCATTTACTCTTAAAAAAGAGATATAAGATGAAAGATAACAAAAAACAACTTATGGACTACCAAGTGATGGCCTGTAATATGCTTCATCTGAGAGTGTTTCTATAAAGGATTTTGACATGAAAGACAGCATTTTGACATGACAGACAAAATTTTGATTGTTTTTTTTCTTCAGTTATTGCCTCATTGATACCATCCAGCCTTTGTTGGCTGAACAGGTTTAGCTTATTTTTTTTCTGGCTCCTTTCCTTGGAAACAGGACTTGATTGAATGGAAAGAGTAGTTGATGAGCTTGAGGGAAGGGTAATAGGCTGAAATGAATTCTATAGTTTTTCATTTTTAATTTCTTAAATCAGATTGTAAATCATCACGTCCATTCCAAAATGGATTGGGGAATTATCCATGATGATGATTGAATCTTGAGGAAGTTGTGATGCACAAGGTGACAAAAACAGGAAAAATTCATTCCTAACTACCCCTTTGGTCTTGGTCCCATCATCCATTAGGACATATCAGAGTTAGCAAACCAGCCATTAAAAATGGCGGGTTTCTGAAATACACATACCCCCTAACTGGTGTGTTTCAAAATGGCAGGTTTCATGAAAATGGCGGATTTCAAACATCAAACCCGCCATTAAACCCGCCATTTATGCATCATCATCCATCCACCATCCATCACATCCAAAACACCCATCCACACCAGCAAATCCATACCAGTCCCATCTCCATCAGATCACACACATCTCATCTCCATTGCTTGACATCTCTATTGCTTCACATCTCTATTGCTTCACATCTCTATTGCTTCACATCTCTATTGCTTCACATCTCTATTGCTTCACATCCCTACTGCTTCACATCTCCATCTTCACACAAATCCCATCATCATCTCATCAACCCACATCAAATTACCATCTTTCTCAAAATGTCCCATCAAACTTCCCAGCAGCAATTCAAAAATGCCAAAAAGCTGACTGAACTTTTGTTAGTATTTGACTGCCATTCAGACTCTGATTCAGACTCCAATTTGGAATCAACTTGGTTGGTTTTGAATGCTCTATTACAAAAGCAATACATGGTTCCAAGAAGACAAACTCTCCACAACCCTATGTATGAAAGGCAAAAGCTTCATCTCCTCCCCAACTTAAGCTTCCAGCAACTTTTCCAAACTCTATTGCCTTCATTCATAAAACTTTTGGAGATGATTGAAGACCACCACATCTTCCAGAACAATTCTTGGAATCCTCAACGTGATCCAGCTATCCAACTGGCTGTTGCTCTTTGTAGATTGGGATCAAACAGAAATGGAGCAGCAATTCATCAATTAGAAAAATCTATTCTCAGTTGGTTATGGAACCATTGAATCATACACCAAAAGAGTCATGGTTGCTATCCTATCTTTCCATTTCTCAGTCCATTCTTGGCCAACCAAAGAAGAACGCAAGGAGATGTCTCAAGTAATGCAGACCAAAGGATTTCCTGATTGCATTGGTTTTGTTGATGGAACCACCATCCCCTTGAGTCAAAAACCCAAGCTATATGGCAATCACTATTTTGATTGGAAAAAAGGCAATTGATTCATTTCTTTTCCAACACCTTTGTTAACACCTTTGATCACAAACTGACCAAATGTGTTTGGTCTGTTTGTTTAGATACTCCGTGGCACTGCAACTTGTTTGTGATAACAACAAGAAGTTCATATCTCCATGCTGGCCTTCTGGGTTCTTTTCATGATTCATATGTTTTAAATTGGATGCAGACTGCCCAACAACCAGAGAACAACTTTGACCAAGATCAATACCTTCTGGCAAATTCAGCTTATTCTAGTGGGAAATATGTGGTTCCAGCATACCAGAATGTTTTGTTCAACAATCAAGGAAAAACCCATTTCAACTATCATCTTGCGCAATCAAAAGTTTGGATTGAGCATGCCATAGGAGTCCTGAAAGGAAGATGGGCCAGCTTAAGGGAAATTCAAAACCAGCTTCAAAATACCAAAGACATGAAGTTCCTCATCAACTGGATTATCACTTGTGTAATCCTTCACAACCTTTTGGCCAACATCAAAGATGAATGGGACAAAATATTTGAAGACAATATTCCTTATCTGCCTCAAGTCATCCCTGTCTCATCTTGTCCCTCATCTTCTTTTATGAGAGAGCTGATTCTTCCTCTCACCCTTGCTTGCTTTGATGAGTAATGCTTGATTTCAAAATAGGTGAAAAATCCCTTCAACATATTTTTTTGGTTTTGGTTGTTTACCCAAGATTCATTGGCTGACTCACTTGGTTTTTTTTCTCTCTTTTGGTGGACTTGGAAAAAAAACACCCTCCACCTCACCCCACCAAACCACTGTTCCCTCCACCTCACCCCTCCTCCTCACCCACCACCTCAGCCTCACCCACCACCTCCACCTCACCGCTTCTCCTCACCCACCACCACCACCTCACCCACCACCACCACCACCTCACCCTCAACCTCCCCTCTTCCTTTGGTTGGAACACCTGGTAAGCTCCCCCCCCTCCTCCTCATCCTCCCCATCATCCAAGTCTGATCCTTTGATCCATCCACCTTCAGGACCCCCCCACCTCCTTGGTTGATCTCCCAGGCAAGCCCCCCCCATCCTCCTCATCCTGCTTTTCCATCCCTCCCACCCATCCTTGCTAACCTCACCTTTGCATCCCCCCCTCTCCTCCCTCTTGCTTGCCCCCCCTCTCAATTGCTCCCCCTCCCTTGCCCCCCCCTCTTGCTCACTCCCTCTCACTTGCCTGGCCCCCCTCCCTTTTGCTTGTTTGGGGGCCCCACCCTTGCCAGCCAACCCGCCAGCACTCGCCAGCCCCCCCACTCACCTTGGTCACCCCCCCAACCCCCTCCTTGGTTGCTTGCCCCCCCCCCTGCGTCAACAGCCAGAAACCCCCCCTCTCACTTGCCTGCCCCCCCTCCGCCTCAACAGCCCCCTCCCTTGACCCCCCTTGCCTTTGTTGCCCCCCTCCCTTTTGCTTGGTTGGCGGCCCCACCTTTGCCAGCCCCCCCACTCACCTTGGTCACCCTCAACCCCCTCCTCGGTTGCTTGCCCCCCCCCCCCCTCTGCGTCAACAGCCAGCTAACCCCCCCTTGGCCACCCCCCTTTGGCCTGGGCCCCCCTCCGCGTCAATGGGGGTGTCCTACCTGGCTCCTGGCCCAACCAAAGGCCTGACCCAAAGAGGCCCCGCCCAATCGGTTTGCCCCCTGGTATGTTTTTTTTTTTTTTTTTTTTTTTTATTTTTTTTATTTTTTTTATTTTTTTTATTTTTTTTATTTTTTTTATTTTTTTTATTTTTTTTGTATTTTTTTATTTTTATTTTTTTTATTTTTTTTTTTTTGATGATGTAACTAATTTTTTTTTTTTGGGGGGGGGGCATAATAAGCCCGGCCCAATTAATTCATGCCCACACCCACTAATTTTTTATTATTCTTTTTTTTTGATTTTTTTTTGTGATCACATGACTGAAATTTTTTTTTGGTAATCCTTTTTTGATGGATTTTCCTTCAATTCCATTACTTCTTCAACCACACTCACAATGTTATACTCCAAATTTAATCCCTTTTTGATCATCACCCCAAGCGGAGCATTTGCCAGGGAGGGAACAAGATGGAAGGATATGAGGGGACAAACATAAATAGAGGTGGAAAGCAGAGGGCTTTGAAGCAAAAGAGTGATCAAATGAGGGCATCCAAAATCTCTTTGGAACTTGCAGAGGGGGGCATCAATGAAAAGTTTGTATGGTCTGAACAAAAACTAGAACCTTTGGATCTGTATCCAGCAATTACTGCTGGGAAAAAAAGAACAATCAGAAACCCTCACCGGCTGAGTTTGAACTTGCAAAGCAGAAAATTAAGCAATTCCATTTCTTCCACCATGGAAAAGTAATTGTTCTCAATACGTCTGACCACAACAGTCTTTTTCCAATAGTTGAATTTTTCCCATTGGATAAACTTTCTGATCAAGACAAGAAGGACATCAACTTTGTGACAACTTTCCTTCACCAGTCAAAAAAATTTTTCAACACGGTTGGCCCCTCAAGATCTTGGGGTGGAAAAATGTGGGCAATTAGATGGCAAAAATTGATGGACCCCTTTGAGTTATTTGGATGCATGTACAGAAATCATCTATTCAATATTCCCCTCAAATGTATGATTTTCTCAATCTTAAGGCAGACAAAGTCTCTCAAATTTCAGGACAAATGTTTTGCAATTTGGCACAGACTTCCCTTTGAATCAAACCATGAAATAATGAAGGACAATGGCATCCGCTCCTTCTCATCACTCAAATTTGGTTCTTGGCCTACTCCCTTTGACTGCTCTCCTCATTTTGCCTTCACATCCTGTAAAGCAGGAGAGACAGTCCCCATGGGCGCTGTAAAAGTTCCCACCAAGGGAGGATGGGTCGTGGATGTTCCCACCACTGTGAATGCTTCAATTCAAACCACTTCACTCAGTTGTTGCTAGAACCTTCAGATCTTGTTGAGGCTGGGGACCATCTCCTCAGGGATGATCTGGGACTTGGGTTTCTTTTATGTATTTTTTTTGTCTGAGTCTCCTTTCTTTCTATGTCTCCTTACTTTCTGTCTCAAAAGTTTGATCTCTCAAGAAGACTCACCAACCTAACCTATCAGCTCAACACCACGCTCAACTATCAATCACCTTCAACCTCAACACCTCAATCTACCATATCTTGACCCTCAATACAAGGCACTTCTAACTGGTGAGATCACTCCTAACTAACAATCACCTGAAATTTGCTCAATACAGAACCGTCCTTCTTGTTAGCGCCATCATGTTCTTTCCTTCTCCATTCATAGTATCAATTGGCTATTTTCATATGTTATCAGGGTAACTTCCTCACTGTGTTAGTATTCTCACTCATGTTTCTGTGGCATCTTCTGAGCAACTTGTTGTTCTGCATCTGATCTCTTTCAAGTTATTTTATGACATAGCTTGCTGGTTATTCATATGAATCATCTATCAAAGTTATACAGCTAAAAGCCAAACACTCACCTCAGCCAGAAAGACATAGGACTATGGTGTTATAATTATGGCCAGCAATTAGCTTAGGCAAATGAGCAGTATTTAAAGCAAAAGAAATGCTGGACACTGTGTGTCAATAATGGCTAATGGGGCTCTCACAATGGGGCAATATGTTGGATGAATTCGATTGGATGATGAATGAATGATGGAAAACAGCAGGGAGAAGAGCTCCTTAAGTACAAAAGATTGGCCTATTGTGAGCCCATGATACAACAAGCCAAAAGGCAAATTTTCCGCCCCAAAAGAGCTCTACAGGCTCTACAAGCCTTGTTACTTGGTTTGGACTACATCAGTCCACATGGCATCAGTCCCTGAACCCTTACGACCAGCCTATTCCGGTCCATTCTGGTGTTTCCACCGTTACGGGGCTGAACCAGCCCCTTTGCTGTTCAATCCCCTGGGCCGGTTGTCTGTTACAACCGGTCCTGATGACCTCATTGTCATACTTACGGGCTGGTTGCCTCATGCATCCAGTCCCTGGCCCCTCAAATGGGCCAGGTGGGACCCAGGACTCACCTGGGTCCGGTTTCAACCTCACTAGGGGGGGGTGTAACCGGCGGACATGCCGCCCCCCCCCTTCTTCTCTCAAATCCCTGGTGGGGGCGGTCAAATCCCCTCACCAGGGGCCCTGGGGGTCGATACCCCCAGGGCGTCGTCATTAGGAAAAGGACTGGGCTGGGGGTGATCAGGTCCCCTCAGCCCGACGCTCCTCCCCCTCGGTAAAGGGGGGGGGAGAGCGCCCCTCGCTCTCTCTGCATCGCTTCGCTAGGTGGGAGGGTGATCAAATCCCCCCCACCTGCCGGTCGCTACTACCGCGGCCGGCGCCGCCACCTCCCTGGGCAAGGGGGTGGTCAGGTCCCCCCTGCCCTGACCGACCGCGATGTCGCGGCCGGTCGCTGGCTGGTTCAACCCAGCCAGCCCGCCCCCATCCCCCTCGCAACGGCGAGCGAGGGGAGGGGGAGCGAGCCGGGGCCGCGAGCCCCGGCTCCGCGGCGCTGGTCGCCGGGCGCGACCAGCCGGGCCCGCTCGGCATCGCACCGCGCGGGATCCCTCGGCCGCGCAACAGCCCCGCGCGGGCCGTCGGGCCCCGCGTGGGCCGTGCCGAGGAACACAGGCGGCCCCGAACGGGCCGCGGCGCGGGCAGCGGCCCCGGGTGGGCCGCGACACTGGCGGCGGCCCCAATGGGCCGCCCCAAGCCCGAAAACTGAGAAAAACATACTTTGGCGGGCCAGCCCGTCTGGCCAAGTATGTCCAAAATAAACCTTGGGCCCAATTATGCCCATACAAGCCCATCTGGCTGTATCTGCCCATATACCCCACCGGGCCCGTTAGGGCCCGTGTACCAATAGGCCTATTTCACGCATTTTGAGGCCAGTTTCCCCAAATCCGTGACATCCACATGGGCCCGTATGGTCCGTGTGTGTGTCCAATGGGCCTTAGAGGCCCATTTGTGCATCCCATTTGGATTACACTTATACGTAGCACCCGCGTAAGTGCGTACGTATTTTAACATATGGCAACAGGATTGGGATTCTGGCTGGACTCCTTCCAACAAGCCATGCTCAAGACAGCTCTTGAGACAACCCCACTCCTGACCAAAGAGAATTACAGCATATGGAAAGACAAAATGATGGCCCTACTCAAGCTCAGGGGAGTTCTGGACAAGCTTGAATTGACCACAAGAACTCTCTCAGTACAAGACAACAACAAAATTCAGCTTCTCCTCATCTCCAAGGTTGACTCCATCACCCATAATAATTTCATAAATGCCGGCAACATCAACTCAGCCAAGGACATCTGGAAGGCAATCAAGGAGAGATTCTCTTCCTCACAAGCCTCCAATCAAGCTAGGATTTTCAATTATTTCCTTCACCTGACCTTCAAGGAGGATGAGATCTTGAACTTTGTTACAAACTTCAAAAACTCAATCAAGAAGATTATCAACATAGGTATAGAAATACTGGACAAAATCTTAGCCTACCTGACCATGTTCAAGTTCCCATCAAATCTTCAGGATCTGAAACGTCAACTCATGCACTCTGACAAGCAGATTTCAGTGGAATTTGTATGTAACCATCTCGTCCCATACCACAATGAAGTTAAGGCCAAATCCTTGGAGAAAGGAAAATCATGCAGTACACCAGAAAACACCCTTGCTACTAAGAGGACCAAGACCAAGAACCTTCTCTCCAGCAGATGTGTCAAAGGGTACCATAATCCAAAACAAGACAGGAATCACTCTGAATGAGAATGTTTTCACCTTCATCCAAATAAGGCCCCCAAGTGGTGGAGAGAAAACCAAAGCAAATGGAAAGATAAACAAAAGAAGGCTCAAGACTTGGCCAACTTTCATGCGTATTTAACTAGGTGGATTGATTCCAAAATTGGAGTGGAGAAAAACATCCTGATCAACAGCAGAGCAACCTGCCACATTTTCAACAAAAGAAGATTCTTCACCTTGCTCAAAGCGTACACCGGAGAACACATAGCTATGGGAAAGGCTGGAGAAAATCTCCCCATCCAAGGGCTTGGAACGGTCAGGCTGGAATGGAAGAATCAAACCATCACACTTTCCAACTGTCTGTTTGTACTGGATATTGTGGTCAACTTGATTAGTCCAGGAAAACTTCTGGACCAAGGATTTACACTAAAAGCAAAAGAAGGAAACTTTGAGCTTAAAACGGATAAAAAAAATTGTCAAGGCTCAATAATCAAAAATCTCTTTGTTCTGGACCGGTGTGGTGACCAATCCGGGAAACCTCATGGATTATGGAAATTTTTGAATTTTTTTCCCCTTATCCATCAATAAAACTTCAAAAAAAAATTCCAGAATGATTTACTATTTCAGTTGCTAGTTCTCAGCTTTCCCTTCTCCTAGTTCTCTGGGAAGATCTCTCAGTGCCTGGAGCCCTGTGCCCAGTGTTCAAGTCCTTCTTTCTTTGCTCATCATCCTTCAGTTCCCTTTTTTTTTTCTTGCCAAACGCGCGCGCGGATGTCCACCGGCCCCAATCATGATTCCAACAACACTAACACCAACAACAATCAAGAATCATAGGAAACTTGATTGGATGGATACCAAGCCTGGCAGGATGACAATCAGCTATCTCAACAATTGGATCTCATGGACCAGCCTGACAATGAAAGATTTCTACCAATTGGTCTGGAAGGCCTTAATACTCAGCATCCTCCTATGCCTCTTGATCTTCTCAATCTCCCTAGGATTCTTGACCTATTGTCTTAGTCCCAAGTTGTTTGGCCCAATTGGTTGTTGTTGGATTTCAATCATGATCCTCTTCTTTGACTGACCTTGTTATCCATCATCACCACTACCAATCATCCAATGGCCTTCATCCTCAATCAAACCTCATCACAAAGGTTGAATATCACTACTACCCATCCCAGGATCCACTTCCTGAGCTCACCAGTCTCCTGCACGGCTTTTCTGTTGCCCGCGCGGGTCTCTGTGGTTTGGACTGCGGCTGTTGCCCAGGCCTGTCAGCATGTCTGCAGGCCTCTCACTAGCTACTCTCCTGCCCGTGCCCATCATTGGCACGGGACGGGGTCTTCCCATTCCTGTCATTCATGAGTCAACTCTTCTTTTATTTTGAGTTGTTTGTTTTTTTCTTTTTTTTCTTTTGTTTTCTCATGACCAATCCAAAAAAAAAAAAAAAAACAAAAAAAAATTCTGACCTATCTGTAATTCTCTCTTGTAAATAGTCTAAAGACCTCTTGTCTATAAAAGGAGGGGCTCTCCCCTGCCTTTTCCCAATCATCCATGGGAGGGGGTGTGTATGTCCCCACTTTTATCATAGTAATTTGATCCCAATCCTTATCCTGGTTATATCCATGATTTCCCCCTTGATCCTTTGAGCCTTCATACTAAAATTTTTTATCTGTCCATCTTTGAACTGGCTCCTTATCACCAACAATAGCCTTGCTGGTTGAAGATAATTCTGTCTGTTAGAATTCTTGTGTATGTTATACCACTCCTTGATCCCTTTTTTCCAACCATAATGGTCTTGATCCTTCCCTGATCATCTTTCCGGACCCAGTCACATTTGACTGAGAGGTTTCTTGAAGCATGAAACCTGGAGCATTAGACCTCCCTTTATTCCTTAAAGTTGAATTCCGCCATGCTACTCTTGAGTTTCTTGAGAAGTTTTGGGTTATTCTTTTTTGAATCTGTTATTGCTTTGCTTCTAGAGCTTCACAAACAAATTGCTTTTTTTTTCTTCAGCCATGCACAGTTATCTGGTAACCGTCAAGCGCTTGATTTTGGAGAGTTGGGCAGGTTCATTGAGAACCTGGAGGTTGGTTGGGATTGAATTGATCTTTCCTAATTTTCTGCTGACAACCAGAGTTATCAGCTTGTGGGCATTGTTACTTGCAACTTCCTCGTTCCATTGAACTCTGAACAGAAATTTGAATTATTTTGTTCAAGTCTTTCCCTCCACCATCTTGCCTCAGATAGTGTTGATTCCTTTGCTACCAACTATTCCTGAGCTCATCCATTACATTGATTCCTTATTTAAAAGTTCCTGGACCTCAATTCCAGTTACATTTAAATATTATTGTAACTCTTAGGAGGGAAGCCTAAACAGCACCTTTCCCCTCCACAGAACTGCCTACAGCTTAGCACCGTTTGGAGTCTTACATTTGGTACCCTGGGCCGGGATCAAACCAGCAACTTTGGGATTTAAAGTCCCAACAACAATGTTTGGAATCAACTTTGAAATCCAATTCTTTTTTTTTTCTTCTCTGTTTTTCTCTTTTCTCAGATCTGATTTGTGGAGGCAACTTATCCTAGAAGTAATTCCTCCCAATTTGTGCACCATCCGGGCAAGGTACTTGTTTTTTTTTGTGAAACCCTGCTCCTGCAACACTTGTGAGCCACTTTGGAAATCTGCCCTTTGGATATCTTAGGAGCCCTGCTCTTCAAAATGGAATCTGCTGGTACCTCCTCCTCCTCTGTTTGAGTCAAGATGGCTAAGATCAAACCTCAAAACAAGAACTTAGGCTTCAATGGGACAAATTTGGAACAATTCTTGGACTCCTATGAGATAGCTGCTGAAGTGGATGGTGCAAGTGAACATGATATGGCTTATCAGTTACAATTTTTTATCTCCTCTGATGAAGTTATGGAAGTAATCAAATTGTTCAACGGATTCAAAACTCATGAATGGAGGCTCTTGAAGGAGGCTATGTTGGCTTATTGGGGAAAAGTAGATGTGGCTAGGTTTACTCTACAGGACTTGGATGCTCTGGTTTCTCAATGGATCTCCAATGGTGGTGTCTCTTCAGCCTCTGATTATCAGTCTTTTTGATAATCTTGGGATCCTATTCAGTCTTACCTCATCAGGAACAATCACATTGACATGGTGGACAAAATTTGAGTTTGATTTTTCCAGTCTTTTTCTCCAGGAGTGCAGGAAAGGATTAGAGATGAATTATTTCAATCTGGATCCATGATTACTACTAGAGACAATTGGTTCAAGCTCCCTGTTTTTCTGGTCCTAAGGAGTGCAATGGATAAAGTCATGAAAGTTCAAACAGCTCTCACTTTTGAACAAACCAGAGTTGCTGAACAAGTACATGCTCCTTCCTTTATAGAGTCCAACAAAATCATGAACATGATGGAAGCAAATCGTAGGCCTAAATCAAATCCCCAGGCTAATAAAGAAACTGCTACCATAGATGAGATCACCAAATTATTTCAGGCCTTTGAAAACAAGATTTATCAGAAAATTTCCTCTTTGTATACTCCTAAACCCTGTACTTCTGTCCCTAAATCTACCATAGTCTGTTACTACTGTCATAGGGAAGGCCATGGAACTGGACAATGCTTGGAACTCCAGAAGGATATAAGGAGAAAGTTGGTGGAGCAGAAGGGGAACAATTTCTTTCTTCCTAATGGTTCTCTGATCCCTTTCAATTCATCTTGCCCTATTTGTCATGTGGTGGCCTCTTATCAGCCTCCACCTCCAATGAAAGCATCCCTTTCTTCCTTCAATTTCCAATCTTCCTGTGGTACTCTTCAACCTTATTATCCCCCAGCTATCTCTTCCTCTAGTCTTGCTGGGACTACTTATCAATCTAATCCAGCCAGGAAAGAACATGAGGCACCTAAAACTCACAAAGCCCCTTCCTTGCCAACTTCAATTCTTTGAAAAAAAGTCAAACTTCAATCCTCACCTGAGCCTCCTTCAGCTGATGTGGAAGACATGGAAGTGAAAAAGGAGCCACTCATGGAAAGGTTTCCAGATCACTCAGATCCCTCTCCTTCATCCAATTCACCTCAACCTTCTGATCCCATCTTAGTTCCTGGTTCACCTGAACTTCCTCCCTCCACCCAGCCCAAAGTTTGATTTGAAAGGGGCATCTCCAAGCACTACCCCAATGCTGTGGAAGGAGTATTAAAGAAAATTTCTGATCTCAAAATTCCTGATCTATCTGTGGGTAAACTCCTGTCAATCTCTCCATCTGTTGCTGAAGGAATGAAGAAATGGGTCTCTCATTGACATGTGGAGATTTGTTCTGACAATTTAAAGGTCTCCTCTGGCACTTTGATAGAGGACTCTTGTGGAACTAGTCCTTCTTCAGATTCCAATCTTGACTCCTGTCCTCTTGGTTTCCTCCCCTGTTATCTTGGTGACTCAGCTAAAACTGTTTCTCCTCTTGTGGACTCTGGATCTCAGCTCAACTTAACTTTGGATGCAATGGCCTGTAAACTCAAACTCAGTCCTAGGGTCAGCTTCAACTCTGCAGTCTATGGGATAGGTAATCAATCTTGTCAATTGGTTGGTATTGCTGAATATTTTCCAGTCAGGATTGGTCAAAATATTGTTGGAACCTGTCATTTTTGGATCACTCATTTGGAAGGGCCTATGATTTTGGGACAACCGTTCTTGATGGATTTTGGTGCTACTCTGATGTTTTCTGATCAAGTTGGGGAGAGAATTCTTATCCCTGACGCTAACGGTAGAAAGATTGAAGTTCCTCTCTGGTCTTTGAATTCTGGTTGTTGGGAAAGAGATTTTTCCAGTCATCCTTCTAAGTCATCTTTAAAGGGGAAGCAGAAGGATAATTTGAATTCCTCTCATTTTTTATGGGAATAGTTGATCCTACTAATAGTTGTAGTTATTTTTAGCCTCAGACTTCAACTCAAGGGTCAACTCTCATCCCCCAGGCTTAATTTTCATTCTTTTCATCTTTTTCATCTAAGCTAGAAAATAAAAAAATGAAAAACATGTAAAAACAGAAAAAATCAAAAATATTTCTTTTCCTTCTTTCTCTGGATCTGTTGTGTCTTCTTTTCCTTTTACTCTTAGGCCTGATAAATCTTCCCTCAGTTCCAGTTTGAATCTATGTAATGAGTCTAAACTATATCCTGATCTAAATTATATTCTTGGTGGTTTTGGTATGGAGGAATATGGGCTTCAGTGGAGGCAATTTGGGGTAAAAGTAAGTAGTCCCAATTTTGCACCGCCAGGGCAACCTTCTACCATCATTTTTGAAACACTACCTTGTGCCACACATGTGAGCAACACATTATCTCCTGGTTCTCCCTTTATGGAAAAGGCACCCTTCAAGGATATTGCAGAACATTGAATGTGGAAAATGTTGAAACTTGGAATCAGTTTCCGTAATAAAGTCTCACTGGTAAACTCTTGGAGGAAACAAGAACTTCTCTTGTTTGACACCAAGTACAAGCCAGTTGCCAAGAAGGTCCAACCAGTCAACCATCCCATGCCTCTCAACCTAAATCCTGCTCTTATGCGTCCTTTGTTATCTTTTCATCCTTACTGTGGTCTTCCTCAATATCTTACTGGTCCCTTTGTGCCCAATGGTAGAGTCACTGAAGAACGTCTGAAGGTGGTCAACTTTGGTCCAGATGGATGGCTTCTTCCTGATGAGTTAAATTTTATCAAAAATGTCTTATCTCTAAGGGAAAAATCTATTGATTTCTTTGAAGAAGAGAGAGGCCTCTTGAAAGAATCCTATGGCCTCCCTTATATCATCCCTGTAGTTGAATATGATCCTTGGCAAAAGAAGAAGATCCCTATCCCTGCAGCTAAATTTGACAAATTTATCAAGTTTTTTTGAGAACAAGTTTTTACTTGCCTATATGAGCAGTCAACCTCTAGTTATTCCAGCCCTGTCTTCTGTGTCCTCAAGAGTAATGGTAAACTTAGAATAGTTCATGATCTCCAACCTCTCAATAAATTTACTATTAAAGATTTTGGTATTCCTCCTGCTACTGAAGAATTTTTCAAATCTTTCTCTGGGAGAGCTTGCTATGGTTTAGGGGACATTATGGGTGGCTATGACAAACAATCCTTACATCCTATCTCTTTCCCTCTCTCACTAACTTTGATAATTCTCTTGGTCAATTTCAACTTACTTGATTACCTCAAGGTGCCACCAATTTGATTGCAGTCTATCAGGCTCAGATAATGTGGATCCTCCAGGATGAAATCCCTGATCATGCTGGTATCTTTATTGATGATGGTGGAATTAAAGGTCCAGTTTCTGACTATGATAATGAGCTCTTACCTTGGCATTTGGGTATTCATTGTTTTATTTGGGAATATGCTACTACTTTGGAAAGGATTCTGTTTTTAATCAAGGAATCTGGTCTTACTGTCTCTGGATCCAAACTGGCTTCTTGTGTCCCTGATCTGGAAATTGTTGGTCATGTGGTCTGCAAGGAAGGAATAAGGATGGCACAAGCCAAAGTCAACAAGATCATCTCTTGGCCTACTCCAATCAATCCCACTGAAGTTAGGGGCTTCCTAGGTGTTGTCACTTATGTTAGAATCTTTATCCCATCCTTATCCAAAATATGTGCACCCTTACGTTGTCTAACCAGGAAAGATGCTGAATGGATTTGGACCCAAGAGTGTGAACATTCTTTTAAGTTTCTCAAAATGTTGGTTGGAAAAGATATAGTTTTGAAGAAGATCTCCTATGGACCTGGGGCTGGCAAGATCAAGCTGGCTGTTGATTCTAGTTATCAATCTGTTGGGGCTGTCCTTACTCAGGAAGAAGAGAATGGTTGGGAATTTCCTGCTCTTTATTAATCTTTGCTATTTTCAGATGTAGGGTCTAGGTATTCTCAGCCCAAATTGGAACTTTGTGGTGTGGCTTGAATGATCAAGAAACTTCAAACCGTTCTCTGGGGCCAACATTTCCAACTGAAAGTTGATGCTCAATCCATCATTGAGATGATCAATGCTCCCAGCCTCCCCAATGCTCCTATGACTTGTTGGGTGGCCTTTATCCAGCTTTTTTCTTTTGATATTGTTCATAGGCCTGGGAAATCTTTCACCATGCCTGATGGTTTATCTCAACAACCTCTTGGAGACAATGAATCTGATGTTGGGATGGATTTTAATGAAGAAGAACCTTTAATCCAACCTTTCTTCTCTTTCTCTTCTCAAGATTATTCTAGATTTCAACAAGGCTTCTGGCTTAAATAAGAGCAGTACCTTTTAACTCTCCAAAAACCTCCTGATCTCTCTGCTAAGGAATTTCAATCTCTTAAAAGAAAGTCCTCTAATTTCTTTGTCCAAGGCTCTAGGCTTATGAAAAGAGGAAATCCTTGTGCTCTTATTGTTGTTACTATCCTTTCTAAAAAATATTCTACCCTTGAAAGTCTCCATGAAGGTCTTGGTCATTGTGGGGAAACCAAAACTTATCAACAATTATCCAAACAATTCTGGTGGCCATCTCTGAAGAAATCTGTCTCCCAATGGTGCAAGAGTTGTGAAGTTTGTCAAAAACATGATCTTAGGCATCCAGATGAAATTTGTTACCCCACTGGGGAGTCCACTGTCTTTGGAAGGATTGCTATGGATGTGGTTCATATTAAGCCAGGTTGTGCTAAGTACCTCATTGTGGCTAGAGATGATTTTTCTGGATGGGTTGAAGCAAAGTTTCTTAAGAATCTTAGCTCTGAATCAGTGTCAGCTTTCCTCTATGAGACCTGGACAATGCATTATGACCTAGCTTGATCTTACTCTACTGATGGTGGCTCCAAATTTGGTGGAAAACTTGCTAAAATGATCCAATTGCTTCCTGGACAACATAGAGTTACTACCCCTTATTATCCTGAAGGCCAAGGCATGGTGGAACAAGGTCATGCTCCTTTGAAGGCTGCACTTGTTAAGCTTGCTGGTGAAAGTGGGAAGCATTGTTGCAAATTCCTTCCTCTTGTTCTCTTCTCTGATTGAATTCCAACTAAAAGGAATACTGGCTACTCACCTTACAAAATCATCTTTGGCCAAAGAGCAGTTCTCCCTTTGGATATGGAAATGGAATCTTTCTTGGGTATCCCTTGGGACAAGGTGTCCTCAAATACTGATCTATTAGTGGCTAGATCCTAGAAACTGGAGCAAAGTGAAGATTTTTTTGATGAAGCTTAGCAGAAGATGATGGAGTCCAGAGAAAAATCAGTCCAGTATTGGGAGGACAAGAACTCCAATCAAATCAGAGCCTCCCTGAACCCTGGTGATCTAGTTTTAGCTTATAATCAATCTTTGGAGACCAAATGGGGCAAGATTTTCTCAAATTGTTGGAATGGTCCTTATTGGGTGTTTTTCCAAGTTAGAGGTGGATCTTATATTTTTGAGGAGCTGGATGGTACTCAACTGGTCAGAAGGTTCTCTGTTGATCAAGTCAAGAAGTTTCATTGTCATGGAGGCCAATTGTCTTAGAAGTCAGTCCTCCCAATTGTGCACCACCAGGGTTATTTGCTGCGTTTTTGTTGTAAACTCTACTGTATGCCACATATGTGAGCACCTGGGACGCCTTCTGTGTTTTATTTCTACCAATCCTAGGGCTCTTTTGGATTGATCAAGATATTTTCCCAACCCTTTAATCCCTCTCAAGATTAAGAAATGGCCATTTTTTTTTTCTGATCAATTGCTTTGTATTTTTACTCCTCTTTATATCTTAAATGTCAAAGATGCAGACTAGGGACAGTCTGTAAGTTGGGGAGAGATGTGGTGACCAATCCAGGACACCTCAAGGATTATGGAAATTTTTGAATTTTTTTTTCTCTTATCCATCTATACAACTTCAAAAAAAAAAAATTCCGGAATGATTTCCTATTTCAGTTTCCAGTTCTCAGCTTTCCCTTCTCCTAGTTTTCTAGGAAGATCTCTCAGTGCCTAGACCCCTGTGCCCAGTGTTCAAGTCCTTCTTGCTTTGCTCCTCATCCTTCAGTTTCCTTTTTTTTTTCTTGCCAAACATGCGCGCAGATGGCCACCGGTCCCAATCATGATGCCAACAACACTAACACCAACAACAATTAAGACTTGTAGGGAACTTGATCAGATGGATACCAAGCCTGGAAGGATGACAATTAGCTATCTCAAAAAATGGATCTCATGGACCAGTCTGACAATGAAAGAGTTCTACCAATTGGTCTGGAAGGACTTAATCCTCAGCTTCCTCCTACGCCTCTTGATCTTCTCAATATCCCTAGGATTCTTAAACTATTGTCTTGGTCCCAAGTTGATTGGTTCAATCTATTGTCATTGGCTGTTTATCATGATCCTCTTCTTTGACCAACCTTGTTATCCATCATCACCACTACCAATCATCCAACAGCCTTCATCCTCAATCTTATCAATCCTCAATCAAACCTCATCACAAAGATTGAATATCACTGCTACCCATCCCAGGATCCACTGCCTGAGCTCACTGGTCTCCCGCACGGCTTGTCTGTTGCCCGCGCAGTTCTCTGTGGTTTGGACTGCCGCTGTTGCCCAGGCCCGTCAGCATGTCTGAAGGCCTCTCACTAGCTACTCTCCTTCCCGTGCCCATCATTGGCATGGGCCGGGGTCTTCCCATTCCTGTCATTCATGAGTCAATTCTTCTTTTATTTTGAGTTGTTTGTTTGTTTCTTTTTTTTTCTTTTGTTTTCTCATGACCAATCCAAAAAAAAAAAAAAAAAAAAAAAAAAATCCGCCCTATCTGTAATTCTCTCTTGTAAATAGTCTACAGACCTCTTGTCTTTAAAAGGAGGGGCTCTCCCCTGCCTTTTTCCAATCATCCATGGGAGGGGGTGTGTATGTCCCCCCCTTTATCATAGTAATTTTATCCTTATCCTTATCCTGGGTATATCCATGATTGCCCCCTTGATCATTTGAGCCTCCATACTCAAATTTTTTATATGTCCATCTGTGAACTGGCTCCTTATCACCAATAATAGCCTTGCTGGTTGAAGATAATTCTGTCTGTTGGAATTCTTGTGTGTGTTATACCACTCCTTGATCCCCTTTTTCCAACCATACTGGTCTAGATCCTTTCCTGATCATCTTTCCAGACCAAGTCACGTTTGACTGAGAGGTTTCTCCAAGCTTGAAACCTGGAGTGTTAGACATCCCTTCATTCCTTCAAGTTGAATTCCGCCAAGCTACTCTTGAGTTCCTGGAGAAGTCTTGGGTTATTCTTGTTCAAATCTGTTATTTATTTGCTTCTAGAGCTTCACAAACAAATTGATTTTGTTTTTTTCAGCCACCCACAGTTATCTGGTACCCTTGAAGAACTTGATTGCAGAGAGTTGTGCAGGTTCATTGAGAACCTGGAGGTTGGTTGGGATTGAGGTGATCTTTCTTAATCTTCTGCTGACCACCAGAGTTATTAGCTTGTTGGCGTTGTTACTTGCAACTGCCTTTTTCCATTGAACTCTGAACATAACTTTGAATTATTTTGTACAAGTCTTTCCCTCCACCATCTTGCCTCAGATAGTGTTGATTCCTTTGCTACTGACTATTCCCAAACTCATCCATTACATTATTCCTTATCTAAAAGTTCCTGGATCCAATTCTGGTTACATTTAAATATTATTGTAACTCTTAGGAGGGCAGCCTAAACATCACCTTTCCCCTCTGCAGAACTGCCTACGGCTTAGCCCCGTTTGGAGTCTTACATCAGCCGCACAAAATTGGTAAAAAAGAGTGCTATCAAATGCAGCTAGAGGAGCCAAGGACTCTGAAGGATCTTCACCTGTCCTATGGACATGCCCCACTGGGTCCCTTAGCCAAAATCAACAGAGTCCAATACAGTACCGCAGAGAAAGAGAAATTTGAATGCAAGGACTGTCTACTGTGCAAGAAATCCAAAGCTCCCTTCAAAGCAGTCTCCAACTCAGCAATCAAACCTTTTGAAAGGATACACCTAGACATCACTGGTCCAATCACACCAGAATCTCGCAGACACAAGAAATACATGATGACTGTAGTGGAAAACTTCTCTGGCTACATATCTGGTATTCCACTAACTTGAAAGGCCAACGTAACCTTGATACTGATTGAAGTGATAGAGAAACAGAAAAACATTTGCCGCTCTTATCCATCAACAGTGTTTTTGGAAAGCGGTACGGAGTTTTTCAACACCAGGTTAGTAAATTATCTCAAGGAGAAATTCATTAACCACCTGGGAACTGAACCATACCACCCTGAACATAATGGCAGGGCTGAGAGGGGTAATTGAACAATCATCAAGAGTGTGAGTTCATCCCTCAGCTCATCTAACTTGCCTCAAAAGTACTGGTTGAAAGTACTGAAATTGTGCTGTACAAGTCTCAATCAAATCCCAAAAGACAACCTGGATCAGTCCCCCTGGGAACTCATTAAAAGAAGCAAGCTTCCCTCCAACTACCTTCAACCAATTGGCGTTACCACTATTGTGCTAAATCAAAGAAGGATAAAAGGAGCTAAATTCAATCCAAAAGGACAGGAAGGGAAGCTTGTTGGTTATAATCCCAAATTTATCTCCCACCAGATTCTTATGCCCAATGGACAGATCCTACAATCCAAACATGTGAGATTCCTTAAACAATCAGTGGACCAGCTTGGAATCAACTCAACCATGGATCTTGACTTCAGCACGGCCAACGCACAAGAAGAACATCCATCATCATCCAAAGAGACCCTTCCTGGTTGCATGAACTGCCGTGATCCACCCGCTGAGGTGAACTCATCAGATGAGGAGGAGCCCATTGAGGAATCAGAGTCAAGCTCAGAGGACAAATCACCACGGCTCCCTTATTAAGTCGCAGAACCAAGTAGGGACCCTAGACCTCCTGAGACAGTTGAACCACCAGTCAGACAAACTCTTTGTGATCAATCTTCCATCAGGCCCCCTCCAAGATATGGATTTCATCACCACTTCAAACCAAAAATGTTTGATCAGGCAAGACAGTGCGCAGACAGTCTCAAATGGGGAGGAGCTATCAAAAAGGAAATGGATCAATGCAAGCTACTCAAGGTCTGGGAGGACTAAAATGGAGACACCCCAATGAACCCACTAGACATGACGTGGATCTTCAAGATCAAATACAATGCTCACAATGAAACCATCATTCACAAAGCCAGGATCTGTGTCAAAGGTTTCAACCAAGTGCACGGTCTAGACTTTGAAAAAACTTTTTCTCCCACTGGGAAGATTGCGTCATTGAAGGCAATCCTACTGTATGAAATGAAGAAAAAACTGACAATCCAACAGTATGACGTAAAGGAAGCCTTTTTACAGGCACCCATTGATGAAGAAGTAATCATCAGAACACCGCAGGGATTTCAACGTACGTGCAAATATTTAAGACTTAAGAAAAGTATGTATGGTCTTAAACAGTCACCAAAGAATTGGTTTGGCACCTTCACAGAGTGGATCAAGTCCATTGGATTCAGGGAGTCAGACAGTGACTCCTGCCTGTACAAATCGGAAGACAACACGTACTTTCTTTTCTTTCATGTTGACAATTTAATCCTGGTCGGTGAAGGAAACAAATTCAATGAAAAATTAAAATCAAGGTTCAAAGAATCTCAAGCTCATGAACCCAACACTATTCTAGGCATAAAATTTGAACAAAAGCCAAAAAGCGTCCTTCTGAGTCAACCCAAGCACATTGTGCATGGATTACAAGAGCTTGGTTTACTAGAATCAAGACCATCCTCAAGACTTTTGAACCCTCACCTACAACTGTGTGAAGCATTGGACAAAGACTTTGAGGAGTTCAAGAAGCTTAACATAAATTGTAAGTCCGCTATTTGACTCCTCAACTACATAGCAAGCCATACTCCTCCCAACATCAGTTGCTCTGTCTCCAGCTTAGCTTGGTTTCAGAATAAGCCAGGTCTCACTCACTGGAAAGAACTCAAACAAACGTGGCAATATCTCAATCACACCAAGGACTGGAAACTGAACCTCAGGTAAAATGAATCAAAGGTACCCATCAAGTACTACAGTGATTCTTCCTGGCCCAAAGACCCAGCCAGCCGTAAATCCCAATTGGGCTACCTGTGTTTGTCCTTTGGCTCCCTCATTTTGTGGAACAGCTACAAACAATGCAATATAACCTATTACTCCACGGAATCCAAACTCAACTCCTTACTTGAATCATTTCTCAAGAGTAAATTGGTCCACCATTTACTGGTGGAGGTCTTTCAATCCAATGTATTGTCTTCAAAACACTTCATCAACAATAAAGGCCTGGATGACAAACTAAAAACAATTTGGATCTAATGCCAAGACTTGTCACATGGACCTCAAAAAAAAAAGGACTACAAGAGGGACTCAAAGAAGGTTCCTCATTGATTAACTTTATAGATACTGGGAAGATGCTGGCCAACCTGCTGACAAAGGCTGTCAACCAACACCAACTGAAGAAATTTTCTGAACTCATCTTTGGGGTAAAACAGGACTGATCTCCAGTTAAGGGGAGTGTAAAGCAGGAGAGACAGTCCCCACGGGCTCTGTAACAGTTCCCACCAAGGGAGGATGGGTCGCGGGTGTTCCCACCACTGCAAAAGCTTCAATTTGAACCAATTCACTCCGTTGTTGCTACAACCTTCAGATCTTGTTGAGGCCGGGGACCATCTCCTCAGGGATGATCTAGGACTTGGGTTTCTTTTATGTATTCTTTTTTTCTGAGTCTCCTTTCTTTCTATGTCTCCTTACTTTCTGTCTCAAAAGTTTGATCTCTCAAGAAGACTAACCAACCTACCCTATCAGCTCAACACCATGCTCAACTATCAATCACCTTCAAACTCAACACCTCAATCTACCGTCTCTTGACCCTCAATACAAGGCACTTCTAACTGGTGAGATCACTCCTAACTAAAAATCACCTGAAAGTTTCTCATTACAGAACTGTCCTTCTTGTTAGCCTTGTCATGTTCTTTCCTTCTACATTGATACTATCATAGGCTATTGTCATATGTTATCTGGGTAACTTCCTCACTGTGTTAGTATTCTCACTCATGTTTCTGTGGCATCTTCTTAGCAACTTGTTGTTCTGCATCTGATCTCTGTCAATTTGTTTTCTGCCATAGCTTGCTGGTTATTCATATCAATCATCTATCAAAGTTATACATCCAACTATTTTTACAACTCACCTCACATTGAAAAAGGTGATGTCTCTGAGTATTCCCTTTTACTTGCAGTTCCAACGAGTAAATCAAATGGACAACTTATTAAAAAAATGGACAAATATAAAATATCTGATGGCCAATTTGTTTTTCCTGACCTGGGCTTTGGAATTGACTTCAAGCAAAAAGGTGTGGTCAAAATGGTTTGGGCAGCCAATAAGTACAAGCACTTTACTTTTCCTGCTGTGGAGACTGCCACTCATACAAAAATGGCAATGTCAATGCAAATCAACAAAAAGACTAGAAAAACTTGCAGGGAATTGGGTAGTGGGAAAATATACTCCAGGAAAAAAAATATAAATAAAAAGAAAAATATTTTTTTATTGGTGGGGTTAAAAATAGTCTTAAGCATTGTTGTAATCAAAGATGATTTTTTTTCTTTTTAAGTTTTTCATCAAAGCAAATATATTTACAAGCCCAGAATTTGTGTAATCTGCTTGAATTCATCTACTGTTCTACTGCTACCAAAGTGTGCTGCAGCCATTGACCACTTATCCTTTTTTTTCTGTTGACAGTTGTTCCCTCTCCATTTCCAGTTGTGCTTGCTGCCAATCCTTCTCCTTTTCCTCTTTTTAAAATTCTGGCTCAGCCTGTTTCAACTTCCACTCAGAATCCAATTTTTGTTGATTAGCAAAAATCTTGGCTTTCTGCTTTTGAAAATCAATAGCCAGTTGATGATCCCACTTCTCCTTTTCCAACTGAAGTTTTTCAGATTAAATTTGGGATTTCACTGTTTTTCAGAGGGAAATAGGAATGAGCTTGATTTTGAAAGCAAGGATAATCCAATTGGCTTACTTGAATCTTGCTTCTCCATGATCTCCTCAAAGCCCAAAAAACTTGGAGCGTTTCTCCTCTTTTGAATGCTATTGGGCTTGATGTTGATGGAATTGGAGGCCTTTTGATTTCCCTTTGCAGAGGAGGTTTGTGTGGGAACATCATTGTTCTCATTTGAAGGGGATGTTGGAGGCCCCATTGGCTTGAGTTTTTGGCCTTTAAGGAATTGATGAGCCTGTTTCTTTCACATCTAATTTAGTCAGCATTAACTGGACATAAGAGAAAAGAACTTGGTTCCTTACTTGAGCAGATGTTGATGGCATAGGTGATATGGGAATGAAATCCTACTCATTGGCCGAGTTCTTCAGTTCTTCCACACCAGGAAGAGAGAAATCCAAAGAAGGAGGGGAGGGGTCCAAGTTTGGTTTTGACTCCTCAATCAACGTGGAAGTAGATGTGATTGGAGCTGATTGTGTTTGAATATCCTCCTTTGCATTGGATGGGGGCCACTCATAGGTTTCTTCACGATCACCATTGCTAGGCTGAGCATCCCCAGCAAAGTCCTCAGCGTCAACTGAATCAGATTGTTGGGCATCAAAAGCGGCTAGGGGGGTGATGTTGGCCTTTGTTACAAAGATTTTATCCATTTGAATATAAAAAGGAAAAATGGAGTCCAACCTATCAACCACCAAGTTGATTCCCTTGGCTTTCTCAGAGTTGGCAATACCAAAGCTGGTGGAGAGTGACATGGAGTGGGCATTTTTGTACTTGGCTCTATAATTCTTGAATTGCTCCCTCATCTGTTTGGATGACAGATCCAGCCTAACTTTTGTTTTATTCTTGAGTTAATTGGCCATCAGGAGATAACCATTGAACTTAGAGGATGGATGTTGGCCTACGCGTGTTTCATTGTACAATCCAAAGCAAGCATTTTAGTTGGATGGAGTTTTTAGCCAGTTTACCAGGATGATGTGATCATCTCTCTTGAGCTGATTTGAGCATTTGGAAGCTGATGGGGGAGGATTGTTGGATGTTGAGTTCCTGGAGAATTTTTGCTTTGGTCCATTGGATTCTTTAGTGGACTTGCGGGGGGAGGATTGCTGAGGGGCCATTTAAAAATAGTAAAAGGGATGAAGCGATGAAGGGCTATGAGAGTGTTTAAATGGTGGGAGTGATGATGTGATGAGAGGATGAGAGTGATGAAGCAAAGAGGATAGGAAGAGATGAGAGTGATGAAGTGACAAGAGGGATAAAGCAATGAGAGTTAGGATGTTATGAAAGCAATAAAGTGATGAGAGTGATGAAGTGATGAAGAGATGAAGAGCAATGAATCAAATTTTTTTCCAATAAGGTTGGATTTAGAAGGAGGTGGGACGCCAGGGGTGGATGATGTGGACAGGTGGTGGAAGCCTTTAAATAATTTATTTGAAAAAACCCACTTATTTACAGGTAACTCTGACACTTCTGATGTGAAATAAGTGGGGTTTTTTAATTTTTAATGGTGGGTTTGAAATTGCAGAATTGGTTGAAACCCGCCATTAAAAAATGGCAGGTTTTCTTAAGTCTGATACGCCCTATTATGATTTAATGATAAAAATTTTCCTCCTCTGAAATCACACCTATCATGGTAACCAACCAGGTTGACCTTGGGTGCTGGACTCAAGACAACAAGGTACACCTTATGAACTGATGTAAAAATTGGATTAAACTACAGGTGAAAATGGATTCAATGAAATAAATACTGATATTGAAATATGACTATATCCAAAAACTCATTGGAGTAAGTCTACTTATATACAAGCCTGCAATGGTAGAATATGTTCCCTGAGTGAGCCTCCCTTGTAGTTTAACTTGGCCCTATACAAATGGGTTTCCTATTGAGTGTGCTTACAATGATTTTAAAACAAAAAGTTTGATTCATTTGGTAATACAATTTTGTGGTTCACCATTGTGTTTACTGGTTAGTTCCTCTTTAACTTAATAATTTTTTTACTTCATAATTCTTTTCTTTCTCCTAGTTCCTTAGATCTTTTATTTCCCCTGAAATTTCTCAAATTGTTCCTCCAAAAATCCACTTGAATTTTTTGCTCATGATTTCTAATTTTTCTTCAGTAGGGGGGTGTGAATGAACTATTTGGAGTGGAATTAAAATTGAATTTTATTCCAAAGATATGACTGCTTAAGCCTAGATCCTTTATCTTGAAATACTCCTTCATTCCTTGCAACATTTTTCAAAACCTTCTTCAATTAGGATAATGCTTTATACCCAGACAAAAAGAGCTTCATCTGAGTTGATGAAGAGGAAAGTATTGGCTTCAACTATATCAAAAAATAATCATCAGCCAATCCTTTAGAATTTTAAACCCTATTTGCACTGGTTGATTAAGTTTTTGAAGGGAATTCTAAATTTTGATAGTAAAATTACTGGGATTTATTCTACATTTCTTGAAATTATCTATCTATATTAAAAACATCTGGTTTAGCCTATTGTATCTACTCTATGAAGAACTTCATTGATTAAATAAAGGCCAATTAATCCTCATTCAATTCTGATTTCAAGTTTCAGGCTAAAAAATTGGCTTGATTTGTCTTATGTTGAGTTTGAATAACATTTTTGAATATGTAGTTTAGGTTTGATGGTTTACATTTGATGAGGAAGTTTCTACATAATCCATCCTGTATTTTTGCCAAAGACCTCTTTCTAAACAGAAAAATTCAAATGGCTTCAGGTTCCAAACCTCTAAAAATTCTTAGATGATACACATCTGGAATTGATCAGTGCCTCATTATTTTTTGATTCAGATAAATTTGTTACCTTAAACAGTCCTCTATCAATGATCAAATCTAAGTCTTAAAATATTTTTTTGGATGTTTTCATTCTGTAGTCTGCTGAGCATCTTTTGATTTTTTTTGGTACAATTTTTTTTAGCTATGCTTCTAAATACTTCATGTGTTTTACTTTGAGGTAAATATTATAGCTTCTTTTCTAATTCTTCTGAAAATTAGGCTACATATTGGAGGTGGCTATTAGAAATCTTTACTTTTTCAATTTTAATGCCATTATTGCAAGGGGATATTTCTCTGGGAAGGCAGTCTTTTGAATATTACTTACTTGAATGATGATTATTTTAGTTATCTCTAAGAACCAATTCTTGAGTTTTTTGGGAGGAGCTGTTAATTTTTTGCTTTTTTGTAGTGGGGGTGAGTGGGGTGGTATTTTCCAATGGATCTTTATTCAATGTGCAGTAGTTGTGTGTACATATTCCTCTGATTGGGCTTATTGGATATTCTGTTATTTCTTTTTTTTTAAAAAAATGGGGCTATCCCAGGATATGTCAATGCCTCCAAATTTAATAAAATGATTCTTTCTCCCAAAAAGCCTCATTTTAGCACTTTCTTTTTTGCTAAAATCACCCTTTTTGCCATGATTGCCCACAAATAGAAAAAAAATCTTGTCTCCATGGTGTGAATATATATATATATATATTTTAGTATATTCAAACATTTTGGTATGTTTTCCAATGCTCAAAGGTGTAAAATCTTCATAATAAAGTTTGATGCAATTTCTGGGAGTTGGAATGGCACATACCCACCTTCAAAATTCCAGAGCAAGTGGCTTGCCCTTCAAGCAGCCCATGCAGGGGCAGGCTGTTGACTATGATGTGCAAAATTGATTTTGATAGCCACATCCACCTTTGAAGAAAATACATAAAGACTTCTGCAACAGCTGGAAATGTGGAAAAATAATCCTAAATGGCCCTACACTATCAAAAATTCAGCTGCAATGGTTTGCCAACCCACTAAAACTGCAGCCCCCATGGCAGCTATCATTTTTGAATGTACCTGGCCATATTATATATATATATATATTTAAAATTAATGTTTTTTACAGAATTAGATTTTCACCCACCTGACCTGTAGATGTCAGGACATACACCCTCAAACTGGAAAATCAATGCACTTGTAAGAGTTTTCTAAAAATGGTTTTTTGAATCCCCAGTGGTGTAGAAGGGGCTCTAAACCCTCTCAAAAACAATCTTCAGATCTTTCAAGGGGTTTAAACCCTTCAAAAATTCGCCAAAAAATCAAAAAAGTCAGAAAAAATGTTTTAAATCCTCATTTTTCAGGGCTTGATTAGCAAAATGTGCTTATATTTTTTGAAAAATTGGAATTGGAATTATTTCATTAGGAAAATTGAAGTAACGTGGGGCAAGTTTTTGGTGTTTTTATGAACCCAAGAATTCATCCAAAGAAAATGAATCACCAAAAAGTAAAAAAATTCTGTTCAATTTTTTGTGACATTGTACTTCACCTTTTTGGAATTTATTGCCCCAAAAGGGCCTCAATTGTTAGTTTCAGTGGCTGAAATTTGAGGTTAAAAAACAAAAAGCTCAAAATTTGCTCTGAATTGATTTTAAATAATTTCACATGGCTTTCTTGAAAAACAAATTATTAAAAGATTGAATTGAGAAGGAAAACAAACCAACGTGCTGATTCATGAAAGGAACAAGTGAGTATGAACAAAAAGGAACAAAGATGAGCTGAAGAATGAAAATGAAACCAACAGATCTTCATGACATCTTTACAACAGTGATTGGGGCAATGGATCAAGCATTGGTTAAGTTGTAGAGGATTGACAAGCTGATGTGAATGATTGATAACAAGTTGAGGAGTTAGACATTGGAGCTTGAGGAGTACGGAGAGACCGGCTCTTACCAGTTACCAGATGAATGAGATTGGATGCCCAATGGTGAGTATTTGATGGATCTTGGTTTTTGAGTTGAGTAGCCGACGGATGAGTGGAGGAAGAATGGATAGGGAAGGAGACAACAAGACAGAAAAGATAATGAGGATGACGAAGGAAAGAAATGATGAGACAACCAAAATGAAAGACAACAACAATGAGAAGACACCCCAAGTAGAAGATCCTCAGGAGACCGGGCAGACCGGTCGAGGGGGGGAAGGGCAGTTGGCTCCCCCTCCCCAGGGGGGGTTTGAGATCTTGAAGCAGGGCACCACCCAGAGTGGCGCGCACTGTCCGCTTGGCGGCAGTCGGATGAGGGTGCACAGAAGTTAACACCCCCCATAACTGGAAAGAGTCAGGTTTGATCAGCAGGCAGTGCAAAGGAGGGCTGGATTAGGTGGACCAGCTTGGCCAGGATGGCTTTGGGGACCGCCTTGGTGAGCGGATCAGCTAGCATTTGATCTGAGGGTATGAGTTGAACAGAGAGATTACCCAGTTGGAGTTCCTCCCTGAGACCTTTGGTTTTGAGGTTGATGTGCTGAGTTTTGCCGTTCAAACCAAATCTCTTAAGTTTATCTTCAAGCCCTTTGTTGTTGATGAGGTGGGAGGAGCTGGGAATGTTGGTTGAGAAGACTTCGCCTATCAGATTCCGCAGCCATTTTCCTTCCAGGAATGAGTCAAGGAGTGCATTGAGTTTGGCTTCTGTGGTGGAATAGATGATGTTCCTTTGTTTGAAGCTTTCCCAGGAGATGAGGGATCCAAAGGCCAGCCCCAGATAGCCAGTTTGAGATTTGAGGGTTGATGGATCTTTGGCCCAAGAGGTTTTGCTGTAGAAGACAATGGGGTCAGCCTTGTCGTCGTACTTGATCGTCAGTTTCAGGTCTCTAGTGGCCTTCAAATACTGCCAAGTCCGCTTGAGTTCTCTCCAGTGGGTGAGCCCAGGTTTATTCTGGAAGCGGGCCAGGCTGGATACCGCAAGACTTAGGTTGGGTCTGGTCCTACAAGCAATGTAGTTGAGAAGACCTATCCCCAACCAATAGTTGATGTTGAGCTCTTTGAAGGCCTCAAAATCCTCATCCGTGGCCGCGCTGAGTTGATGGTGAGGAGTGAGAGGGGTAGAAACCGGCCTGCAGGCCTGGAGTCCAAGCTCTTCAAGTCCGTGATCAATGTGCTTGGGCTGACTGAGCAAAATAGCATCTCCTGACCTTTCAAACTTCATCCCAAGGATTGTGTTGGGATTGTGGCATTGAGAGTTTTGAAATCTTGAGTTGAACTTGTCCTCAAATCTGTTCCCATCTCCAACAAGGATCAGGTCGTCCACATGGAAGAAAATAAAGGAATTTCCATCCTTTGACTTGATCACTGTTGGATTTGATGAACCCGACGGATCTGATCCACTCAGAAAGTGTGTTGTACCAGTTCTTGGGGGATTGCTTCAAACTGTAGAGGCTTTTCTTGAGCTTGAGGTACTTTGAGGGTTGATCGCAGCCATCTGGCGTCTTGATGAATACATCCTCATTGATGGGAGCATGGAAGAAGGCGGATTTGACGTCAAATTGCCTGATTGAGAGGTTGCACTTGAGGCTGAGTTGTAGAATCGCGCGTAGAGAGGAGATTTTTCCCGTCGGGGCAAAGGTTTCCTCGTAATCAAGGCTGTAGATCTGGTTGAATCCACGAATGCATATCCTGGCCTTGTGGATAAGGGTGTCGTCGTGGCAGTTATCTTTGATTTTGAACACCCAAGTTGTTTCAAGGGGATTAGCCGGATCTGGTCCATTGTATTCTTCCCAAACGCCCAAATCTTTGCATTGTTTCAGTTCTTTCCGGATGGATTCTCTCCATTTCTCCGCCTCGTCACATGACATAGCCTTCCAATATGTTTTTGGCTTGTAGTAGTGGTGGAAGCCGTACCTTTGGGGCGGCCTTAGGACGGATCTATTTCTCAGAATCCGTCCAGGCAGACTGGCTTCAGGAACCTGAGTCGAGGTAAATTCATTACCCAGAGAATTTGAGGTGATTACCGTCTCTTGAGGCGGTTGGTCATCCTTGGAAGGATTTTGAGCTGCATTGTCCAAGGTTGAATCATCTGATGCGAGAGAATCTGGTGACCTATTGCGGTAGTGTTCCGTGTTCCTGATTTTATTGGGTTGGCAATTGGTTGAGTCTGCCTTGTTGAGCTCAGGTGAGTCATAGGTTGAGTCTTCAATCATGAGGTTTTAGTTGGATGAATTGTCACCCTCCAGGTTCTCGATTGACTTGAGATCAAATCTTACATGTTTTGATGACAAGATGCTGCCGTCGGGTTTGAGAATTTGATATGACCTGAAGTCAGGGTTGTAGCCAATCAGCTTCCCCTCTAGCCTCTTCAGATGGAACTTCTTCCCTTTGATCCTGCATTGATTGAGATAGATAACGGACGTTCCGAGTGGTTTGAAGTAAGAGAGTGGAAGGGAGCTCTTGTGCATTTTCCCCCAAGGAGAGCGGGATTCTCCCTTTCTTGGTATCTGATTGAGACTGAGGCAGCAGGCCTTCAGAATTTTGGGCCAGAGGCAAATTGGTAACTTGGAGGAGCTGATAGTGCACCGTACGCTTTTGACAATTTTCCTGTTGGCCCTTTCCGCTCTACCATTGTGTTTGGGATGATGAGGTTTGGAGATCAGTTGTCTTATTGCTTTGTCCTTGCAGAATTGAACTAAACTCTGATTCGTGAATTCTGTCCCTCTGTAAGAGCACAGTTTGCATGGAAAGTAACCTAATTTTGAACTTTGTTGCTCTAATATGGCAACAAGGACTTTGGGAGTTTGATCCTTGCTTTGGAGTGGTATACCACTCAGGTATCCGGTGAAATTGTCTACCACCGTGAGGATGTATCTTTCTTGCCTGAGTGAAGAGGGCTTGAGGGGACCAATTAGGTCCAGATGAATTTGCTCAAAGGGTCTGGAGGCGCTGGATGATTGCAGCTTGAACGGGGCCTTGGTGATCTTCCCAAGAGTGCAGTCCTTGCCGTAGAATGAGTTGAGTTCTTCTTTGCTTAGCTTGACGTCCCCAATCCCACAAAGTCAACTGATTGAGGCATTACCGAGCGCAAGATGGAGTTCTTTCAAGTTTCTGCCGGAGCTGTTGTTCACGGACAGGAGGCAGTGATTCTGGCCTATCAGTTTTGGGTTTTGGACTACAAAGAGGTTTTTGATGATTGGTCCTCAAAAGATAAGGGAGTCGCCATTGGAAATTTGAAAGTAACCCTTCTCAGAAATCATGTGACACCCTTTACCTATGAGAATACCCGGACTGATGAGATTGACAACAATTTCTGGGACGTAGAGACAGTGATTGAGGACGAACGTGTGGTTCTTCCACAACAGTTTGACTGTGCCGGATCCTTCAATAGGCAGGCTAGGCCCGTTCTTGCCCATAGAGATACTTTCTCCAACGCATTCGTTGAGAGTGAGGAAGAATTTCTTGTCATTGAAGATGTGAGCGGAGGCTCCACTGTCGACAAGGATATTCTGACCTGACAGAGCCTTGGATTCAATCCATTTTGTGAGGAAGGCGTGATAGTGAGCCATTTTGTTCTTTGGTTTCTGCTTCTCCTTCCATTTGGCTTGGTTTTCTCTCCACTAATTGGGGGCCTTGTCCGGATGAAGGTGGAAGCATTCTCTCTCCGAATAATTCTTATCTTGTTTGGGGTTGTGATAGCCTTCGACGCACCGACTAGTTTGTTGGTTCTTGAATTTTGTCTTGCTTGTGACTAACGCTGAATTGGTGAAGGAAACAGACTTGTTGGTATTCTTGGCTTTGATTTCATTATTGAACTGTATGAGATGATTACACACAAAGTCAACATGGATGGTCTTGTCAGAGTGCATGAGTTGTTGCTTAAGGTTGTGTAGTGAGGAGGGAAATTTGAAGAGTATCAGGTAGGCGAGGATATCCTGCGGTAGATCTATTCTGATATTGACCATCTTTTTGATTGTAGTTCTGATTTCAGTGATGAATCTGGCAATATTGTCTTCTTGGAAGGTGATGTGGAGGAAATTGTTGAAGATTTGTGCTCTGTTGGAGGCTTCAGAGGAGGAGTATCTCTCTTTGATAGAGGCCCAAATTGATTTGGCTGAATTCACATTTGCTGCGCTGATGATGTTGTTATGAGTGATTGAGTCAACCTTTGAGATGAGAAGGAGTTGAATCTTGTTGTTATCTTGTGGTGAGAGAGCCATTGATTCAGATTCTAGGGCATGGAGGACTCCTCATAGCTTAAGCAGAGAGTTCATCTTGTCCTTCCAGATACTGTAATTGTCTTCAGAGAGGAGAGGAATGGTTTCCAAGGCTGTCTTGAGCATTGCCTGTCTGAATCCATTGTTCTTGTGTCGGGCCAGAGAGGTTGAGGCCATGGCTCACGTTGGTTTCTTCAGTCGGAGGAGTTTATGGCTTTTAACTGTATTACAAGATTGAATTGAGAGGGAAAACAAACCAACGTGCTGATTCATGAAAGGAACAAATGAGTATGAACAAAAAGGAAAAAAGACGAGCTGAAGAATGAAAATGAAACCAACAGATCTTCATGGCATCTTTACAACAGTGATTGGGGCAATGGATCAAGCATTGGTTAAGTTGTAGAGGATTGACAAGCTGAGGTGAATGATTGATAACGAGTTGAGGAGTTAGACATTGGAGCTTGAGGAGTACGGAGAGACCGGCTCTTACCAGTTACCAGATGAATGAGATTGGATGCCCGATGGTGAGTATTTGATGGATCTTGGTTGTTGAGTTGAGTAGCCGACGGATGAGTGGAGGAAGAATGGATAGGGAAGGAGACAACAAGACAGAAAAGATAATGAGGATGACAAAGGAAAGAAATGATGAGACAACCAAAATGAAAGACAATGACAATGAGAAGACACCCCAAGTAGAAGATCCTCAGGAGACCGGGAAGACCGGTCAAGGGGGGGAAGGGCAGTTGGCTCCCCCTCCCCAGGGGGGGTTTGAGATCTTGAAGCGGGGCACCACCCAGAGTGGCGCGCACTGTCTGCTTGGCGGCAGTAGGATGAGGGTGCACAGAAGTTAACACAACTTCTTCAAAATGCTCAAATATATTTTTCAAAAAATTGTCAGAGAATTCTCAACAATTGACCCCAAAAAACTCTTCAATTATCTCATTTTCTTGGTTTGGAAGGTTTTCAAAAAATATGAATGAAAAGTAAAAAAATAAAAAATCTCATTTATTGGAATCTTTCATAATTACAGGAAGATTTCTGCAGGGTTTAAATTCTAAGAACCTGAAGGATAATCTTACCAAAAAATCAAAAAAAATTTGTCACCTCTTGTGATTTTTTGCCTTTTGATGAATTATTGGGGGGCATAAAAATCCCTAAAAATCCCCCAAGAATTTCTTTCAATTTGTTTTATTTTACTTTCAAGTAATGAAAATCTCAAATTATCAAAAAATAAGCCAAAATTTTGTTGAAAAATTGCTGGAAACTGGGGCTTTCAAAATGTTTTCCTCAAATTTGTTTAATTTTCAGATTAATTTTTGAAGGGGCTTTAATACTTCAAAAAATACAAGATATACTTGTTGGGATTTTGAGGGCTCCTCTAAGAAATTTATGCATCAAAGGTTAATTTTTTGAAAATTTAAGTGCATCAATTTTCCAGTTTGAGGGTGAATGCACTGAAATCTAGAGGAAGTAAAAGAGAATAGCTTCTCCCAGCCAGGTTTTTGAGAAATCAAATGCTCCAAAAATAATCAATAATAAGTAATTCACATAATTTATGATTGATCATTAAAAATAAATGATAATTAAAATTAAATAAACCAGATGAAAAATAATTAATAATGAGAAAGAACAATCAGAAGAATAAATTTGAAATTATAATTAATAAGAAATAAAAAATATAACTGCATAAAAATATTAGTTTTCAACGCTTGTAAAATACTGATGTTGATCACCTTCAAAAAAATGATGAGGCCAATTTCAGTTTATCTGGAACCAGAATTCTTTACCTTTAGCTTAGGAACCTCTTGCATCCATAAAGAGTTTGCAACAGGCAAAATGGCTTCTTCCCCAGATTATGCTGTTACTTTAACCTATCAAATAAAGTATAAAAAAATAATGGGATAATTACTAAATAATAATGATGAATGATGCAAACCAAATCTCCTTGAGGTATGTAAAAAATGATCTGAATTTCAGAAATCATTTGAACAGAATTTTTTTTAAAAAAAAGCAAACAAATATGAAAAAAATACAAATAAACTTTCTTGGAGAGGAATCCAAACTTAAAGGGTTCAATAGGGCCCCTCATATTAGTTTAAATTAATTTAGTTTCTTTGAATGATATGCATTTCAGAAAATTTCAAAAAAAAACAATGATCAAATATGATTTAAATAAAAGTAAATCAAAACACACCAAAAATTCCTAATTCAAAATTGAGATAATAAATCAAAAGAATTGTACTCAGAAAGAATATATTATGCAAAAAAACAAAGCATTTTTATAGAATTCTGTAAAACCATGATTCAATGGGGGATTTATTTTTTTCCCCAGATTTGAGCACTCCTTTTTGTTTTATTTCACATTTCTCAACAAAAATCCTGGAATTTTATTATTTCCACCTGTTATTAACAGTTGGAATTGGAAAATCCTTCTTTAAAAAAACCTCCCTATTTACCCTTAAATCCTATGAAATAAAATTCATCCACAGAAGCAATGAAAACAGGGAGGTTTGGGTTTACATGATTTTGCCTTAGAGATAAAGACTTTTTGGAATTCACAAAAATTATGAAGGATATGAAATATATGTGGAAAAATAGTCCAATGCTTTTTGGAAACATTCAAACCAACAGAATGAATGCATTCTAGAATTCAATGAAAAGAACAAGGATCGCCAAATTTCTTCCAAAGAACTTGATAAAATTATTTTTTTCCACCCAGTTGAAATTTGAATTTATTTATTCAATCTGAAAAGTTTCCCTCAAACTTATAAGCCACAGAATAATAAGCATAATTACTATCCCTTAGGTGATCATGCAAAGGTTCAAAAAAATTTCAAAACCACTTTTAAGCTGGTAAATAAATCAACTACTCTTTTGACCCATAGGCCCAGATGAATTATAAGAGCATTGACTGGAATATTATAATTTTAAGAAGATCCAAATGGAATAGAATGACTAGATAAGATGATTGAACTTGAATTGCTAAATTTGAAGATTATTTCAATTTTTTAATGGATTAATTGAATTAAAAATTTTGTTTATTTTCAGGAGAACAAGAGCTCCCAGAACCGCCACCCATGGGCATTGAAGATTTAGTATTGGCTTCAGTTTTCCATGTTGCCAATTCAATTTTTGTTCTCTCATAATATTTTGATTTAGCTTCATAATCACCATGGGAAAAATGGAGGCACATTGTAGGATGTGCCACCCTGTAAAAATGTTTCAACCTGCTTACAACTGGGTTGTAACTCTGTCCTAATTTAGGCAATCTATACAAATAAATACCAAATACCCACACCACAACTTCTGCTGAAATACTCTATAACCAATTTGAAATCAAATATTATTCATGCTTGAAAGGAGGTTCAATTTTAACTCAAGGTTTCTTTAGAATTTCTAGTATATTTTGATGATGTATGGTCAAAAAATCAGTTTTATATAGTTTACACCAATATTTTTGATTTTGTTTATTCATGTAAATTCATCATAAAATTTGAAGGATTTTCCCAAAAAAATTCAAATTTTAATAAATAAATGAATCTTGGGAGAATTTGACTGCTGTTAATCTGGACATTGAAATTTGGAAAACAACCCTGGTAAAGCTGGTTCCTTATTCATTTCAAAAAAAATATTCTATCCTGTTTTCAAACCTGTTCTTTGAACTAATATACTCACTAGGATGGGCCTGTATATGCATCAAACCTTTGATAAAAACTACATTATTGCAAGAATATTACTGAATGCTTTAACCTTTGAAAGATTTTATCATAATCTTATTATTTCCAAAAAAAATGATATTGGGAGTTTTATTATCTATTTTATTCATACTATAGAAATAATTCTCAACTTTTATAAATTTTTTGGGGAATTTTTACTAATTTTTCTTTTTGATAGTGAATAGAACCATCAGTCTTGTTTCTGATTTTACATTGTGTTCATGACTGTAAAGATTGAATTTCTTAAAAAACAATCAAAGAATTTCCTTATATAAATAAAAAATAAACACATTGTTTTAGCTTAACTTCTTCAAGAAGCAAAATGTTTTCAAATTAAAAAAAATAATTTTTTATTGGTTAATCTTGTTGACTTATTATGCAAAGCTGAATAATTAGATTCAAAAAACCCACAACAGCAGTGGAGTAAAATGATCAGTGAGTCAGTAAGATAAACCAATCTGTAATTTCTTTCCAATTTTTGTTCCCCTTGCAGATATTCTTGTTGATACCATTGTCAAAAATCAATTAATTAGGATATTTTGAAAGCTTTTCTTGTGTACCTGCCCTCATGATTTCTCTGCAGCTTTCTTTGTTTGATTTAATCTCATTGTGGGGTGTAATCTGGTTTTGGTTTTTTAATTGACTCCACATCATCTGGTTTGTCCCAAATAAATTTTAAAATATCTTTAACAGGGTGCTTTTAGACTAAAGTATTTCTAAATTTGTCAAATAGCATTTTCAAACATTCAACTATACAAAAATTCTGGAAGCTACCCTTCACCAAGCTATGGCCAATTTCTTTCCAAATGATGAATTGTGTATGAGTTTTTATGAGTGAAATTTGGTTGGTTTAGTATGCACCCATCAATTTTATTTTTATTTCTCTCAATTTTTTTACAGGTAGATATAATTTAGACAAAAAAATTGCAATTTTTCTCTTTGAAAAGGGGTGAAAAGATTCAAGGTATTTACAATTGTGGCAGTTGATTAGCAGCCCCTTCAAGATATAATTGCAACCCAGGGTTGATGGAGTTATCCATGTTTGAAATATGAGATTTTATGTTTAATTTTCTGTTTAAAGGATTCCAAATATTAATCAATTGCACAAAAACATTGAATTTGAGACAGAAATTTGCCTCAGACCTTCTCCCAAAGGTCTGGGGGACACTCTATGCTTTTGGATTGAAAAAAATGGCATGCAAATACACAATTTACTTTTGCATGGCTCCAAAACCTTCTTCAAAATTGGATTTTTTTCTTTCTTCAAAGAAATAATAGTCCAGTTCAATCACAATTTTTCTGAAAGACTATGGCAGTCATAAAACCAAAAAATTTCACAAAAATCTCATATTTAAGAATCCTTCATGTTAAAATATTTTGGGATGTGGTATTCCAAATCAATTCAAGTTGTTTTAAAAGCTTAACAAATCATTGGTGTTCAATTTTTTCATGTTAAAATTTGTCCTTGATCTGGTTTGGTAAATTCATTCAAAAAATGAATTTCTAAAGATCCCCCCCATTTTCAATCAGAATTAATAATAACTAAGATATCTCCTGTCCAACAAAAACTCCAAATAAATTGAATATTTGTTTCTGGGATGAAACTTTAGTCCAAAATTCTTTTTTTGGTTTATTTCAAGCTGGGGCCCTGCTATGAATGTTTTTTTGTTTTATGAAGCCTTGGAACACATGAAATTGGATTCAAAGAGATCAATGGATGATTTTATACATTTTTTTAGGGGAAAATGAAAAAAAAAGATCTGGTAGACAAAACAAAACAGGGAAAAGATCAAATAGGCCCAGGATGAAACTCAGAGTGGATTGAGTTTGTACAAGAATTGAACAAGCATTCCACTGGTTGAGAATCAGTTTTTTTTTTTTTTTTTAGTTTTTTGTTGGATTTTTCCTGTCAAAAATCTTTACGCTTTGTGAAATTTTTAATAAATGAGCAAGTTTAAATCATTTTCTGAATTGTTTCAGCTGGAAGATATTTTTGATAAATGATAGGTTCCATGAATAATTTGAATCAAAAATTTCAAATTAATCTTCCTTTCCCAATTAAAGCATTCCATTGATGCCCCCAACCAGTCTTGTGGATGCTGAAATTGAGTACTTGGTAACTAAATCCAAAGAAAATGATAAATTTGAAAACCGGTTCAAATTTTTGGAATGATAGAAGAAATTGAAGCCCCAGTTATGGGCACAACCAAAATTATCAGTTTTCATCATTATGCTTCATTTTTTATCATCTGCCTTGTAAAAGGTTTTAATTGAATTGCTTTGAAATTTTAAGGTAATTTCCTTTGTTAAACCTGTGATTTTTTGCATTGTATCAGAATTCGCACTGAATTTGCTGTTTTTTTTTTTTTTGGAAAAGAGTTACATGTTTTTTATTTTGGATATATGGTTTTCTTAACCTCCAGTTAAGTCAGAGTTATTTCTTTCAGCAACCTCAAAATTACAGGCAGGCACATGCTAGCATGTGCTTCTGTTTTTCCCCTGGTGAATCTTCTCTTCTCAATTCAATTGTGTTATTTTTTAACTCTGCTTGAACTTTCACTGCATATTCTTTATTTCCAAATTCTGTTTTAATTTTTCTCTTCATCTGATCAAGGTGAAAAATATGATATAGATTTGTCTTGTTCCTTCAACCAAAAATCCTTCTTGATTTCCTTAGATCTTTACAATGTTTTATTTATATTTACAGTACTTCAATATTTTTCTCATTCTCCTCACCAATCTTTCTTTGAAGGAGTTCTCTAGTCTATTTTTTGAATTCTCTCGTGATTCCACCCTGCTCATATTTAGATTCATAATTTGATATTAGTGCTTCAATTTTTCAATTTTCCAAATCTTCTTTCATTTTCCCCACGTTTTTTTTCAAGTTTTTATTTTTACTGTTTTTCATAATCTCTCCTAACTTCATCCTGTTATTTCTGTCTCCTTTTAATCTCTGTATTACTTTTTCATGCATCCTACTCTTCCTGTCTCATATTTTCACTCTCCATTTTTTTCTTCCTGATGTTGGGTTGGAATTCCTGTTGCCAGATTTCAAATAAATAAAGGATTCTTTCTTGCAGAAGACTGACTGGTTCTTTGAAGAGGGGATGAGGGCCCTCCACTTGTGGATTTCATAGGATTGGGAATTTAAACTCTTTGTAATTTTCATTTTCCAGAAGGAAAGAATTCAATCTGATTGAAAATTTTTATTTTACTATATTCTGGAAGATTTATCAAACTGAATCTGATCACTTTGGAAGTCACTCAAACTTTTGGAACCAGGATTAAGATCCAGAGTCATTTCAGCTGGTATTCACACAAATATTCCACTGTAAATGAAAGCTATCAGGCTCAATTAGACTACCAGATTGGCTTATGTAATCTCACATATGGCAAAAGGTATTTCAATATACCCAAAGACACTTCTTTTTCATTATTTTGTTCCTTCTTCTCAATTATTTTCACATTTCTCTCTGCATTTTATAAATGCATAATTTGAAATTTTCCTATGAAAATCATCAAATAAATCAGGGAAATCAAGAAATATTTTAACAGCTTTGCCAGATATGTTTTCATTTACCTCTTTTATTTTTGTTTTTCTTTGATTTAATGATTCTTTGGTGATAATTGCATGAAATTTGAAAATATCCCCTGTACAATTAACCCAGTAGGATTTTATGTAAAAAAAGATCCTCAGCTGTTGAAATAGCAATATTTCCCAGATGAAAGTGTTCAGAATTCCACAGGGATGCAAACCTTTCCTCATGCTTCATCAAAACTTCCCTAATTTTCTGTGAAAATTACACATATCTTTCATTGGGGAATTTGCTCTTGATAAACAAGCTTCACAGTCCTTTGTGGTCCTTTTCCAAAAAATTTTTTCAACACCAAATAAAAAAATACAGAAGTTACTAAGATCTAAAAAAGATTTTTGGAACCTGGCTGAGATTTTTTGTTGATATTCCAGGTGAAAAGCAGGTGCACAATTGGAAAATTAAATTTTTCAAGTTGATTTATCAACCTATAAATCAATTTTGAATTTGATTCATTCTATTGTTGGAAATTTCCACAAATTTGATCCTAAATTGCATTCATCATAGCCAAATCTTGGTCTGCCACAAACACTTGAGGGTTATATTCTTCATCCCAAATTAATCTGACCTTTCAAAAGTCCCAAGAACATAACTCTTGGTTTTCATGGGAAATCAGGGAAAATGAGATTTATTGCTTTTGTCCTTTTGAAGCCATTTCAAACAATTCAAAAAATGGAGATCCAAAGCAGTTTATTCTCTATGTGCAATCCATTATGAACACCTGGTGGAATCTTCTAGCCAAAGATGATGATGAAGGTTGAAAGAAGACAAAATATTCCAAATTTCCACATGATTAGTTCATAAATGAATGTATCCAGTTCTAAACTGAGGTATTAATCAGATTCAGACATATCAAAGGAATGATGTTCTAGAAAGAAGTTATTGCTTCATTTTGTTTTTTCTTCTGTAAATTTATTTTCTTGTGGTTAAATTTTTCCCATCTTTGTGGTTCAAGGAAGTTAATATTTGTTTTCAGCCAAAATGATTCCTTTGAATTTTGATTGAAATTACATTTCAAGTCTGCAAGAATTGAATAACCACTAGGATCAAAAAAGAGCTCATGGCTGTGTTTGGGATTTATTGAAACTAAATTTCATTGGTTTATTTAATTCTTTTGCATCCAAAAAGATTGAAGTGGCAATCAAACCTCCTTGTGGATCTATGAAATGATGAAAAACCAGGATTTGAAACATTATTACCTCCCAATGAGAACTTCAAATATGCATTATTGTCCCTGTATGAATTCAGGATTCTACCTCCATAACCACATTAGTTTTCCAAATTTTGGGAAAAATCAATCAATTTGGCATAAGTTTGGAAAGAAGTTCCACAAGGGGACCTAATATATGGCTCAGGTATAAATGAATCAGATTGATTTTTTCATGATCCACAGTGGTAATGTCTTTATCAGTTACTTGATTTTTACTGTCAGCATCCAGACCATCACACTGGGCCACTTTGGAGACTTCTTCAGGAATTTCCGGGTGCTTTATTTCATTAGAATAATTAAAGGAAAGAATTTAAGAACCAGATCTGAGAGAAAAAATCATTCAACCCCTATATCATTTTAAAAAATGAAAAAATATGTAACTTGAGTGCCTGTGGTAAAGCTGTGCTAAATCTCAATTGGAAGGCGTGGAATCATTTTTTTTAAGTAAAATAAGGAATCTAAATCATTAAAAACTGTAAGTTTGGGAATTCCAATGGAATCCGGAATAATTTGATATTCAGAAATTCAAGTCATTGATATTTTTGATAGCCTTGAGGATAAATTCAAGTATCAGAGTTAAATAAAAAAACAATTCATAAAAAAAATAAAATGAAAAATTCAGTAAAAGAAAAGAAAATGTATCTTGCGTTCCTGCAAGAGGAAAGATGGGATAAATCTGGAACTCAAGGGACTGAATAATTCTGAATGTTCTTTTGAATATAATAAGGATTATAGCTCATATAATTTTTTGAGTAATAAATTTGAAAAGGTTGATGGCCTTGGGAAAATTCCCAAGGTGCTTGAGGCTGTTTGTGACCTGTCACACCTCACAGCCCAGCTATCCCTCTCATCAACACAAATAATAGCCCCCTGTCTAGACAAATGCACAGTGGGTATAAAAAAGTTGTGGGACTGTTTGTCAAAACAATCACACCTGGGTACTTCAAAAAATTCAGATGAAGCCCAGGGTGTCTCAATCTTGGTTTTGGCCAACCAATCAAAAGGTTCCGACTCCATATGAACAATTTTCACATTTCCACAAACTAAGTTTTTGGATTTTGATGTTGGAATACTTAATCAATTCAAAAAAAAATGTGGTAAGTAATTTATTTTGAATATTATTGTTGATCTTTGATCCTGATTCATGGGTTCTATTTTTAATATATAGTATTCTTTGCGCAATGGGTTGTTTCCAAAGATAAAGGTGGTAAATCCATTGGAGGAGGGTAGAATTTTGATGGCTTTAATGAATTTTCAAACAATTTCTATCAGCCCAACTCAAATTTAACCTTAGACCAATATATCCTCAAGCATCTCAAGGAACCTCAAAGTGAAAAAAGAGCAGAGAGCTTGAACAAAATGAAAATCACATACATAAAAAGCTTGGATGAAAATTTTTTATTGGTTTTCATGATTTCTGACCTACCTCTCCCAAGATTATCATCGCCATATTGCCAAGGCACTGAAAAATCAACATCAATCAAAACTCATTTAAATTTTTTTAGAAAATCTCAATATTAATTTTTCTTTCATTAAAATGATTCCTTTTGATCCTCTCTAACACCCCTATAAGTAAGAAAAAATATTTATGGTACATAATTTTTCATTTTTCTTTCCTATGGCATAATTTTTGAGGGTTTTGTGCTTTATAATATTTTTTTCAACATTATAATTTGATATATTTTGAAGTTTCATTCTCTGTAAAATTAAATTAATGATTTTTTTTAAAAAAAATAAACTTGTGAATAAATGTAAATACATGCCTTTTGTTGAGTGATAGATTTAGCTTGAAACAAATGCTTGAAAATAAACTGAATATTTTTGGTCAATAAGTCCTGTTATTTTTGTCTACCCACTGCACATTAAAATAATCAGTATTGATTTTAATCTGTAATTTCCCAGTTACTCTTCATGATTTTCCTCAAAGGATAATCACCTAAATCTATCAGCTAACATCTACCCTTTCTTCTTTCACCACCTAAACCAACCAATTAATTTCAACCTCAGTAGTATTCAATGAAATTTTCTGCACTATTCTACTATCTTACTTCAATGAATTCATAATAAATTCTGGAATACTCCTTGCAGATATTCCCGATTATTTTAATCACAAGGTAGTTTAAACACTCTTTATTTTAAAATAAAATTCTGTATTTCACAATAGTTAGTATACTTTCAACTCAGTAATTGAGTAATTTAATGCATTTTCAACCTATTCAATCCTCTTTGGTACTATTTAAATGTAACATCATTTTTGATTCACATTTAGATAGTAAATATCTATTGTATACATTTGGTGAATATTCTCTTGATCACATTTCCTCCTTGGATATTCACTTGTAATATGCTACTCTAATTTTAAATCCTCACATTTTTCAAAAAATTGATCCCAACTGCTTTCAATTTTTCATTTCTTAGAAATTAATTATCAAATATTCTGAAATTTCGAAATTTTGCCTAAACTTAACTCCTTTTCAAAATCCCACTTTCCAATTAACTTTTGCATTGCATTTTTTTATTCAAGTCCCATCCTGGCCAACTGAGCATTACCTCAAAAATCCCCTAGATTCCTCAAGGTTTCTCAAAGAAACTTGTAGCTTCCTTGAGCTTCTTTCATTATTATTTAACTTGAATGCTCATACTTAGAGTAATATTGCTTAATAAATGCATAGTATGATTAGTTTCTCTGTAGCTCTTATGCCTGCTCAAATTCTTAGATTCTAGTCCAATTAAAATAATGTCTATTCCTTATCCTCCATCTCCTTAGAAAATTATTTTTCACCACGGACAACCAAGGCAGAGTTTTTTTCTCCTACAGGTGCCTACCAAACTGCCAAAGTCAATCCTAAATTTTGATTCACACCTCATACAAAGCTTGCATCACTCAACCTTAGTCATTTTGGCCAAGCTTATCCCTCTTCTTGCTCTTGTTCTGCCTCTGTCTCCCAGATTATTTCAAAAAACTTGTTGAAAATGCTGAAATTATGCTCGCACCTCAACCTCCTGCACATTCATACTTTATTTACACTCAGTATTTCATGTATTCTTTTCTCTTGAGTATCACTGAAATAGTGAGAAAAAACAATTTTAAATGGTCCTAGTTTTCAGAAACCTGGCATGAAGCAACCTCATAAATTAAATGGAAAAAATACTCCAATTGAGGCCCTTTATCCCAAATTGTAAAATAATCTTCTTGAATAATCCACCATCCTTTTAAATTTATTGAAAAAAGGTTCTGTATGCTGAAATTTAGCTTGCAGGTTGAGCCATATTTTAATCAGATAAAATAAATTGAATCAGCAGTCTGAAGCTCTTCAAAGATACATTGACAAGAGTATAGCAAGTTTTTATTTTAACACATTACTCTTCAACAGTTTTTTTTTTAGCAATTTTTGTCCCCAAGAAAGATGGAAGTCTTTGCATTTGTGTTGAATACCAAATTCTTACCAAGGGAACTTGAAAGAAAACCTATCCCATTCCACCTATGGGTCACCTTCTCAAAAATTTTCATGAGTCAAATTTCTTTACAAAGATTGATATTTGAGGTGAATATAACTTGATTCAAATTTCTGAGAGTCATGAATGTCTCACCACAATGAAGGCCAGGTTTGGCTGTTACAATCATATCTCTGTAAATTTTGGCCTCTGCAGCACTCCCTTGAATTTTCCGCATTTTTTCAACAATATCATTTTCTCTGACATTTTTGAAAAATATATCATTGTATATCTTGAAAATATTCTTATTCCTTCCCCAAACCTAAAAACACAAATAGAGCATTTTGAACAATTCTTCAGGAATTTCACAAGACAAAATGATATTAAAAGGCTTGAAAATGTGGTTTCTGCACTACACGAATACCTCCCTTGGCTATGTGGTTTTTTACTAATGGTTTGAAAATGAAGTTTTCAAAGGTCTCAAAGATTTTTAATTGGTCACTAACACACAATGTGATTGAAATTAAGTATCTTCTTGGATCTTATAAGTTCTACTGGAGTTTTATTGATGGTTTTTCATGCCTTACTGTTGCTTTAATTCTTTCAAACGAAATAATATACCCTTTAAAATTACTGATTCAGCCAAACAGGATTTCAATGCACTTAAAAAACCATTCATCACCAACCAATTTTTATGTAAATTTGATAGAAAGGTAGAAAGAATTGTTCAAATTGATGCAAGAAATGATGCACTTGTGTTATTTTTCATGCAAAAGAACTTCTAAACTTTATTTTTCCACCTTGAAGAATTCAAGTCTTTTACTTTTTTGTGTAGAGAAAATAAATATGAGATCCAAAAAAAAAATTTCTTTCAATTGTAAAATTCTTGCAAAATTTGCACACTTTTATTATTGGTTGAAAAGATAATTTCTTCATCCTCACCAAGCATTGCGCCCTCAATAACTTCATGTCTTCTCAAGTTCTCACTCATTTCCAGATCCAATTTACCAAGATAATTCCCAAGTTAATTTTTTTTTATCTGCATCCATCCTAGTAAACAGGATGCCATTCCAAATATAATCTCCAATTGAGAAAAAATTTAACCTACTGGGGAAGGGAGTCCTTCATCAATAAAAATCCTCAGAAAGTTTGACTGCTTTTAAAGATTGAGGCTCTTAACCTTGGATTTATTTCCTTTTGAGTTTGAAACACCCTTGGGGAAAGAATTCAGTCAATAAAATATCTCCTGCTTGCAGATGATTACTGAACAACTCAAATTTGAACTAACACAAAGGGATTCCAACCAAAAAAAACATTTATAACCTTTGGAAAAAAAATATCCATCCCCCCAAAAAAACCTCAAACTCTGGGTCTTCAAATATAAAAGAAAATCACCTCATGCTGTAAGTTTTGGAATGGATAAGAATTAAAAGCATATTAGGGCGTATCAGAGTTGAAATTTACAAAAAATTAAATGTCTGATTTCAGACCTATCCATTTTTTTTTCAAAATTTTATTTTTTTGAGTTAAAACAATAAATTTATTGTTCATTTTGATAATTATTTTTTGAAAAATTTATATTTTCCCTGAAATAAGCCATTTAAATTTTTCAAAATTTAAACTCTGATACCCCCTATTGTAAGAGACTTCTACTGTCCCAAAATGGTTTCAGATGTTCACAGATTGTAGCAGCTTGTTTCACTTGTTAAAAAAATAAACCCCTTTTTATAAGAAATATGGTATTCTTCAATCCATTCCTATTCCTCAAGTTTATTGGATGTCTTTAAATAAGGGCCAAATTTCCCAAATCCCCTTTTCTTCTTCCTGTGATGCTATAGTAGTAGTATAGATAGATTTTCAAAAATGGCTATTTTCATTAAGAAAACCACTGCCAACAAAAACATTTTTGTCTCTTATTTTCACAAAAAAAAATAAATTCTCTTTTGGAAAACTAGTACTTCAAGAATAGAAGGAATTTATTCTACTATTAACAGATTCATCAGCTCCTAAACAGGTTCTTTTTTCATTTATTTAATAAAATTTATCATTCTATAACCATTAAAATCAATCAAAGAGCGATTGATGCCTCTCAGAAAGTTTTTAAGCAGATCATTAGTTTGCCTTAATGTGTGGTCCATATTCCTGGAACAATCAGCAATTATTCCCTGAAAAAATTCATTTATTCCAGAATGTCTCTGATACTTCTACTTCTTGCTTTAGGCTTCATTAATCTTTCTTTTTTGGGTATACCATGTATTTAAAAATTTAAATTAGATATCATAAAGGGTGAACTATTCCATATTGAGGCTTTTCACACTTAATGGCATTTCAAACCCTCATTTGTGTATTTTGCTTTTCAAGTAAAAATCAATAGTTTTCTGATTGTTTTCTATTTTTATTTATCCAGTTAACTGGTAAACCTGAGTCTTACAAACATTCCAAAACTCCTGAAGCTCCTTCAAAATTAAATAATCAAAAAATATTCCTAAATTAAGTATTTAAATAATTCCAGAAATTTCCACCTGATGAAAACAATACAATCTTTGCGAAAGGAAGAATATTTTCAGAGGGAAGTATGAATGGTTTAACATTCAATGGCCAAATTATGCTCAAACATAAAGAGTTTTAGGAACACCAAAATGAGCAGCAAATAACTTCAAGAAAGTCTCACCTCATCAAGTAAAATATATCAACCTGGCTTTGAATATTTAGAAGTAAAAAAAAGGAGAGGAAGGCCAATTAAGGATTTTGTGAAAATGTCACCAGGAAAAGAAAAACTAATTTGAAAATGCACACTACAATAGATAAAAAATTAAGGAAGGATTTAGGAATCTAGGAGTTCCTTCAAGGAATATTGAGGAAGATGAGGTTTTTTTTAATTAATTTTCAGGTTTTCAGGCTGAGACTGGGCTTAATCAATAAAATTCAAAAGAGAATTGAGAGTGTGCACTTTTGAAAATAAATCAAGGTAGGAAGAATTTTAAAAACTCAGAATTTTTGATTGTGAATTTCTAAGGAGTGAAAAATGAAAATAAAATTAAGGCTATTAAATATTTGAAGAAGGAAAATATTGAAAAAACAGAGTCCCATTTGAAAATAAGTGATCCACGAAATGCACATGTCCGTGAAAATTGTCCCTATACATATAGAGTATAGATGGACAATCTAAATGTGATTTGAAAGGAATGTTGCATTTCAACAGTACCAAAGGGAGTGGCTATACTTTGAATTATTGAGTAAAGATATGCCTCAGGGATAAGTATAATAAATAGTGAAATATAATTGATTTGTAAAATAGCTTGTGATTTGAAGAAGCTGGAATATCTGAAAGATAGTATTCAAAAGTGGATTATGGATGTATTGGAGATACCATAGTATACTATTTCAGAAACTTGCATTGGATACTTCTTGGATGGAATTAAAAAGTTGGAATGGGAAGAGAAAGTAGCAAGGATACATGTTGACTGATAGAAAGAGTGTCTATTCTTTGAAAAAAAGCAGAAAGTGTAGCATAGACTTTGTGGATAAAAAGCAAGACTCAGGGTGTTAGTGTAAATCTGGATAGACAAAGGGTTAGTGTTTGTCTTGATGAGGGAGGTAGCTTTTTTTCTCAGTTTGAATGGTCACAGATTCCTTTATATAAAGAATTTACAAGCTCCTGAAGGTTTTTCCTTTTCCTATCATCACCCTTTGATTTATTTCACATTAGTGGTATACCCTTATTTTCAAATTGATATTCTTATTTCATTTCTTTACTGTGAAGTTTTCTATTTATCCAGTCCCTTTCTTGGGAGTAACCAGACATATAAATAAAATTATCTGCATCCATAAATAACTGACGCCATTCAATGGGTATTGGACTAAAGGATTGATATGCTCAGTGTAAAATGAAAATTGTGGCCCTGGGGGATTGATCAAAAAGGGAGTTTTTTTTATTTTGCATGATGCATCAGAAGGGGATTTTTTTAAAGTTGCAAAGTGGAATAATATTTTTGAAAGTGCCTAGCCACCTTTGACAGGTGCATTGGAGATGGCTTCCAATCAATAAAAGGGAAAGGGGAAAAAATTGAAACAGATGAGGAAATCAGAAGAGGAAGGAGAAGTGATGAACAAGTGGGAATAAAAAATAAGCAAGCTTGATGAATAAGTCAAGGCCAATGCTTCAGAAGAGATTTTCAATTTGAACCTCAAAGAATTTGATTTCTGGGAGGTGTAGCTGTCAATGAAGGAGGATGAATTGAAGGAATGAGGAAAAAGGTTGAGTACCTGGCCGGCCAAAATCAAGGTGTTGAGCAAATATTTTAGTGCTGCATGATTGAAGAAGAATTCATGGTGTCAATCATAAAAGATTGTTTGACAATGTTCAAGGTTCCTTCTGGTTTTTCAGGAACTTCAAGGATTGCTCCAAGAGAAAAATTTGATTTTTTGGCTCCAGGTGGGCAAACAAAGAATTGAATAGATGGAGAAGTGGAAGAGAGGAAACAAAGAAGAGGAAATATTCACAGAAATGGAAGAAGGATGTAAAGAAATTTTGGAAGGGATTTCCTGCATTTTGAAGTAGAAGCAGTTGATGGAGATTAAAATAGAAAAACTAAATATTATGTATATTTTCAGGATAAAGAAGTTAGATATACTAAAATTATTTTAAATTTTTTGTTGTATATTTTCATAGTTTTTTTTCGGGAGGGGGTGAAGAGGGGGAAGGGTTACATTTTATATAGGAAATTGTATTGAGTTTGAAGAAGAATTAAGAGAAATAAATAAAGGATAAATTTGAAGAGAGAAAAGGCTTTTGAAGGGATAGAAGAATAAAAGTTCTCATTCAAGGATTTTCGGCATATCTTTTATGGAATTCCTTTAATAGCTTGAGGAATTTAGAGATATCTTCAAGGTTTTCCCACAAAGTACAATGAGGTTTGATTTTAGAGCCTAAAAATTTGAAAAGGTACCAAAGTTTTTGCCTGAATTACCTTGAATCAAGGATGCAAGTTATTTCCCACTGCAGGTGCTCTTTGGCGGAGAAAGTCTCAGTGAGTTGGTGAGCTTTTTCCAGACATAAATCCATGAAAGGATCAAGAAATTAGGAATGGAAGATGGGGTGAATGCCTTGCCATATAATTGAGATATTAGGGCGTATCAAAGTTAAAATTTTGAAAAATTTAAATTGCTTATTTAAAGAAAAATATAAATTTTTCAGAAAATATTTTTTTATCAAAAAAAACAATCAACCAATAGGTTTATCTCACAAAAATAAAATTTTCAAAAAATAAAATAGAAAAGCTTGAAATCAGCTGTTTAATTTTTTGAAACTTTTAACTTTGATACACCCTATTGGGTTTGAAAAAATTCTTTGATAATTTCTCAAGGATGATAAACAGTCCTAAACATTATTTGGATATTATCATGAAGGGTTTAGTTGTTCAAATTTTCTTAGAATTTAGCCCTAGCCATACTCTATTTCCAGATCTTGAAGAAAGCGGTAAATTTTGATTCTTATTTGATTGATACTTATAATTCTCTATGAATTTTCGAGGTTTTCTGTGAGGTGAATTTGAGGTTCCCAAAGGTTCCTGAGGTAGTTAGCAGATGTGCTCTGGGATTTAATGTTGATAGATCCAAATTGAGAGTTGCATTTGTAGATTATTTGGAATGAATTTTGGCAAGTAGAAGAATGAAGAGTTTTTTTTAGGATAATTTAGAAAAAGGAAGCGAATTCTCCTAATTTTACTTTTTTTAATTGGCTTTAATTAAAATATATTTCTCAAGGATTTTATTGAATTTTTCAGTTTGGCCATCTGACTTGGGGTGATAAGCTGTGGAGAGGTTCTGCTGATTTTTGAGGAGTTTACAAAGGGAGCTTGATAAAATAGATACAAATAGAGAGAATCTAATGCTAACAATATCAGTAGAAAGACTATTCTTACTAAACAAAAATTCAAGAAAGACAATTCAAAATATTTGGCATTTTTAATGGTTTTTTTATTAATGAAAAGAGCCATTTTACAAAATATTTTTAAAAACTACTAGTATAGCATCATAGGAAGAAGAAAGAGGGATTCGGGAAATATGATACATATATAAAGAAATAACATGGACTTTGGGAATGGGGAGAGGTTGGAGAATATCATTTCCAAAATTCCACGAATGGAGTTGTTCATTTTAGTTGTTAATGATGAATATTTTGAGCTTTTTGATGTTGGAATTGACTTTTTTGTTGAAAAAGGTGAGTATTTCATTTTTTTGACCTAGAATACCTTGGTGTTAGTTTCAGTTGAGCAAAACAATATTTTTATGCAAGTTTGATATATTTGATTGATGTAATTATTTTTTTGAAGGTGCATTAAACTTTGAGGGAATAAAGTAAAGCTGAAAAACCTTCATTCTTGGAAAGATGTGTAACATTATTGTTTTTTTTTATATGCAAAGGTCTTCCCCAAGTAGGTTAAGCATTTACTTGACAGGAGAGAATATTGGGAATAACAGACTGTTTACCATGACAAAAGTAGATGAAAAAATTAAACTAAGTAAGAATCTTGGAACAGAATATCTGGGTCCAAGTGAGAATTTAAGAAGACATGAATTGATTGAGATTGCAGTATTCAGTGAGGATTGAGAATGGAGAATAAAAAATACTCAGAAAAAAAATGAAAATGATTTGGTCAGTTTAAAATGGCAATCCATTCTTCATCATGAACATCATAGTTAGTTTCTCTACCCAATAATTCAAATTATTCCAATTCTACAGGGTGAAATAATGGAGGTTCAAGGTGTTTCTGCATGATAAAACCTCAAATGCTTAGTCACTTGCATCTGTTTCCATAATTTTTTCCACTTTTTGATTAAAGTGTGCTCAATTTTGGGCCAGTGATGAACAATTTTTTAAGAGTGTCAAACTCCTGCTTAGGCAAATAAGTAATGGTAAAGGGTATGTCCTTCCTTATGCAAGAATAAAGAGAATCAACAAGGCCTAAAAAATCAGAAATAAAACTCATTTAAAATTTAGAAAAGCCAAGAAAAGGCTGAAGTTCTATAAGCATCCGTTGTGGTGACTAATAGAGAATCTTTGAGGATTTTGAAATATCAACTTTCAAACCATCATTTGAAACCACATAGCGAGGGAAATTCAGAAAGTTTTGGTGGAAATAAAATTTTGAAGCCTAAGAATATAATTTTTTCTGGAATAAATTTTGAAGAATAGTTCAAACATGCTACTTTTTTTCTCTAGAGTTGAAGAAAAAATAACAATTTTTTCAATATATGAAAAAATGTATGCACAAGGTCAGAAAATATTTCATTGAAAAAAGATTGGAAGGTCATGGGAGCATTGCAGAGGCCAAAACTCATTAGAAGATACTTGTAGCTTCCAAACCTGGCCCTCATTTCAGTGATCCATTCATGATCCTTAGAAATTAAGTTTTTGGCAACTGAAAGATCAATATTTTTAAAGAAATTTGCACCATGAAAAATTTTGAGAAGGTTTACCTAAGGTGGGATGGAATAGTTATATCTAAAAACTGCCTTCATAAATAGTCAATAGTAAACACAAAGGCCAAGGCTACAATCTTTCTTGGGTAAGAATAGTACTTGAGACCCTGTTAAAGAGAGATTGTTTACAAGAAAAACTTGAGCTAAATTCTTGTTCATGTATTGAAAAAGAAATTCAGAATTCTGTTGCAAAAGTGTGTAAACCAGACTTGTTTCAGGAGTATTTCCAATGTTTTCTATCTTATGTTTTTGTGGTCTTGAAGGTTGAGGTTCATCAGCAATTTTTCCAGAAACTAAATCAAGATAGTCATGATAAGGGGTTGGAATTTTGGTTTTCAACACTTTTAAAGAGTCATCATCCTTTCAAATGAATAAAGGGGAACATTCTTTTTATATTCAAAGATTAATTCTGAAATAATAAAAGAATCAAAAGTGGATTAACCTACTTGAAGGGAATATTCACAGGTACTAGAGTGTTCAAGAAAAGAATTTCAAGGAAAAGTGGAGAGAAAAGAGATCTGCAGGAAATATGTAAAAGAAGAGCTATCTAGTATAGCATGGTCTTATGGGACCAATGTAATTGAGCTGCTATCTTGAAATGTAAAAGGGTTGGTCAAAAACTTACACCAATCAATATAAGGCTTCCAAAAACAAATAGAATAAAGGACTATAATTATTTCATCCATGCTAGGTACATCCAAGATCAGTAGTTACAATTCAAAGGCTGGGAAAGAGTTAAAATGAAATTTCCAGACAATCTAACTGGCGGTGATCATGGCAGTAGATTTTACAAAAGAAATGGAAAGAGGTGGTGCTTTTACATCAATAAAATAATTTTTTTAAAAAATAATTAGAAATAAATGAATAAGATGTGCCTGAGTCAAGAAGAAAATCATGGTAGAATGGGTCCTCTGAACAGATTCATAGGAATCTCAAGCATTTTTGGAGCTCAGAGAAGTCAATAGAAGTAAACAGTGGTTATTAAAAAATGGGGAAGCTTTCTTACCACACAAGAGAGCCACAAGCTATTTTTTTGAATTTTAATTACACTTCTTGCAATTTTTGAGGGAGTGCTTTCCCCCACAATACATACAAAATACCTATTTTCTGATTGAATTAATTCCTTGTATTTTAAAAAAACATTTTTCAGAACTGCCTTGAGCTTTGAAGGCAGCTTATTCAACAAGTTGTTGCAGTTGGGTTTCTTGTTTTGTCAAGAATTTGAATCTTTCTTTGATATGGGAGATTTCAATTTAGCTTTTGTTGGAGTTTTATTCTGCTTTTCATTCAGTTTTCCTTGGTGTGAGAATTTCTTGTGAGTGCATTCAATATAAATGGTTCAATCAATGAGCTGGGCAACTTCCAGGATTGGCTTTCTGCGTAGATAGAGATAATTTGAAATTCAATAAGCCAAAAATTTTGTAAAACCATAAATTGAGGGATGTTTGTTCCATTCAATTCAATTTTTGAGAGAGAAGAATTTTGAGATATAGGGGCAGCCAGTGTTATTCACTTTCAAAAGGTTTATATTGGTTTGTGCAGTGCACTTTTTATGAGAGTTTCCAAAAATGGTGAAAGGCTTTTCTTCAAATCAAACAAAGTTATTGATAAGTTTTTTGGGGGTTTTGAATGTTATCTCATTGAAGGATGAATCAAATAAAATTATAGATTTCCCCAAAAGGTGCTTTGGGGCATACAGAACCTTGTAAAAATTTTTGTGAATGAAAGATGGATTATTATGGGAGAGAAGTCTACAAGTCTAAATGGAACGCCTAAATTTGTAAGGAATTTTTCCATAAAATTCATTTTTTGCTTCATTCTGGGTTTTGTGAACCTAGGACTACCACTATCATTATTTTTGGTCACTATGTCAGTGAGCTTCAAAAGGACAGATGACATGACGTCCTGAGGGTTTCTCAAAATTCCCCGGGAAGGAGTTCTAGGTGCAAGCATTACATCAGCCTCTTCAGAGGAGATTTTGGGACTAAAATAAAATAAAGAGGCAGAAAAAGAGCAAGAATTATGATCTTGGCCACAAATAATAATGCGTATTGACCAAAGGTTGGTGTGAGAGGTGTATGGAACTTGAGGGTTGACTTGAGGGGTTGGAGAAGCACCTCCAGCAGGAAGGAAACCTACATTGGGTGTCCATGATGTAAGAATTTTGTCTTAAACAAGAGGGAGTATGAGGAAGAGCCATTTTAAGAGTTGGGCTATATCTGAGAGAATTAGAAGAACTAGAAAATATGGAGAAATTCATTAAAATTCCACCAGAAAAAGCCATAATACTTTGAGGATACACACTAACAGAGATAATTAATACATTAATGTGTGATTAAGTTAAGCCAGCAGTTGCTTTGAGGAAGCGCAAGGAAGCCAGGGAATTCTTTAAGGAATTCTCAGGGGGTCAGGATGGGACTGGGCTTAATCAATCAGATGCAAAATTTAATTGGAAGCATGAATTTTTGAAAAGCAATTATTGTAGGCAGACTTTCAAAATATCATAGTACATGATAATTGATTTCTAAGGAGTGAAAAATAAAAATCAAAGGAAGGCTCTTACATATTTGAAGAAAGGGAAGATTAAAACTTAGAGTTCCACATTAAAATTATGTATCGAAGGAATGCACATGAAAACAGGAATTATCACTTCAGGTATGGAATGGAGATTCAATATCTACATGTGATTTTGCAAGAATTTTGCAGGTCAATAGTACCATAGGGGCTAGATCATAAATGCTTGAGTAAAGAAATGCCTGAGGGAAATGCATAATAACTACTGTGATTTGTTTGATGTTTATACTATCTTTTTGATTTAAAAAGCTGGAATATCTGCTAGATAGTAGTCCAAAGTGGAGTATGGATTTATTGGAGATACCATATTAGAATATTGCATAAAACTGCATCAAAATTTACTGAGGCAGGTTTGGAAATTTGGGGTGGGAATAGGAAGTAGCAAAGATATATGTTGACTTATGGAAAGAGTTGCTATACTTCAAGTAAAAGAGCAAAAAGTAGCAAAGGATTTTTGGATGAAAAGAAAGACTGAGGATGTAAGGATTCATTTGGATGGAAATAGGGTTATTTTTTATCTTGAGGAGGGAGACAAACATCAAAAACTGAAAGTGAGAAATGGAGTAAATTTCTTAATTTCTGATTTTTGTCAGCTTTTCTTAATTATTTATTAATTTAATTATTCCCTGGCGGTGAATTATCTTATATTTCTTTTAAAATTTTTGATAAATTTTAAATTTGAACATTTGGTCAAAAATTTCAAACATATTTGGCTTCAGAAATAATTTTTATGTTTCCTTTCAGTTCCAAGACAAAGACTTTATTCAAACTGAAGCACCTATTCCACATATATAAAAATTTCAAGATTTTATAGGAGATTGAAATTATTTTTTAAGAGTACCAGCTGTTGGTTTGGTCAGGAAATCTGAAGATTGGACTGAAATAAGAAAATAAATGATCAAAGAACTGGATTTCAACCCAATCTCCAAGGACCCAGAATTAGTGCATCAAATATGGCCGCTGAACTTGTGAAGGAGCAAGAAGGCAACTCAAAAACCATTCTGGACCAGCTCCAATTTCTTTCTGGATGGAATCTACATGCTTTGGTTTCCTTCTTTCTGAAATATATACATTTTCAGTGGTTATACTTTCTTACTTAATTCCTTGCACTTTCCTTCATCTTGATTCAAAAACCATTTGAAGTTTTGAATCTTCTATTGTCTGTCACATAATTTGAGAGAAACTAAAGAAGTAAAGTTTCCTTCAAGTTTAATCCTGATAATTTAGCAGCCCCCAAATCAGATCCATAATTTAAAATATTTGTGACTGAAAATTCCAAATCTTGGATGACAAATTTTTGGATAAATTTGGATATTGGTGATGAGATTTTTTTCCCTTCAAAGAAATAAAGCAGACAAAAAAACCAATGAAAAAATATGAACTCTTGAAATAATATCTATTTTTCATGTTTATTGTTGTATTTATTAAAAAAATAAAAAAAGATTTATTGGAAATTTTAGATTAAACCTTTTGTTCTGAACTATTTTCATTAAAATCAATAGGGCGTATCAGAAGTAATAAAACCTACCATTTTTCAATGGAATGTTTCAAACCAAATTTGCCATTTAAAACCTGCCATTAAAAATCAAAAAAACACTTATTTCACATCAGAGGTGTCAGAGTTACCTGAAAATAAATTGGTTTTTGCAAATAAAGTATTCAAAGGCTTTCACCGCCCCAATCACACATCATTTCACATCATGACCCCTGGGTTCAACCTTCAACCTCATGGGAAAAATTCTACATCCAACCTCATCCAAAAAATTTGATTCATTGCTCTCATCACTTCATCACTATCATCTCCCCATTGCTATCCTCATAACTTCATCCCTTCATTTCTCTGACTCTTTTTTAAATGGTCCCTCATCAAACCTCCCGCCAAAAGTTGACTCCAAAATTTAATGGACCAAAGAAAAACTCCCCAAGGAACTATACATCTACAAATCCTCCCCCATCAGCTTCCAAAAGCTCAAGTCAGCTCAAGAAAACTGATCACATCATCCTGGTAAACTGTCTCAAAATCCCCTCCAACTATAATGCTTGCTTTGGATCCAAAAACAAAACACAAGTTGGCCAACCTCCTTCCTCTCAGTTTAATGGTTATCTCCTGATGGCCAATGAACTGAAGAATAAAAAAAATTTAGGCTGGATGTTTAATCCAAACAGATGCTGGAGCAATTGAAGAACTATCAAGCCAAGTAAAAAAAGGCCAACTCAATGTCAGTCTCCACTGGCTTAGGTATCACCAACTCCCATAAAGCCAAGGGGATAAACCCAGTGGTTGATAAGTTGGACTCAATTTGTCCTTTTTATATTCATAAGGATGAAATATTTGGAAAGAAGGCCAACATCACCCCTTTAGCTGCTTTAGATGCCCAACAATAAGATTCAGTAGATGCTGAGGACTTGGCTGTGGATGCTCAGCCTAGCAATGATGATGACAAAAAAACATACAAGTGGCCCCAATCAGTTGTGGAGGAGGATATTCCAACACAAACAGCTCCAATCATGTCTACATTTGAATTTATCAATGATTCAAACCCTTCCTTTGACCCCTCACTTCCTTCTTTGGATTTCTCTCTTCCTTGGGTGGAAGACCTCAGCACCTTGGCCAATGAGAAGCAAGTTATTCCACTATCTCCATTACAATCAACATCTGTTTAGTTAAGGAAGCAATTCCTTTTCTTTTCTGTCCATTTAATCCTGACTGATTAAGATTTTAAAAAAACAGAAACATCCTTATCTGAATTACCAATCACTCAAGCTGCTGGGGCCTCCCACACCCCCTTCAAATGATAGTGAAAATGTTCCCACACAAACCTCCTCAGCAAAGGGAAAGCAAAAGGCCTCCAATTTGATCATTATCAATCCCAATAGCCATCAAAGTAGGAGAAAAAAGTCCAATTTTTCTGGCTTTGAAGATATCATGGAGAAGCAAGATTCAAGTAAGTGAATTGATTTATTGTCCTTGCTTTCAAAATCAAGCACATTCCTATTCACCTCCAAAAAACAGTGAAATCAAAAATTGAATTGGAAAACTTAAATTTGAAAAGGAGAAGTGGTATTTTCAACTGACTATTAATTTTCAAAAGCAGGAAGCCGAGAGTTTGGCTTATCAAAAAAATTTGGATGCTGAGTGGCAAAGGAAACAGGCTGAGCAGGAGTCTCAAAAAGAGGAAAAGGAGAAGGATTGACCAGAAGAGTAACTGGAAAAGGAAAGGGAAAGACTAGCTATGGAAAAAAAGATAGGTTATTGGTTGTCATGGAATGTATTGGTAGCAGTAGAACAGTGGAATAAAAAAAGGAATTACATGATTGCTTGGATTTCAAATATAATTACTTTGATATAAATCTCAAAAAATAAAAATAAAAATAAACTGTTTTTCATAACAAAAATGTTTCAGACTATTTTTTAATCAATCAATCAATTTTTTTTTTATTATTTAATTTTTTTTTCTAGAATATATTTTTCCACTTTTGAAGTCCCTGCAAGGTTTTTGAGTGGTTTTGTTGATTTTCATTGAAATTACCATTCTTGTATGAGTGGCAGTCTCCAAAGCAGGAAACATTTAGTTCTTGTACTTATTTTCTGCCAAAATCATCTTGAAATTACCTTCTTGTTCAAAGTCAATACCAAAACCCAAATCAGGAAAAACAAATTGGCCATCAGATACTTGATTTTTGTCCTTCTTGTGGATAATTTGTCCATTCAACTTTTTTTTTGGAACCACAAGTAAGAAGGATTGGGGGAAGATGTCACCTTTTTCAATTTGGGGATAATTGTAGAAGTAATTTGAAGTTAAAGTGATATGTGGAGAACAGTCAAAAGTAGTGAGCCAGGATCCAAATTCAAAAAAAGAGAAAGAGGGGATATTTTTGTCCAGCATTGTTTGATGGTTGGAATCATGTACCAGTGTGGGTGATTTTTGGAACATTTTGCCTAGAATTTGAGAGAATTTGTTGGACCTAAGGTTCAAAAAATAAAATGTCTGAGGGGAAGATTTGACGGCAGATTTCTTCAAATATCTTCTAAATAGTTCATATGGATTCATCAATTTTTGCCATCCAATTTCCCACATTTTTCCACCCCAAGATCTTGAGGGACCCACGGTCTTGATAAATTTTTTTAATTGGTGAAGGAAATTGGTGACTGAGTTTATGTCCTTTTTCCCTTTCTCAGAGATTTTATTCAAAGGGAAAAACTGAATGATTTCAACAATATAGCTTTTATCAGATTAATCAATGACAATAACTTTCCAAGAAATGAAGAAGTGGAATTTTTTGATCCTCTCTTTGGCTTGTTCAAACTCTTTGGGGAATGGTTCTTGATTGGTGAACATGGAAAGATACAGATCCAAAGGACGTTGTTTTTTTACCAACCACACAAACTTTTCATAAACCCCCCCCTCCACCCTGTCCAAAGATATTTCAGAATCTCTCCTTTGAGTCCTCTTTTTCCAAAAAGCCTGATTCTTGCCACCTCTCTGTATGTTTGGCAGATTTTCTCCTCCCATCTTGTTCCCTCCAATCCACATGCTACAATTGAGGTGAGGATCAAGAAAGGATTAAAGTCATTGTGGGAAATTTTGAGTTTGGTGGCGGAAGAATGGGAGGTCAAGCAGTAGGGAAGATGTCCAAAGACCAAGGGTTTGAATAGGGAGTTGCATTGCATGGGAAAAAAAACATCATCCATGTGATAAAAAAGGGAGATTATCAAAAAACATAGAAAAAAATAAAAAAATACCTGTCAATTATCCTACCCAAAAAAAAGAGGTCAGTCCAGTGTTTAAAAAAATTAAGAGATGGAGGGGGGTGAAGAGAAGGGGAGGGGGTGGGCTTGGCTGTTGGTTGGTTAGTTTTCAATTGATTGGCCGGGAAAAAAGGGGTGGGGTAGGGCTTGGCTGTTGGTCATTTTGTTGTTGATCAATTGGCCAGGCAAACAGGAGGGAGGTAGGGATTGGCTGTTGGTTGCTTGGTCATCAAATGATTGTCCAAGAAAAGAGGGGGGGCTGGCTCAGCCATTGTTTAGTTTTTTTAAATCAATTGGCAAGGCAAAGAGGGGGGGATGGCTCTGCTGTTGATCAATTGGCCAATTGTTTGGGGGGTAGGGCTTGGCCGTTGGTTGGTGTGGTGTTTTATTTATAACCTTGGATCAAGAACTGCTTTGCAGGCTGCGTGCTCAGAAGTGGGGTAGGTCAGGCTCAGCATTGGGTGCGGTTAGGGCCCACTCCAGGCTTGGAAGGCTTGCAACCCGCTTGGACAAAGAAGACCAAGTAATGGAGCAAACCCAATAAAGTTTGTGGGTGGCTAGTTTGGAAAGAAGGAGAAGGGCAATGGCAGGGAGTTCCGCCCAAGAATAGGCGCAGACCAATCTGCAGATGCGCGCAAATGGATAAACACGGGGGGCTCTGAGTAGGGTGCGGCAGAGGGCTGTGCCATGAGAAGGACAAACTGGAAGTACGTAACAATGGAAGTGTTTGGAGGAGTTGGGTTAGGTTTGGGCTAGGGTTTTGGGTCCTAGGGTTTTTTTCTTAATTTTGTTGTTAGGCTTTTGGTTTTGCTTGTAATTAGGTTGGGGTTGAGAGGTAGGACTTAAAACCTCACTCTCAACGCCAGGTTGTAGGGTTATCACATCATCTCATCATATCTTATCATTGAAGGATCAGGGAGAATTGAAGGGCAGGAATATACAACATCATTTTCTTTATCCATCTTTTGCTTATAACTACTTCTTATTCTCAAAATCCCATCAGCACTCAACCTCCTCACACATTCTTGGACCAATAAATGCCAAACTTAAGGAAAACTTAGGGGATTATTGCTCTCTTTTTTCCATATTGGTTGGTTGTTGATTGTTTGGCTGATTTTTTGGGCCAGCAAGGAGGGGGGGGCTGGCTCAGCAATTGGTTGGTCAGTTGTTGATTTATTGACCAATTAATTGGGGAAGGAGGAGGAGGAGGGGGGGGGCGCCGGTGTTGTTTGGTTGTTCATCAATGGATGGGATGGCACTGGCAAGGAGGGGGGGGTCAATTGTTGATTGATTGGCTAGGAGAAGGGAGTGAGCTCACCTGGGGAATCAAGAAACAAGGTGAGGGGGGTCATAGAGGTGGATTTATCAAAGGATCAGCAACCAATGATGGGAAGGAAGAGGAGGAGGAGGGGGGGAGCTTACCAGGGGTGCCAACCCAAGGAGGAGGGGAGGTGGTAGTGGTGGGTGAGGACAAGGAAGGAGTTGATGAGTGGTAGTGGAACAGTGGTTTTGTGGGTGGTTTGGAATTTTTGGTTCTGTTTTGTACAAGTCCACCAAAACAAAAAAAAAAAAAATGGAGTCAGCCTAGGATTCTTGGTTGAACAACCAAAACAAAAAGATAATTTTATTTAATTTTGTACCTATTTAAAAACTAAATGCTACTCATCAAAGTCAGCAAGTGTGAGGGGTTGAATCCGCTCTCTTGTGGCAGAAGATGAGGGAGAATATGAGACAGGGATGAATTGAGGAGGATTGGGAATATTGTCTTTGAATAATTCTTCCCATTCATCTTTGATGTTGGCCAAAAGGGTGTGAAGGATTAAATAAGTGATAATCCAGTTGATGATGATCTTCATGCCTTTCAAATTTTAAGGCTTGTTTTGCATTTCCCTTCAGCTGGCCCATCTTCCTTACAGGACTGCTATCGCATGCTTAATCTGAACTTTTCATTTGGCAAGGTGATAGTTGAAATCAGTTTTGGCTTGATTGTTGGATGAAAAATTGCAGTATGCTGTAACCAAATATTTCCTGCTATCATAAGCTGAATCAGCCAAAAGGTATTGATCTTGCTCAAAGTATTTTCCTGGTTGTTGAGCCATTGGCATCCAACTGAAAACATATGAATCATGAAAAGAACCCAGAAGGCAAGCATGGAGGGAAAGGAACTTCTTGTTGTTATCACAAACACTTTTCAGTGCCACAGAGTATCTATATAAACAGATAAAACATATTTTGTCAGTGTTATATCAAAGGTTTTATCAAAGGCTTTGGAAAACAAAGAATCAATTGCCTTTTTTTCAAATCAAAATAGTGGTTGCCATCTAGCTTGGGTTTTTGACTCAAGGGGATAGTGGTTCCATCAAAAAAAATAATGCAACCAGCAAAGCATTCAGTACCCATTACTGGAAATATCTCCTGGCGTTCTTCTATGGTTGGCCAAGAAAGGACTGGTCAATGGAAGGATAGGATAGCAATAATGACTCTTTTGGTGTACAAGTCAATAGTTCCATAACCAAATGAGAATAGATTTCCTAATTGATGAATTGCTGCTCCATTTACATTCAATCCCAATCTTAAAAGAGAAAAAGCCAGTTGGATAGCTGGATTGCGTTGAGCATTCCAAGAATTTTTCTGGAAGATGTGGTGGTCTTCAATAATATCCAAAAATTTTATGAATGAAGGCAATAGAGTTTGGAACAGTTGCTGGAAGCTTAAGTTGGGGAGGAGATGAAGGTTTTTCCTTTCATACATTGGTTTGTGGATAGTTTATCCTCTTGGAACCATGTATCACTTTTCTAATAGAGAATTCAAAGCCAACCAAGTTGATTCCAAATAGGAGTCTGAATCAGAGTCAAATAATAAAAAAAGTTCAGTGAACTTTTTTGCATTTTCAAATTGTTTCCAGGATATTTAATTGGACATGTTGAGAAAGATGGTGATGTACTTTTGGGTGATGAGATGATTATGGGATGTGTTTTATGTGATGGAGATGTGGAGCAATGGATATGAGATGTGTGCAATTTGATGGAGATGGGATTGGTATGGATTTGCTGAGGTGGAGGTGTGGATGGGTGTTTTGCATGGGATGGATGGTGGATGGATTATGGTGCATAAATGGCAGCTTTGATGTTTGAAATCAGGAATTTTTAAATACAAAATTTAGGGTTTATGTGTATCTCAGAAACCCACCATTAAAAATGGTGGTTTTGGTAAAAAAAAATGGCGGGTTTCTAATGGTGGGTTTGCTATCTCTGGTACCCCTTAAATATTTGGGGGGTGGAAAAACCTCAAAAAAAGGTTCAGAATTTTTTTTATTTTAATCTTTTAATTTTTTTCTAAATGCTTGAAAAATTAAATTGAAGGAAATCCTGAATCCTGTGTTGAAAAAACCAATATTAAAAAGGTGGTGTTTTTATGTTGATCCAATTATTAGAGGCCAAAAAAAAGATCCAATAATCTCCAATAAATATTTTTGAGATTCTCAATTTATTGAGAAATGGTAGTGAATCTGAAATTCCAAAAGAAATCAAGCAAAAAGGCAAATTAATTGGTCCAAAAATGTGTTTTGAGAGATTTTTTTCTTGATTTTTTGATTTTTTGGATATATTTTGAAAGGCCTTGAAATACTACAAAAAAACTGAGGAAAATCTTTCTGGGTATTTTGGAGACCCAGATACATGGATGCAGCATCAGATCTTATAAAAAAAATTAAGAGGGATGTTAATCAAAGGAAAAGGGTGTGTATTCCAGATGCTGCAGAAATTTAAAAAGGGACTGAATACCTGGTTTGAGAGAATTGAAAACATAACTCCTTAGATACAGGTTATTTTTATATATGAAATGAAATGGGTAATTAATTAGAGGCCACAGAGGTGTAAAATTTTAATTGAATCAAAATTTGGACCTTCAAGTTATTGATTGCATCCAAAGGAGCAGAGGGCTCCATTATTGGAAGCCTGGAAGCTCTGCAATTTTTAAAACAGTAATGCCATCATAAAATCCAACAATATTTCTTTGAAGGAATTAAAGATGGAAATTCTTTTCAAAAGCACCAATTCTTTTGAGATACCTTCCAAATTTTGGGAAAGGCTTCCAACTCTGAAATTCTTCAAATTGGGGGTGGGGGAAGTATCCAAAATTATGCACCCAGTGGAATTCATAAAGAGAAGGTGGTAAATTTTTGGGATATTTTCTTCAATTTAATTTAAGCATTAAAATTTTATTTGAAATTTGAATTTCTTTCATTTATTATTTTGAATGGAAGAAATTTTTCAAAGTTAAAATTTATCAAGAAAGAGTCTGAATTTATGAAATTGTGAGTAAATTCTTTCCTTCTCCAAATTTGCTGGTTTTTGAGTCCAAAAATGAATCAATTGCTAATTTTTGGAGGAATGAATCTGTCCTCATATCAAAGTCTCATTCCAAAAACAAAATTCAATAAATATATTGGAAAATGAAACTTTAATCTACCATGAATAATGTTTAAGTTCCAAAAAGCTATCTGGGGCTTCTCATAAATACCAATTAATTATGAATATGGTCATAAGTAGGCTTTGAATTTTTGGCCAATCCAATTTTTAGCCTGGAGAGCTCCCCCAATACAAATTAATGGCCTTCAGGTCATCATACATCAGAGCTCTTGTGGCTTTTATTTTCTGTGGTCACCTGAATTCTATTGAAAGTTTTCAGAGGCAGGGGGGGGGTGGAAATTTTCAACCTGGGAAGATTCATTAAAATATTTCTTTCATTTGAATGAATTATGAATTATGAATTAGTTTTTTTTCAATTTATTTGAGAATTCCTTTCCTTTCTGATTGAATAAAATAAACTGAAATACATGGATTCATTCAAATGATTCCAAATTCACAATTTTTGGATGAATTTATGCCCTTTTTACGTTTTCTTTTTTTTTCTTATTTTTTTCTTATTTTTTTCTTATTTTTTTCTTATTTTTTTCTTTTCTTTTATTTTTTTTAATTGAATTGGAAATGGATTGAATGAGAAAATTTCAGGGACTGAATTTATTGAATTTGTTTGATTCCTCAATAATAATAATAATCATAATAGTAATAATTTCCAATATTAGTGAAAAAGATAGGAACCAGAATTTTTTTTCATGGTCAACCAGTCTAATTTCATGAAATGTCTAAATTATTTTTGGATGATAATTTTTATCTTTTTTCAAAATTCAATCAGACAAATTTTAATGAATTAAAATTCCACTTTACCAGACAAGTCATGTTGATAAATATTATTTAAATCATTTGATGAGCTAAAATTTAAAATTTTGCTTGTGCAAATTAACTACTAAGAAAGATTGAGAAATATGAGTTGACCTTTTGGCTGGAGCCCAGAATTAATATTAATTGAATAACTAAAATTATTTTGATTTTTTTGAAGTGATAGTGCAAAATTCACTTGTTTATTGAAAATTCATTTTTCAGGAATGAGCATGAAATATTTGCATTGAACGGTCTCATTTTTTGAAAATCCGCCTAACCACAAATATTTATACTTCTCCTCTTTAAATAAATATAATTTTTTGGCCTAATATTTTTCTATTTTCCTACCTTACAAACAATTGTTTCAATCTGTGAGATATAATGCTCCATTTCATGATTTGAAATTCAATCAAAAAGGTTTCCCTGGAATGAATTTTAAGGTCTTGAGAAATTAAAGAACATTAAAACTATTACTCTATTAAAATCAATTCATTTATTTAGATTCATAATAGAACTTGATAAATTCAAAATCCTCATCTTTGTTTGAATTTTTTTTCATTGCAGTGAAATTCCATTTGAAACTGATTCATACAGTATTTTTCATATTCATCATTCATTTTATCTTGTACAATTTCCCAAAATAATTGATCTGTTTTGAAAAATTGTTTCCATATTGTGTTCCTCATATTTTTGTACCATATTGCAAGAATCAAAAGTGCCAATATTGCAGCTTTTATCTCATAGTATTTTTCTGACATGTAGCTGATTATTTCTTTTTTGGCATATTAAAATCAGTTGGAATTCTCCTGACAATGCGTTAACTAGGTATATTTATTTTCATTGGTCTGCTGATTTCAGTCCATTTAAATGACTTGGACATGTCATTGTTTTCTTTCAAATCATTTTGATGGATTATTGCAAGATTTGTGGATTTGGAAGATGTTTCTTCACCTGATTTTCATCATAAATTCACAAAAAGAAAAAAATGTGTTAATGATATCATGGCTGATTTTCATAAATAATATGAGTTTAGAGAAAAACTGCTAAGTAAAAATTGTTAATTTTTTCTGAAATTTCTGGAAATTTTTCTGGATCATTTTTTGATAATTTTTGAAAATATTCTTCAATTTTCTTTCCCCAACCATCTATATTTAGTGATTTTTTTGAAGTAATTTTACCTTTACCAAATTCTGAAAATTCATTTTTTTCTTCCAGTTCATTCATTCCTTGAGGCTTTTCAGGGATTTTTGCTTTGATTTCAAGGTCCAGTTGTGGTGGAATAGATATTGAAAACACAGAGGCTGATTTAACATTTTTTTCTTTCAGGCATGGGGAAATATCACTTAAGTCATTTTTTTGAAATTCATTAGATAATATTGGTGGAAAGTTGACATTGTCTTTGATTGAATCATTAATTTTAGGATATTCAACCATCTGATTTCCTCTGATTATTTAAAATTTTTTGAGGATGAGGCAATTTTTTATCTTCAGTTAAGATTCCTATTTGAGGTGAAGCTGTGTTTGAATATAATTCCTCCATTATGTTCTAAATTTAATGTCAATTTTGTGTTCTTTAAGCCTCTCTGTGATGGATGATTATCTTGAATATCATTTTGTTGAATTCTGTAAGAATTTTTATTCTTGAATGCCAGTGACTTTGCTGATATGAATTTTTGGTCAAAGCCTATCTCTTTTTCTTGATACAATAGATTAAAAATATTTCAAAACCAGGAAAAAAATCCTCATTAGATTTGATGCATAAAATGTGCTTTATGAAATTAAGTAAAAAGATGACACAAGCACCTTTTGACAAAATTTTCTTGGTTTCTTGAGGGTTGAGCTCATTCAGAGTACCAAGCATTCCATTCCCAGTCATTTATTTTTTGGCCATAGGTGTATTTATAATCCCAAATTCAACTTCTGCAGTAGGGCTTTTTGGAAGTATGCCAAATTGGATTGTAGCAGGTTGATTTGGTAGATGTACTTCTGGAAGAGTGGTGGTAGATGGTGATAAAAATATTGCATTTATTCCAGGCACATAAGGAGAATGAGCAATTCTGTGGTTTTTTGGAAAAGGTGGGAAATGAATTTGAGGAATTTTTGTAAATTTTGGGGTACCTCCCACAGATTGATAAATTGGATCACCTGGAGGAAAAATTGGCTTATCTGTCTCAGTAATGATGGATGGTGAGTCTTTCCTGTAATTATTATCCTTTGGAAAGCTGATTAGGTGTGATGAAAATTTTTCAATTTGAATGGCTGCTTGTTGCAGCTTATTTGTGGATTGAAGTTTTGGATTGAGTTTCTGGGTGGGATTATCTTCCGAATCTGTCATAAATTCATCCTCAGGAACCCGTCTTCCATTTGTTTTAATTGATTGGTTGCAGGTATTTCCAAAACTTGGATCTTGAAAAAGGTTTGCATCAAAACAATTCCAATGAGCTTTCAATATCTCTCTCATCATTTGAAAATAGGAATTCCCTAAACAAACCTTTTGAATATATTTTGTTGATATTTTGGCCTTGGAAATGTAGAAATTTTTCGTGGCACTAGGATTGGATAAATGGTGCCTTGTTTCCTGGACCGTATTTTCCGTGAGGAAACGGAACTAAAAACCTTTGAATCTCTCTGAATTCTGGCAACAGGACCTGGGGTTTACGACCTGCAGTGCCACCCCTCCCCTGGTATGTTGATGATGAAAAACGTGACTCATGTCGGTCCACTTTGGGAGGCGGAGATGAACACTGGTGATTGTTGGCTTGGGTTTCTTGAGAGAGTCGTGGCTCTTTCTTTTTATTATTGAAAGTTTCTAGTGATGATGAACTGACCACAGGATGATGACTGCTTTCAATGCAGGAAAAAAGCGATAAAGGTGATTGATTGGGTTTATCAAGCCGCGGCCACATCATTACTTTGAGGATCTTGAATTGTTCTTTGGAACGAACAGAGGCTTGGAAATGCTGCATCTTTCGTCGAAGCTTGATGATGATCATTTTCAAATTTGTCGATGCTGGCGAGGTTATCTGGGCCTAAGCTCGTGCTACTCTCAGCGGGGGGACTCGTGCTGACAACCCCAGGAGGATACGGCTGGGGTACATTGTGCAGTTTCACGAATCGCGCTCTCTTGGTTGATCGAAGGACATCTAGCTTTGATGAATACAGAAGAATCGTTATTCATTAGTGCAACGGATGTAAAAAAGAAAAGAAGTGATGGATGGACTGATTGATAGTCGTCGATACACCGGCGAATCTTTGATTGACCATTCGCCATGTAGGGCAATCTCGCCCAGGAAATTGGATGTATTTCTGCAATCAACTGAATTAATTACCTGATGCCGCGGTTGGATGAGACTCGAGTACTCCTTGACGCCACCCTGAATCATCACGTAACGGTTGACTCTCCTGAGGTCGCTGTCCCCTTTGCTGTGATTCCGACAAAAAAAATCAAATGTTGTTAAATCCAAGTTCTCTGGACTCAAGGCAATGTTGAAATCTGAAATCTTCTTAGGCTCTGAAAATTCAGGTTTCGATATTGAAGCCTGTGTCAAGAACATGCAGCACATGCTTGCGTTCCAAAAAAACATGCTGAACCAAATTGATCCAACCGACCTTGGAAGGAAGTTAATCAACTACTAATGGCACTTGCTCGAGTTCCCTTGGCTTGTTTTTCCGACTGACAAGATGTCTAAATGCTGTGGCGTATCTAGATATTTTTGTTGTTACACAATAGATCACCGGATGAGTTCACTCAAGTTCTGTTTAACATGGGAGCCCTCTCACAAATCCCGGGGGCCAGTCCGACGTTGCTTTGACCCTTTCAATTGCCACAAGCGGTCCCTCCCGGTCATTAAGTGTCGTGGATGTCTGCGGAATAGTTGGAATTCCCTCATGATCAGCGCCACTGTGGAGGATGCATATCTCTTGAGGGCATCCCCAATCGTCTCGGTAAACCCGCTCGTTAGCTAAGTTTACCGAGCGATTTTCACAATCTTGCAAAAATGAGGGCTTGCTAGCAAGCGAGCTCCATAAGTTCGCCAAGATTTCCATAAACTTATTGGAATTTAGCGAGCTTGCTAGCTCCCCCGCTCGACATCTCTTGCATATCCTATATGCCAATACCCCGCCATACCCTGCCACCCTTGTATGTAGATCCCCTCCATCCATCCCCACTTTGATCTCCTCCCCAGCAATATCCTCCCCACATATCCCCCTCCCACCTCCCCCCTCCCACCTCCCCCCTCCCACCTCCCACCTCCCACCTCCCTCCACTCCCTCCCTCCTTGAAGCATATCACCGCCAATCCAAATCCGCCACCATCTTCATCACCCAATATGGACCCCACCAGCCTCCCATCTAGCACGCCAACCAAGACTCATAAAGCTAAGAAGAAACAAGCGCCCAACTGGACCCCTCAAGAAGAGGAGCAGCTTGCTCAATTGTGGGTCCATGTAAGCAAACATCCGGAATTTGCAACAAACCAAACTGGCATCAACTTCTTCAAGCGGGTTGAGGAAGACTTCAACATCCACAGCAAAGGCATTTACTGTGATTTGGAGGGTATCCGGACCAGGTAAGATTTGATTTTTCTCTTGATCTTTCACTTCTCTTGGTGGTACACAAACTAACATTTGTTGTTTTCTCTATTCTATAGATGGGCCAACCTCAACACCACCACCTTGAAGTTTTTGGCCATCTATTGGGCAATTGAACAATCACCACCAAGTGGCTCAAGTCAAATGGACTGGATGCGCCATGCCAAGGAGCTATACCACCAACAAACCAAGGGCCAACAATTAAAAGTTGAAGGCACTTGGGAAATCCTTCAACAACACCCAAAATGGATTGGAAAACCGGCCTCCAGCTATGGCCTCAGCAAGCTAAGCACCCCTGCAAGCCAACTCCCATCATTGCCCTCCCTTGCCAACTCCTTGGCTTGACTGGAGGGTGTTAAGGCCGCAAAGCAATGTTGCTTGAGCTCAGAGCCCAATTCCAAATATGGCAATTATTCTGGTTCACAACTCCAGATCCTGATGAAGGACAACAAAATTGGTGAGCAGCAGAACAACCTTGCAGAGAAGATGTATGATTTGGAATGCAAGAAAGCGGACGTCAAGGTTGCAAAGGGCAGTTGATGGTCATTTTACAATCTGAAGAAGGGTTTCCTCATGAGGAAAGTAAAGAGATTTTGAGGATGTTGAGGCAAAAAGTCCGAGATCAACTAGAAGGGTGATTCAATAAACACAAGTATCTGTATCAAAGTACCCCATATATGACTACTTTTACTCCTCAAATTGGCCTGTACCTCTCTTTGTTTTGGATTTTTTTTTGTACTATGATTGATTTTAAATTAATACTCTTTGAAAACATGAAATGGAAGATTGAAATATATATATTTATTTATGATTTGAAAAAAAAGAATAAAATTGCAAGGAAATATTGTGAGAGAACTTGAAATATAAGTTTTTTTGACAATTTTAAATAAAAAAATAAAAGGGCTAAGAAATTTTGAGAGATTTAAAACAATCAAACTTCAATTCCCCTCTTCATCCAATTGTGAATCTTTAAATCATTGATAAGCTGGTAATGAAGAGTTGAATAATGAATCCTAGAAGTATTTTGACTGAGAGATTGAAAAGTATGAAATAAAGCAGGATCATGAACATTTGAGAAGATGTTAGTGGTGGTAGAACTGGAAATATTGTGATTAAGAAAAGGATCACATGGAGATTTCTCCTCCACAATCATATTATTAAGAATTATGAAGCACTTCATAATCTTAACTTTATCTTCTTTGAACCAAAGTCTACTGGGTTGAGAAATGATTCCAAATCAACCTTGCAAAACTCCAAATGCTCTTTTTATGTCCTTTCTGGCTCCTTCTTGAAGTTGATTGAAATTTTTACTTTCAGGATATTGAGGACTTCTGTAAGATTTGACAAAAATAGGCCAGTTGGGATATATTCCATCATCCAAATAGTATCCATACGTATATTGACGTTTGTTGATCTCAAAAGATACATCTGATGCAGTGCCTGAAAAAAAATACCCAAAACATCCTTTAATAAGTCAAACAAAGAAGAAATAAGGCAAATAAAATGATGAAAAAAATACCTGTGAGGAATTCATCAAATATGTGACTACTGTTGAGTACATTGATGTCATTTTGAGTCCCAGTTGAGCCAAAGAAACAGTACCATATTCTCAAATTTAATGATGCTACTGCTTTTAAAACCATTGTTGGACATCCTTCTTTTCCTAGAAACTGACCAGCCCCAGCTTGGGGGCAATTCTTCCAGACCCAATGCATTCCATCAATGCTACCACAACATCCTGTGAAACCACGTGCTTCATATTCTTTCATGATAACTGAGAGCTCTTCATCTGTCAGACCTCTGAGGTATTCCCCTTCAAATAAAATGACAAAATCATTCAAAAATCTCTTCAAATTTTCCATTGCAGTTGATTTGCCAATTCTAAAATATTTGTTGGTGCAGTCAGCAGAATATCCATAGGCCAATGGAGAAATTGCAGCAGTGATTTTCTGATGAGGAGAAAGACCAATTTGTCCACAACAGTCCTGAAATTTTTTTAAAAAAAAATGAAAAAATAGATTTCAGTATTGATTACATTCTGAAACAATGGAAGGGATTTTGGGGTTGGTAGGATTCATTAAATTACCATTATTTGGGTCCAATAGGGTTCATGAGCCCCCAAATCCGTTACTAGCCTTTGGAAGGTAACATTGCTCATTCTAAATTTCCTCTCAAACATCTGGTTTGTGTATCTTGCATCTTGATTGAAATAATCAGCCATGAGATTATGATGGCCTTCAACTTGGTTATAATTGATCATTGTTCTTCTTGATTTTTTCTTTCTATGACAAAATTGCTTTTTATGAAGTTATTCTTCAACTTCAAGGAAAGGTTTTTGATGTTGAAAGTGGGAGCTGGCAAAAGGGAAGTACTTCTTGAGGCTGAGGAAGGGGTCCATCTTCTTTTTTGAGAGGTGGTAGGTGGTGTGTAGGTTTTTGAAGGCTGAAAGGTTGGGATTTTTTGAGTGGTTGGAGGATGATTGGTGATGATGACTTGCAACAATGGGTTGCAAATACAAGTTGCAAGTTGCAACAAAGCGGAGGCCTATCTAAAAATCCGCTGAATTGGCACACAATTGTGCGCTTTGGGTTGTTAGCTAGCTGCCGCGGCCTTGTGGAGTGGACCATTGTGAAACGCGCGCGGTAAATTGCTTGCTAGCTATTTTTTTTGGCTAGCAAGTCACTACCAAACAAGACGCGCTCTCCAACAATTGTGGTTGCTCTGAGTCTAGTTCTCCATTAATTAAGTCTCTCAGATAATCACCCCGCGCAGTTTATTGGTCAGATCCGTGAAGAAAAAGCTATTTTTGAGCAATTGCTGGGTTCACTTCAGATTTTTAGCATGCACATGAATACAGTGTTGGAAGTAACTGTGAAAAGTGGCGCGTCAACTGATGTCTGAATTGAGAATATGACATGCAATATGTATCACACCTGCAGAAAAAAAAATTCACCACATCCACTTGGAGTCAGGCTCCTGCCAGAACCATAATATCAGATAAAACTTCAAGAAATTGATCAGGTGCGTTTGGATCACAGTGCAATGCAGCAACAAACTTTGAGATAACAAGAAGGAGAAGATGCAAGGATAAAACCAAGAGTTCACAAAAACAACAAAACAGCATGTTTATTATTCCAAAGATATACCCACCTAATGTGCAAAGCAATTGACCAGATCATGCTCTAATAAAATTGAAACACAGAAATGATCCTTGAGATTACAAGCAAGAGGAGATTCAAGGATAAAAACAAGGATTCAGAAAGACAACAAAACAACATGTTCAGAAAAAGGACTGGAATAAATTTGGTGCACTTACTTGGTGATCGTGCCAAATGAATAAGGTTTATATTGGATTTTCAAACCAAATCTTATCATGTGCACATACTAAAAAAATTAATGGGTAACAATGGTCCTGCTCAGCACCTAACTCAACTAAATTAGCACCCCTATTCTCATGCATGAAAATTGAAAGTCCCAAAAATCCACCCTTCCCCCTATACCACACAGCAAGGCCCTTTTTTTTTGACTTTAACTCTTGCCTTGTGCTGAGATGCCCCCCCCAACCATGTCACCCAGATCCAAGTAGTTGTGGTCTTTTGTGTTTCAGAATTCAAGGCCTATTGGTTGAAGGTCAGCTTTTAAATATACCTCCCTCAACTCGGTATCTACCATTGAGCCAAAAGCATGCTAAAACCTTTGTACATTCTGCTAACCATTTTCAGCACCAAAAGCAATGGTCCATTTTTTAGAAACTAGCCAGTCATCACCTGCAACCAATCTTTGGAAAATTGGATTTTTAAATTTGCAAAATTTTTTTATCTTGCAATTGATCTTTGAATCCCTTGGATTACTTAGAATCATCAACCACAGAATTCAAACCTATTTAATCAACTGGTGTTTCCAGATTCTGTCACAAGGCCATCTTATATATTTAAGGGGGGAAAAGCTATAGGTGGACATGGCACAAAGAGAAGACAGCAACATTACAATGAATCTTGAAATTGGAAGCTTATTTTCAAATTTTGAAGCTGATGCTTTCAAAAAAAGTGCAATGGTTTAGGGAAGCGTTTCAATGTATGAAGCCAGCACAAGCTTGATTTGAAAATTTTTATGCAGAAAGATGCAAAAACATTCATGAAATTAAATAACTGCGGACAAAAATATAAAGGAAAAAGAACCCTGCTTTCAAAGTGATCTACAGCCTATTTTTTGGGTGAGATAAGATCCGAGGAATTTCTGTCTTGATTTCAAGTAACGGTGAGAACAATGAGTTAAAGGACACACAAGATGGAAATGAAATGTTTTCATCAAGTTACAGGCTGATCACAAGATATTGCAGAGATGAAAAATGATGAAAATTAATGAGTGTGGTGAAGAGCAATATGTAAAGGGAAAACAGTTAATTCCAATCCAAAGAATGAAAATTAATGGAAATGGGTTAAAAAATGTAAGTATAAGTTTGAGATGAAATGTATAGGAGGAAATCAATGGGAAAATTTATTAAAAAAGATTAATAATGGGTAATTGAAAAGAGCAAGAAAGGTGAAAAATGATTTTTCAAAGATCTACAGAGTTGATTTTGATCAAGTTCATTGAAAAAGGTTAAAATTCCAATGTTCATGAGGAATGAAAGTACAAAAAACTCAAAAATATATTTCAGATTGAATGGCCTTACTAAAAGTTAAAATTCAAGCTTCAAGGATTGATTGCACGTGATGACTAAGTATTCAATGTCAGTGGTTCTGGCCCAGGGGCTGCTGGCCTGTAAGCAGGGCTTGGAACATGATGACTTTCCCCAAAGTTGATTAGGGGAAGACATGTGGAGTGACTCTGGAGGGAGAAGAGTGATAAACAATATATAAATGAATGTTGCAGGATGACACTTCATTGTTTGCATTACCAAAAAGAAGTAGAAAAATTATTTTTTCAAGAAAATTCAAAACAATAAGGATGGCCTAAGATCCAGTGTTTATAGAAAATGAGGAGTGAGAATAGAGTAGGGAGGTTTCTAGGGGAGCAATGTGTCAAGTTTACTACAAGCCCAAGGAAATAGGAAACAAAATTAATCATGTTTAAATCAGTTAGTTTAGAAAAGATCACAGTGGTAAATACCAGAAATTTTTATTACATTGGATAAGGTTCTCGGGCCAGTAGCTGTCTAAATTAGAAATTTACATAAATAGGATTTACATTTCTCATGTAAATCACAAAACTATGTACTAAAGTGGAATATAGTACAAGATATACCATGTAAGGATTTCCATAAGTATTTCCCAAAGTATAAAGCAATAATCAACTATGGCATAGACAGAATAATGAAAGTTTATAGGATGTGCAATCCAAATAGATTCATATGAATATGAAAGTTAGTAGATAATGAGAAAGCTATTGGTTATTTACTGATTAATTAATTTTTTGGTGAGATATTCCTGGTGATTTAAAGGTTGAGAGGAGAGTGCAAAAGTAGCACTTGGGGAAAAGGAGGGCATATCCTGATCACCATAAAAATAGAGGGAGAAGATTAATTTTTTAGCTTCAGCCTCACAAATTTCTAAACACAAATTTACTTCACCATATATTCCACCATAATCATAATTAAATTTCTTCTCCCCCTTCAACAGATATCCTTCCCTAATCTCTCCCATGGAGGGAACCAATGAATTCTACGCTTTCTAGAAATAATACACATAATGTGAAATTTGCCTATTTTTCGAATAGCCCAGGCTAAAAAAAATCCTTCAAAAGCACTAGAATGATTCCTTTCTTCAAAAAGGCATCATTCTAGAATTTCTTTGTTTAAATCCAAGGCTTTGGTAGAATCTTAGTAATTTTTTAATTAAAATGATGCCTTCTGGCGCGATTTCCCACCCCAAGAAGGTTTATAAACCTCAAAAAAACATGGCAATAAAAAATTGGTGTCAAAGTAGAAAATTGAGCTTTGGTAGGACTTTTTAAGGTTGTTAAGAGTGGCAGGGGTGGGATAAAATGCCTTTTGAAGTTGTGTTGGGCCCCCCTAGGCCTGTAAACATCAATTGGGGTACTGGGGGGTAATATAAGGCCTCCAGACCCCCTATGGGGTCTTACAGGGGTAGAAGGTTTTGGAGAATCCTACTATGGGCACCAATTAAATGAATGTCATACATAAAAATGCAACAAATGTCAATTTCTTGCAAGGAAGTAAAATATGACCTCAGATTCAAAAAAAAAACTCCATCAAATTTAATACAAATAAGAAAAATCACCATTATTCATTTTCTTTACACAAGATTGTATACCTCTGGTTGCATTTCAATACCTTTGTAAAAAAACGTAAAAAATGTTACATATACCTATTTGATGCTCGGAATTCAGTTTCTATGGGATTTTTCAACAAAAAAAATCATCCAGTAGATACATAATTATAAAAAAGGGAGAGCATCTATTTTGATGCCACTAAATTACTAATGTCACACCCAATTTATTGGGTGAGAAAAAAACATGCAAACAATTTTGGAATTCACAGGCCCCAACTCCAATGATTTTGGTTTCCACAGGTCCACCCACCACCTTTTTTGGAGTATGGCAGCATTAAGAGGTACACACACCACTATTGTTTGCATGTGGACCTCCATAAATCACTAAATGGTGTATGATTTGTGTTCTGGATTTGTGCACCCCACCACTGATGGAATGTGGAAGTGTGCAGTCCAAAAATTGGTGTGTTACTCAAAAAAAGAAACAATCAAAAATATTCAAACAATATTGAATGAATTAGAATTATTTTCCATTCAAAATGAATATGGAAAATAAACCTGTTTGTTGGATCTAAAATTCCGCAATAAAAGAGATATAATAAAAATAAGGAATTTTTTTTTGATTCCTTGCTTAATTATTGTAAAATTAATTCTTTTCCTCCAATAAATTCACAAAAATATTTGAAATAATCAATGAAAAAATTTAAAGAAAAATTAACAAACCTAATAATGTATTCTCCCCCAAATGAACTCAGTGGCGTAAAAATAGATGACACCAAAAAGTATCAAAATGTATTTGTTTGAAGAAAATTCAATATTTCTGATGCAATGTAAATACCTCTGTACCAAAGATTACAAAAAATTCTACATGTATAAATTTCATGAGTATAATTCAAGTTTTTTTGGATATTCCAACAAAAGCTTCATGATGTAAAAAACCAAAAACATTAGAAATAGAAAAATTTATTTCTTTCAATAAGAAGAGATATTGCCAGTGGGATTTATATAACTTATACCAAAAATTAAAATTCATGAAAAATTGATAGATTTACCAATTTTGTGATGGGAATCCAAATATTTTTCAATATTACAACAAAGAATTTATTAAGTAACATAATGATGATGATAAAATCAAAAACAGATTTATTTGAATAAAAATTTATAAATATTATGGATTGTATATACATTTTTGAAAAAACATAAAAAACCTAAAAAATTACAAATATGCCAAACTCATGAGATGAATTAAAATACTATTGAAATTTACAAAATAAAATACATCAAGTGCAAAAATAGTGAAATAAATATCAAAAGAGCATTGATTTTGTTGAGATTGTTGAGGTAATCTGCTAAAATTTCCATCTCCTGTGTCCATTTTCAATTTCATTTATTCTTTTCATATCAGTGATTTTATTCCTCATTTCATTCCTCATTTTTCATTCCCATCATCCATACGCGCACACTCTGTGCCAAGTCTATCAACTGTTGTAGTGCACGCGCTATCAACTCTATGAGTACAGAGACTCCATATTTGGAGGTCTCACGCCATAGGTATCTTGTGAGCCGGATCTGGATCCTAGGCTTCCAGAATTGTCACCTGAAAAACAAGGTGACCTGGCGGTCATGGGTCTTGGATCAGGTAATTTGTCAAAATTCATGTTTCATTTTTCTCAAATTTTCCTGTCAGTGCTCTGTTTCTTATTTCCTGTTGTTTCATTTTTCTCAGGAGTGGTTTGTCAAAGGTCATAACTTTCACGTTTTCAGGTTCACTGCCCTGCGTTTCTGGTCTTTTCAGGTCAACCTCATGGTCATCTCCTTTGTCATCTTGTAGTTACAGTGATCTTGAGTTGACCCATTCTGAAATATATTCTTTTCAGAATCTTTAACTTCAACAGATTTACAGTCCCAAGGACTCAATTGAACTTGAATGGGAAGGATTTCCAAAAAGTATGAGGCCAAGGGTGAATCCAAGCAAAGCATTCCCCTACTTTCAGAGGAGAACTTTGCGTGTAGTTTCTGCAAGTCCCAAGTTATCTCTGACAGAAAGGTCTCCTGGAAGTGGTTCTTGAAAATATTGGTGAAAGTGCAAACACTAAACTTTGTAATAAAAAATATGAAGCAGCAAACATCCTAATCCAACACTGAGGAAACACCGCTTTTGATTCCATTGTTACTGCCAATAACAATGAAAATCCTCGTGCTATTTGGAAGGCCATTTGGGATTGGTATGCTTCTCAATCCTCCAACAATCGGGGTTGGCTGTGGCTCAGCTTCGTCAGATAACTTTATCAAGGAAGTTTGACCCACTACATAAGCAAATGCAGAAAACTCATGAACAAACTCTCAGTGGTGAAGCTTGAGTAGCTCAAGACATACTCAGCTACAAAATTCTTCCCAACTACCAAAAAATTTCCATCATATTGTGGACACCATTTTTCTAAACAAAGAACTCCTGAAGGGCCCTAAAAACGTCCTCAAAAAGCTCCAAGAAGTCATCCATCTTGAATCCTCCAGATCAGGACCCCCTGATTCTCCAACACAGGCAGAGACCAGCTCCACTACACTCCTGGAGACAAAACAAAAACCCCTGAAAATTGGATCCAAACACCCATGAACTAAATGCTGTCACAACCCCCTAGCCAATCATCCCAAGCAAAAATGCTGGGCACTTCACCCACATCTCAGACCCAATTGAGACCAGCCAAAGTCAAATCATCACAAAAGAATTCCAGTAGACTCATCCAAAGGCACTGAAACCAAGACCGCCAAAGCTCATCTCAATTTTTAGCTATACCTCAGCAACCCAGCAAGCCCAGGTCAACCACCACTCCCCATTTTGGACAGTGGTTCTACTCACCACATGGTGAGTTCTGAAAAATATCTCTTTAACACATGACCCACCAACATTTGCATTGGGACCAGAAACTCTGAAAGACCTCTCCAAGCCATCGAAGTTGGATATTCCGTACTCATCAACCATATGGTACAGTCACTAAAGCTCAAAAATGTCCTCCTGGTGCCCCAGTTAAATCGGTCAATTGTCTCCCTGAATTTCCTGTTTGCAAAAAAATCCTCACTCACGCGGTTTGGTCTCTCTACCATCAAAGTCAAACTGGACAGCTTTGAACTTGTTGGATCTTCCCAAAATCACCTGGTTGAACTTTGCGGTACACAATTCAAAACCACCTTCCTGCCTAAGTTGCATCTCACAGAACCAATTGAAACCAATCTCTGGCATTCTCAACTTGGTCACCCAAGTGAAAAGGTTCTTGAATTACTATTCCCAAAGACCAGAAAAACTCTCAGTGAATGCAAAATTTGTCAAACTGCCAAGTGCACCACTACCCCCTTCTCCCATCACTTCAAGGAAGCAACACACCCACTTGAATGCATTAATTGTGATGTTATTGGACCTATCACCCCCATTACATCAAGTGGATTAAGCTACTTCCTCACTATAGTTGATCAATTCTCCAACTAAATCACCATCTCCTTGCTCAAGAACAAAAGCAATGCATCCAAGGAAATCTTAGACTAAATTGCCAGGGCAGAACAGATTACCGGTCACAAGGTCAAGACACTTGTCTCTGATAATGGAGGTGATTTCATTGGGAAAAAACTAGCCAAATATCTGGGTCAACATGGTATTTCTCACAAATTCTCACCTCCACACACCCCTCAAAATAATGCCATAGCTGAATGGATGAATCAAACTTTGCTGGACAAAACTCAATGCCTACTACTCCAAAGCCAATTTTCAAAACACCTGTGGGGAGAGGCTGTCAACATTGCTGCAAACGTGTGCAATTTGATACCTTCCTCCTCCAATAAGAAGAGGACCCTCTACAAAATCTGGACCAATTCCTCATTCAACTACAACTTCCTCCAAAATTTTGGATGCAAAGTGACTTACCTTGTTCCAAAGGAAAACAGAAACTCCAAGTTGGATCCTCCTTGGCAAACCATCTTTCTACTTGGGTATGTACATAACATTTCCAGCTACAAATTCTGGGACCCAATTATCAAGAAGGGAGTCACTACCTAAAATCTCAGATTCCACAAAAAAGAGTTTTACAAGCATTGTGCGCAGTCTGATGAGAATGTTCCACCTCTCAGTAGTTAACTGATAGCTCGCAAATGTTAAAATGCGGATGCACTCAGGTAATGTGCATAGGAGTGTGTAATCCAAATGGGATTCAAAAATGGGCCTCCACGGCCCATTGGACATCATGTGGGCCACATGGGCCTATGAGGGTGTTATTGGTTTTGGGCATTTGGGCATCAAAACACGTTTTTATGGTCTTTTGGGACATGGGCCCTCATGGGCCTGCCAGGGTGGATGGGCCACCTAAGCCAGATGGGCTTATTTGGGCATAAAAGGGCCCAAGCTTTATTATGGACATACTTGGCCAGACGGGATGGCCCGCCAAAGTATGTAATTCTCACAATTCAGGCTTGGGGCCGCCGCCCCTTTTGCGGCCCGCTAGGGGCCGCCGCCCGTGTTGCAGCCCGCTAGGGGCCGCCGCCCGTGTTGCGGCCTGCTTGGGGCCGCTGCCCGCGTTGCCACCCATTTGGGGCTGCCTGTGTTCCTCTGTACGGCCCACGTGGGTCTGTCGCGCGGGCCCGGCTGGTTGCGCCCAGCGACCAGCGCTGCGGAGCTGGGGCTCACTGCCCTGGCTTGCTCCCTCTCCCCTTGCTTGCCGTTTCAAGGGGGATGGGGGAAAGCTGGCTGGGTTGAACCAGCCAGCAACTGACCGCAACAGTGCAGTCGGTCAGGGCAGGAGGGACCTGACCACCCCCTTTCCCAAGGAGGTGGCGGCGCCGGCGGCAAGCGTAGCAACCGGCAGGTGGGGGGGAATTCATCAGCCCTCCACCATTGAGTGTGTGAAGCAACCAAGCAGGGGCGCTCTCCCCCCCCCTTTACCAAGGGGGAGGGGCAATGGGCCTGGGGGGACCTGATCACCTCCCAGGCCAACTTTCTTCACAACGCCCTGGGGGTATCAACCCCCAGGGCCCCTGGTGAGGGGATTTGACCGCCCCCACCAGGGATTTGAGAGAAAGAGGGGGGGGACAGCATGTCCGCTGGTCACACCCCCCCATGTGAGTCTGAGACCGGACCCAGGTGTGCCCTGGGTCCCACCTGGCCCATTTGAGGGGCCAGGGGCTGGCTGCATGAGGCAACCAGCCTGTAAACAACGTAATGAGGTCATCATGGCTGGTTGTAACAGACAACCAGCAAAAGGGATTGAACAGCAAGGGGCTGGTTCAGCCCCGTAACAGTGGAAACCCTGGAATGGACCAAAATAGGCCAGTCGTAAGGGTTTAGGAACTGACGCCATGCGGGCTGATGTAGTCCCAACCAAGTAACAAGGCTAGTAGAGCCTGTAGAGCTCTTTTGGGGCGGAAAATTTGCCTTTTGGCTTGTTGTATCATGGGCTCACAAGAGGCCAATCTTTTGTACTTAAGGAGCTCTTCTCCCTGCTGTTTTCCATCCATCCATTCATCATTCAAATCAAGTTCATCCAACATATTGCCCCATTGTGAGAGCCCCATTAGCAAATATTGACACCCAGTGTCCAGCATTTCTTTTGCTTCAAATAATGCTCATTTTCCTAAGCTAATTGCTGGCCATAATTCTTACAACAAACTCCCCACAATCACCCACTAAACCTGGATTCACCACCTGAAAACCATGAGGGAAATTCATCAGACAAGATCTCTGTAGTTGACTCTTCCCAACAGTCCAACATCATTGTCTCCCCTATGTCTTCTGATTTGTTTCTGCTCAATATCATCAACTGACCTCAACTCCCTGGATCTAACTTGAGTTTCTCTGGGTCTCTCTGCTCACGTACGTTGAAGAAGAGGATCCTACCACTTTGGAAAAAGAACTGCAGTCAAATAAACGTCTGGAATGGATTGAAGAAATTAACCAGGAGCTTCTCAACATGCTCACATTTGGTGTCTGGGAGGAATTCAACTCCTTGGAAGAAGTCAATCCAGTCAAGTGTATTTGGATATTCAAAAATAATCAAGACAATCAGAACCAAATAATTGAGTTCAACACCAGAATTTATGCGCAGGGATTCAATCAGAAGCTAGGGATCAACTGCCACAACTACTTTTCCCCAACTGGCAATAAGGCCTCTCTCAGACTCCTCATCTTATTTTCTGCAAAACACAACTTGCAGTTTCACCAAATGGATGTGAAGTTGGCTTTTTTGAATGCTTGGTTCAAGAAAGATGTCTATTTAAATCCACCTCTGAATCTTAGTCTTGGGAAGGGAAAGGAATTTGGACCCCTGAAAGCACTCTACCGCCTGAAGCAGTTTCCACAAGCCTGGTATCAAACCCTGTCAGATTGGCTGCTCTCAATTGGATTCTCCAGAAGCAAAAATGATAAGTGCGTATTCTGGGACTTAAAAACCTGGCTGTACATTGTGGAAAGAGATTTTGTGTTCTGTAAAATTCTCTGCAAAAACCTCCTCCAAGTTCCAGAAATCCCAAAGCCCTTGAGTTACACTCCTGTACCTCTGCAATTTTAAATATAATCCCCTTCTGCAAAAAAAGTTACTATGTCCCGCAGTGGTTTAAGAATCACTCCTGACCCCTGTTCTGTTATCCACAAAGCTATCCCACCCTTGATGGTAACCACTAAAGCTAACTTGAAATGAAGTAATATTAAATAAACAACGTGGACTCCCCAACAAGCTCTGCACTTGAAATATTTCCTAATTAAGACTCCAAGCACTCAAGCTGGTAATCCCCCTTTTCAAAGCAAAGAAAAATAAGAAAAGACTTCTTTATTTTACGCCTTCTAAGGTAATACTCAGATAATATATATGCTGATCCTTTGGTCCTCCCTAATTCCCCCCCTTTTCTGGTGAGGGAAATGTCCCCCTTATATATGTACAACTCCAAAAAAAAACTACTCCAAAAAGAATGTAAACTACAAAAGAAAAACCTCTCCTCTAACCGCCTCCATGCATTCCACACTGATCCTCCTCACCAATGATATAATCATTTACCCCATCCAATGGCTTGCAGTAGGCTTAGAGATAATGTTGCAAATCTTACTTAACAGTTGAGTCGCCCCAATTCACAACTAAAAACAGATCCCCATTGATCTTCCTTAGCAGATTACTCCCAATCCTGCATGTGGCATACTACAAATCCCCACCAATCCGCATGCCGCCTCCTCAGCTTCAATTTTGATTGCCCCATACTCCTGAAAACTCAGCGCATAATTGGTAATTGGCCTAGTCTCTACTACTTAGCCTCAGTCAAATGCTTCTGCACTTGTAAATCCATATTTGCAGAGGGGAAGTTATTTTTGAGCATGTTTTTCATACGCAAAAGGCAAGACCTCTGCCTTATTGTGCTGCGGAAAGCACGCGCCACACCAATGCTGAGCCCCTGACTTTTTACTCCAGATTAGCCAGTCTGCCAAGGTGCTGCTCCTGAGCCTATTGTGCTGTGGAGTTCTAACCACTGTTGAGCCACTCCAAATCAAATGTCCAGTGCTGAGCCTACTTGCCTCCATGTCTATAAATAACCACCACATCCCCCCACAACTGGAATTCTGTCTCCAGGATTCCCACCCTCCACAACGTTAGTCAAACCCATCAGATACCCCACCCCCTAACTTTTAAAACTCCACCCAAGACCCACCTAAATAAAAAAATATTCACCATGGAATTGTGCAAGTACTGCACAAGATTGCGGGGAACATGGAACCCCACTGCTGGTTACCCGGCCTGCAATGCCTTCCATCTAGGCCCCTGCAGTTGTTTTTTTTTGCCCCAACTCCTGGATCCTTGTGGACTTATCCCCCTCCCCGCCCTTGCTCCACCTCCAGCCCCGTTGCAAACATTGTTGCCACCAACCCATGGCCAAATATGTGATGGATGAGGATGAGTCAATCAAGACCAAAAACTGTACTCCAGTGCCAGATTACTCCGCCTCCTTGTTGCCTGTTGCGTAGGTTACGGACATTCTTTCTCCCCCTCCTTGACACGCAGACTTTGCTACTGCTACCACATGGGGAGATGCAACCCAAGCTTGGGGCCGCCATCATAACTTGAATTTTGGACTTGGCCAAGTACCTTGCAGGCTCAACACAGCTCTCACCTCTGTCCAAGTGGCTATGCCCCCAATAATCCACCCGGCTGCGCCCAACGTTCCCCTCTTCTAACCTCCATCACCCGCCCTTCCAGAAACTAATACCCCAACTGCATCTCCCCCAACCACAACTCCTCCTGCAGAGATTGAGTCCCCGCACTTGGTTATTGTGTTCAGCTCCAATTTGCTGCCCGTACCATGTAATTTTTTTTTTAATAATTTCAACAAAAAAATCTCCTAATAGCTCCCGCACCAATTGTTGAGTTTCTGTTGCCTCTGTTGCCAGACAAAGGTCTCCATGCCAATCTTCTCCAATACAGACTCTGTCTCCTCAACTCTCCTTCCAATCCTCCAACTCCCTCCCATCTAGATCAACCCAATTCTGCCTGATCTCTCTATACCCTGTGGCCATAAAGCAACAATGAAGATTTCATACAAGGAATAGAGGAAGCCAAAATCAAATGGTACCTCTGCAATTTGGATGAGCGGATACTTGTCATGCTCCAAAATTTGGTTGGAATCCCAGCTGTAGAGCATTTCAAGCTCCTCCATGAGCATCATTGCACCAATGGTGAGCTCTGTCACAGGCTCTGCGGCGCCATCTTCCTTCCTTAGATTTTCCCCAACTCTCTCTCTCTATCTTCTTTTAACAAGCTAAATTATATAAAAAAAATATATCTACCTAAAAAAAATTGAATTTTTTGCTATGGTCCTTGATTCTTGTATTTAGTCTTTGAAATAATATGATGCCAGGCCCTCCCCAGAAAGGAATCCTCTTGATTCCCCACACAATCCTACAAAGAGACACACACACACACACAAAAGGAAAGAAACTCCTAAAAAAAACTCCGCAAATAACACATCACCTAAGGACCTGGACCACCCCAGACAAAGGCCTCTAGAGACTAGACCTTCCATGCTGCTCCGGTGATCTGAGCTTCCCCATCCTCCTATCCCCCCACAACTTTGAACTTTGAACCCAATGTTCATTCCACCAAGGACTCCTCCTCCACAGAATTTCTCTCCTCTGCAGCCTGCTCCTCCACGTCAGCCATTTCCTGATCTTTGTCTCCCAAACCTGTGGTTTCATTTAAATCCATAATTCCCTGAACATGGAATTTCTTCACGTGAGCCGCCGCTGACTTCCACTTAAGCAGAGTTCCATCCAACTCCTCCAACTGTTAACTTCCTCCCAGAAGCTGACTTATGATCTGATAAGGGCCATTCCAGAAATCGGCAAAAAGCTTACCCCACTGGATTTCCAAGCTCTGATTTTCAAGAAGGACAAGATTTCCCTTCCTCAAAGGGTCCCGTAAGCAATCTGCACAACACTTGTCCCAGTACCCAAACAAAATAGCTTGACTGTCCCTCAGCCTCTTTGCCCCCTTTGCCACAATCTCCTTCCTCCACAAGAGTTGCTCCACCTGCGCCACCACTAAGTCCTCCATGGCCTTAACCTTCCCCCAGTTGATAGCGAGGTAAGTCAGGGTTTCAATATCCACCGGAAGCACCGGCTGCTGCCCATACAAGAGTTTGTAAGGCAAATATCCCTTACCCCACTTGACCAATATCCAATCGGCAAAGAACACAACTGGTAAATTTTCCTGCCACTTCTTCCCGCTGTTTCCACAGATCTTGACCATTTCATCCTTGATCAGCTGATTCCCTCTCTCTATTTCCCCTGCTCCCTCTGGATAATATTCTGTAACTTGCCCAAAATTTGAACCACAAGATTCAACCAGCTTCCAAAGATCACCCCAAAACTCTTTCCCGCCGTCCACCATGATGAGCTGAAAACACCCAAAATGAGCAAAACAATCCTCCAAAAACCGCGCAACTTTCTCTGCTGAAAGCTTAACAAATGGACGCTCCTCAACCCATCCCAAAAAGTTTTCTGGAGCCACAAGTAGATATGGGAACTTCCCCGCCATGATATGGACCACATCCAGAAAGATCCTCCCAAAAAGGGCATCCTCACCTGTTGGAATACCCACCTCCTGAGTTAATCTGGTACTCCGCTGCTGACAAGCCTTGCAGCTCTGCACCCAATCCCGCACCATTTGCCCCAGTCCTGGCCACCAGAACCTGGTCTTAACCCTCCTTGGCGTTTTGGCCTCCCCCCAATTCCCTAAGTCTTTGTGGAGGCGCCATAACAAATCCTTCTGATCCTTCCGCCTTGTGACCACAAACAGGGGTATTGGAAGTGCCTACTTCCATAACTGCCCGCCTTGGTGAAAGAAAAGCGGAACCTTCTGCAAAACCCATCTAACCTCCATTTCCAACAAACCCTCCAGAAAATGAAGCATCCAAAGATACTCCACCAATGCCTGAAACCTACCAAAATGTTTCAGGGGAAGTTTTCCAACTTCTGCAGCTGTTGTTGCCACCATCAGAAGCCTCCTCTCCACATCCAAATCCTCCTTTGCCATGCGCCGGATCTCCAGATAACAAGACAAGGCGTCTGGCATTGTAAACGCCTGACCCTGAAATTGAACAGCTGCAAGTATGCAATCCACCGCCTCATAGAAGCATTAGGCAAGGTGGGGAATTATTCATCCTAGCTAGAGCTTCCCCATCCACCAGGAGTTCAACTGTCACCCCCCACAGCACATTCTGTAATCTCTGCACAATCCTTGTCACCCCACACAAATCCAACTTGGGCTGCAAATACCAAGATTTGACCTCCAAAAAGGTTACCAACTTGTAGAGCACTGGCCTGTCTTTCCCTTCATCTTCTTGAATCAGCACACTGCCCGCACCAAACTTGCTTGACTCTACCGCCTTCCAAATTCCCCCTTTTCTGTAATCCAGTTCCTTCAACAGTGTTGACTTTCATGTCTCTCTCTCACTCATCTCCTAATGCAAAGCCCACACGCACCCCAACGGGGATTCTCCATCAAGATCTCAGAACCCAATTGGGGGTCACAAGTAACCACTGGTATTGAAACCCGCACAAAATCTCAAGGAACGCATCAGAAGACCTAGCTGGGTGGTGATTGGGACTGCTCAATTTTCCTTGAGGCCTTACTTTTCCTTTCTTCTCTAGACTCATCTTGTTCATTTCAATTTTCTTTTTCTTTTTCATTGAAAATCTTGTTTTCTTTTTCATCTCTATTCTTGTTTACTTTTTAATCATCTCTCACTTGTGTTCACTCAACTCACTCAATATCAATACACACCTCTGAAGATCAACCTTGAAATATCAATCTCACACCTTCTGGGGACTCTGTCCCTCTCCATCTTGTAACTGGTAAGAGTCAGTTCACCTACATCCCAAGTCTTCTGACTCCTGACATCTCAACTAAATCAATGACCACAAGACCAGTCTACTCAATTGTTGTTGACCCAATCAACGCTGGATCTCAAACCCCAAAGGTTAGCGCACTGACTGCCTTTAAAGGCCTGTCTGTTTTCTTTTGGTTCCTACTCATGATGTCTCAGTCCTTTTCTCAATCAAGTTCATGTGTTCTCTTCCTTTTTCAGCCCAATGGTTTGTTCACGAATTAGATTTAAATTCTCTAACAAACAGTATCTGCCGCCCAACAATCTCCTTTAACTCCCGGAACACGCAATCACATTCCTCTGTCCAAAACCACTCAGTTCCCTTCCAAATCAGCCTCCAAAACAGGGCTTGCTATATCCGCAAAATGTTCAATGAAGATCTGCACCAATCCACATAGACCAAGAAAATGGTAAATGTGAGTAGTGTTCTTCAGAAAAGGCCACTCTTGAACCTTGTTAACTCTGGGTTTAGTTATTTACCTCCATCTTGCGGAAACCTCATGACCAAGGACCTCCAAGGCCGGAACGCATACCCAAAACGTTTTTCCCAAAACAGTCAATCCTGCTTCCTCAATCCGGAACAGGATCCTCTTCAGAGTCTGTGCATATTCCCAAACAAAATGCCTGATCCCTGAATTCTATGCAACAGTTTCTCCACCATAGTTGCCTTGCCACCCCTTGATAACCGCGTCATTGATGAATATCCGCACTGTTTCCAGAAAATCATCCTGCAAAATCCACATCATATGTGCCTGGTAAACCACTACCAAATCAGTTGCCCCCTGCAGAAGCCTTGTTAACTGAAGTTGCCCCAACTGCGTCTCAAATGCCATCATTGGTTGGAACTCCAGGTGTAGCTCCCGCTGGTTGTACCCCCTGATGACATCTAACAACCCTTACAAGACTCTTCTGGTCATATTCTCCACAAACTCCTCCACCTGCGGAGGAAACCCTGCATCTCTGATTGTGACTGAGTTGAAACTTTTCAGTTCATGGACAATACGCAGACTCTTCCCATCCTGTTTCAGTACTGAAAAAATTTGGACTGGAATAACTAGAACAAGAAGGCTTGTACAGACCCATCCACAATTTCTCCCACACCAACTCCGTAAACTGATCCCCAACCTCTGCCAGAATAGGAATGGGTTTAATCTACCAAGGGTTGTGAGGCAGCATAGGCATCCAGTAGGGACCTGAAATTTCATGCCTAAGAATCTCCCTATTCCTCCAGAAAAAAAGACAGTTCCTTCCTTTGCATTACAATAACCGCCTTCAACAATTTTACTTCCTCCTCTTGCAACCCTTCCTCTGGCCCAAAGTTGAGTTCTTCCATCTGCTCTTCTGTTAAGCCCAACAAATCCTCCTTCAGAATTGCTGTTGTCTATGGCAACTCATATGGGTCCCATGAACAACAGAAAGGCCTAATTGGTTTTTTGAGGTCCTGCGGCATTGGATTGTTCTGTGGCTGCACCTTTTTTGCAACCGGGTTGTATTTGCCACCAAAAGTCCTCACTTTGATCAACTTCAATCTGTTGGTTGTTTCCTCTGCTTTTAATTTTCAACCTAAAACAAAAGACGGGCTGCTCACAATTATGGCACAAGGGTAGCTGCTTGTGCTTGCACCCATTGGAGGTGCATATGAATAAGGACTCACTTTTGATCCTACCCCTGCTCCCATCATTGTTACACCAATTCCCGCTTTCCTCCATACCGGCAAAAGCATTCTTCACCGCACCACGGGGGTTCCTCCTTGCTCCTTATCTGTTGACCGTCTGTGCAAGGATGGAGCCTTCCATGCATAGGCCACATGGCCAACATCTGAAAATACTCTGCTGCATTGTTTTGGCCGCCTTCCAATGTTCCCATCACCTGCTCTTGGGCCAACAGATGGTTGTTTTGTATTGCTTCCCCAAGGCATCCCCAACAGTAAGGAGTTCCTCCCTAGTATATGGACGGAAGCCAAGAGATTATTGGAAGGCAAAAAGGAATGGCCTACCAAGTATGACCTCCGACCCGCTTACTACCAAATAAAACAGCGGAGCCAATACCTTAGCCAACTCTGTCATCTCTTTCTCTACTACCCTTTCAACCATGCATTCAAAACCTCCCAAAGTCTGCAACCCAATTTTTGTCTTGTGCCAGACCAACCCTGCATCAGTTTCCAACTTCAATGGGAGAAAATTTACCATTGAGCCAATATCAACCATTTCCAACACTGTCTGCCTCCAATCCGCATTTCTACATAGCCCAAAGAGCACATCATAGCGCAGCTTGCTCCCAGAACATCTTCCCCGTGTTGAGAGAACCAACCTTTGCCTCTTCCTTGGTTTTTGGGTTGTCCTCCTTATTTCCCATAAACTGCTTAAATAACGCAAACATCTCCTCCCCCATTACTTGTGAGATTTCCACCAGCTCTTTCAAAGTTATGGGAACCAGGTGATCCATTCTGAAAATCCTCCTTGCTACTTCTCCTTCCCTCCTGCGGGATTCCCTGTTTTTACTAATACTTCCTGCTCTGGAGTTTTTTCAGGGGTAGGACCATCAATTTCCATTCTCCTCTTGTTGGAGAGGACTTCCCTAACCTCTGCCAAAACTTTTGGGGGTTTCCAAGTTAGAGGAAAAGCTTACCCCGCCAAGGTTGTTGCCTCCTTCTTCTCTGCCGCCGCCGCTTGAGCCAGATCTCTTGGTGAAGGTTGATCCAGAAAGTCTGGTAGATCTTCTTGTGAAGGGTAAAAACACTCCCTTCTATCTTTCTTAACTATTTTACTCCACACATCTGCACTCAGGTCTTTGCACAACCTTTTAAGATGGCTTTCTTCCCAACAGTAGTAGCATTGAGGGACACAAGGCTTTCCTTTGTTCCTTGGTGGTAACCTTGATGGTGCCTGAGTTGGTGCATGCGTTTTTTTAGTTTTTGGTGGTTCTGGAGCTGCTCTGGCTGGCTTTGCCATAGCTTTCTTCCAGAAAAGACGCATCTTGTTCAAAATTTCCATCATTTCTGCAGTTTCTTTTGGCGTTACCAGCCCCTTTACCCTCTTCACCTGCACATCCCCCCTTACTGGACCCTTTGGGTCTTCCTCCATACGTTCTTCCAGTTCCAACTTGCCCACAACCGCTGCATGGTTATCCTTCATGTCCAGGAGTAGGTTCACCCCTCCATCCTGCAACCTCAAAATTTATCACATATCATATAGCTTCCTATGGACACTTCTGCGCAACTCCAAGCTAATCCCCTGAATGAAGGTCCTCTTTAATGAAACGGTATGCTCTTCCAAGATCTTGGTGCGGACTAGGGACTTTATAATGCAAACAAATGAGGAACAGTACAAACCAAACAATCTCCTTGAGGAAACACCTCCTTCTCTTGCCACTTCCATTGCAAGACACTCAAGATCCACTTCCCAGAACCTCTGCTCTTGTGACCCCTGTTTCTCCGCTATTTCCCTCTGGAAATTCTCCCAATTCCGCTCACTGTAACCTTCCATATCCTCCACATCCCATAGATCTTCCTTGTCTGGAAAAAAGTTGACTATCTGCCAAACCCGGTCTATGTTGTTTGCGCCTTCACTTTTGGCTGTGTTCTCAAACCATTCCAGGAACTGGTGGACATCCTTCCAACAGAACCTAAAGGCAGGATATTCCCTTGGCCTAATATTTGCTCTGCTACCCTGCTGCTCCTCAGGCAACTCAGTTGATACTCCACCCATGGTTTCCCTTGGCAGCAGCCCCATTGGACTCATGGTTTGACGCAGAGCACTATGATAGGGTGGTGTACTGCTGGATGATGCCTGTCAATGTTTAAGGAGGGAGTTGGCCATTCCAGCCTTGTAATATCCAATAATCATTGACATATTGAGGTTAAAAAAAAATATAACTCCCCCAACGGTACCAGGTTTAAAAAGAGAAAAGGACTTTCCCAGCCAGATGCCCAATTTGTGGAAGGAGATTTTGTGTTCCGTAAACTTCTCTGCAACAACCTCCTCCAAGTTCTGGAAATCCCAAAGCCCTTGAGTTACACTCCTGTACCTCCGCAATCCTAAATATAATCCGCTTCTGCAAGAAAACTTACTACGGCCCAAAGCAGTTTAAGAGTCACTCCCAACCCCTATTCTGTTATCTACAAAACTAGCCTGCCCTCAATGGTAACCACTAAAGCTAACTTGCAATGAATTAATAGTAAATAAACAACATGTAATTGCCAACTAGCTCTGCACTTGAACTACCTCCTAATTAAGACTCCAAGCACTCAAGCTGGTAATCCCATTTTTCAAAGCAAAGGAAAATGAAAAAAGACTCCTTTATTTTATTCCATCTAAGGTAATACTCCAATAATATATATGCTGATACTTTGGTACTCCCTACTTCAGCCCCTTTTACAGTGAGGGAAATTTTGCCCTTATATATGTACAACTCCAAAAACAAACTACTCCAAAAAGAATTTAAAATACAAAAGAAAGACCTCTACTCTAACCGCCTCCATGCATTCCTCACTGATCCTCCTTAACAATAGTCCAATCCTTTAACCAATCCAATGACTTGCAGTAGGTTTGGAGATCATGTTGCCAATCTTCCTTAACAGTTGAGTTGCGCCAATGCATAACTAACAACAGATCTCCATCAATCTTCCTTAGGGGATCACTCCCAATCCTGCATGTGGCATACTATGGATCCCCAATGATCTGCATGCCGCCTCCTCAAATTCAATGCTGATTGCCCCATACTCCTGCAAACTCAGTGCATAATCAATAATTGGCCTAGTCTCTACTAATCAGCCTGTATCAAATGCTTTCGCACTCATAAATCCATAGTTGCGGAGGGGAAGTTATGTTTGACCAAATTTTCTGTACAAAAAAGGAAACAAATCTGCCTTATTGTGCTGCGGAAAGCGCGCGCCGCACCACGTCTGAGCCCCTGCCTTTTTACTGCAGATTAGACAGTCCGCCAATGCGCTCCTCCTGAGCCTATTGTGCTGCGGAGTTCTAACCACTGTTGAGCCTCTCCAAGTCAAATTTCCATTGCTGAGCCTACTTGCCTCCCTGTCTATAAATAACCAACACAATTTTCATGTTGAAGACATTGCCATAACATATTCACCGGGATTCCCTCCCTCTTCATAAACAAAATCAAGTCCAGGTTTGAAATCAAGGATCTGGGAGCAGCCAAACTGCTCCTAGGAATGAATGTTTAACAAGCTCATGATACAATAAAACTCTCCCAGCGCAAATATATTGAGTACCTTGTAAAGTAGTACAACCTGGACAACCTCAAGAAGTATTCAACTCTCATATGCCCATACTCCAAACTTCTTCCATCCACGCCTTCCAAACATGAAGACTTTGTGGAGTCCAAACTAGACTATTGGAAGATGGTAGGAGAGCTCAACTATCTCAGTTGCAACAGGCGTCCTGATATCACGTTTGCCTTGAACTATCTTTCTCAATTCCTTCAAAACCCTAACTGCAAACACTACAATGCAGGACTTGGAGAGCTCAAGTACCTCCAACACACCACAAACCTGGGGCTGTCTTATGGCAAGTCAAATCTCCCCAACCAATCACTCAAGGTGTTTGTGGATGCCAACTGGGCCATGTGCCCATCAACTTGTTGTTCCAAAAGTGGCATGGTTGTGCTCTGGAACAACCAAATTGTCAACTTGAAATTGAGAAAACATCAATATGTCACGCTATCAACCACTGAGGCAGAATAAAAGTCTGTCTGAAACGGTAAAAAAAGAGGTGCTATGGCTCAAGGGAACCATTAGAGCAGTGTTTGGTGTGAAATTCAACCAGCCAACCACCATATATGAAGACAAAGACAGGTGCATCAAGCCAGAAAGAAGCCTTTGAAAAGGGGCCTCATTCCACACAAAAAATATTGTTCTTTGGTATCACTTCATCAAGGAAGACGTGGCAAAACAGGAAGTCAAACTGATCAAAATTCCTAAAGGTAAGAATGCTGCTGAATTTTTGACCAAACCAATCTCTTGCGTAAAGTTCTCAAACTTGCTGATAACACTCAACATAATCTTAGTGCCTGTTCAGCATGGGAGGGTGTTGAGATTTTTGAGGTAATCTGCTGAACTTGCCATCTCTGTTTCCACTTTCAATTTCATTTATTCTTTTCATTTCAGTTACTTTATTCCTCATTTCATTCCTCATGTCTCATTCCCATCATCCATACGCGAAAACTCTGTGCCAAGTCTATCAACTGTTGTGGTGGGCGCGCTTTTAACTCTGTGAGTGAAGAGATTCCATATTTAGAGGTCTCATGCCATAGGTATCTTGTGAGCCTTATCCAGATCCTAGGCTTCCAGAATTTGCACCTGAAAAACAAGTTTATCTGGCGGTCATGGGTCTTGGATCAGGTAAGTTTTCACAATTCATCTTTCATTTTTCTCAACTTTTCCTGTCAGTGCTCTTCATCACATCCTAACTATCATCAATTTATTGCTCTTGTAACTCCATCACTCCCATCTCTTCATTTCTATCCTCATTGATTAATTTCTCTCATCAATTTATTCCTTTCATCACATCCTAATTCTCATTGATTTATTGGTCTTTTAACTTCATCACTCTCATCTCTTCATTTCTATCCTCATTGCTTCATCTATCTCATCACTTTATTGCTTTCATCAAATCCTAACTCTCATTGTTTCATTGCTCTTTTCACTTAATCACTCTCATATCTTCATTTCTACCCTCATTGCTCCATTGCTCTCATCACTTTATTGCTTTAATCACATCCTAACTCTAGTTGCTTTATTGCTCTTGTAAATTCATCACTCTCATCTCTCAATTGCTATCCCCATTGTTTCATTTCTCTCATCAATTTATTTCTTTCACCACATTGTAAATCTCATTGCTTTCTTGCTCTTCTAACTTCATCACTCCCAGCTCTTCATTTCTATTTTCATTGCTTCATTTCTCTCATCAATTTATTTCATCCCTCTTACTCTTTTCAAATGGCCCCTCAGCAAACCTACCCATGCAAGTTCACAGAAAAATCTAATGGACCAAAGAAAAAATCCCCAAGGAAATCTACATCAAGCAATCTTCCCCCATCAGCTTCCAAAGCTCAAGTCAGCTCAAGATAGCTGATCACATCATCCTGGTCAACTGGCTGAAAGTTTCCCCCAAATATGAGGCTTGCTTTGGATTTGACAACTAAACAGAAGTTGGACAAACTCCATACTTTAAGCTTAATGGTTATCTCCTGATGGCCAATTAACTGAAGAATAAAACAAAAGTTAGGCTGGATGTTTCATCCAAGCAGATGGGGGAGCAATTCAAGAACTATCAAGCCAAGTAAAAAAAGGCCAATTCAATGTCAATCTCCACTGGCTTAGGTATCACCAACTCAGATAAAACCAAGTGAATCAAATTTTTGGTTGATAAGTTGGACTCAATTTGTCTTTTTCATATTAAAATGGATGAAATATTTCAAAATAAGGCCAACATTGCCCCTTTAGGCAATCCTTAACATCCATATTCTTTCCATGTCTCTGTATTTTTGTCAAATTATCTCCTCCCATCTGAATACTTCAACTGGGGTGAGAATCAACAAGGGATTCAATTCTTGTATAAAATTTTGAAGATTTCAAGCCATATTCTTTCAATGTCTCTGTGTATTTTCCAAATCACTGCATACTGTCTGGTTCTCTCCCATCCAAATACTTCAATTGGGGTGAGGATCAAGAAGGGATTCAATTCTTGTATAAAATTTTGATGGTCATTGGAGAAGAATTGGGGTTGCAGAAAAAGGAAGGGTGTGGAAATAACACAGGTTCAAACGTAAGGTTGAATTTAATGGTGTCAAAAAACAGTGGAAAGAATTTACCAAAAACCTATAACCAAACACAAACAAAAAAGACTGTCATTATTCACCTTATCATCAAGGTGGATGATCAACAAATGTTAAAAAAACAAACATAAAAAAAATATACCTGTTGTTGATCACAAACATAAACAAAACAAAATAAATAAATAAAAAATAAAGGCCAGTCATGTGATTATCATTGGTGACCTATTATGGAATGAAAAGAAAAAAAAGAAAAAAAAATTCTAAAATAAAAGCCAAAAAAAAATGGCATGAGTTACCAACAAGACATACCACACAATTTAACCAAAAAAATGAAAAGAAAAGAAAACAAAATACTTAATTGAAACCAAAAGAAACCCCTAAAGAAACAAAGAAATATCAGTCTCAGGCAAAGGGGAAGGAGGGGGGGCACTCAATGCAATCAATTGCAGGTGGTGGCGGAGGAGAAGGAGGAGGCCACTTGAAATAAATCAATCAATAGCAAGCGGCAGCATAGGAGGAGGGGGAGGAGGCTTCAGGCAATCAATCAATTGATTGCGGGTGGCGGAAGAGGAGGAGGGGGGAACTCACAACAATTGCAGGGGGTGGAAGAGGAGGAGGAGGGGGGTCACTCACCACAATTGATCAATGGTGGGCAGAGGCAGAGGAGGAGGGGGGGTGGGCACTCACTGCAATCAATTCGGAGCGGAAATTGGTGGTGGAGGAGGAAGAGGATAATGCTGGTCAGGAGCTAGTCTTCATCCTTAAAATCAAATTGGACAAACCAGGAAGATCCTGGTAGTCCTTGCCAACCATCTGGCAAAGGTCTTCCCGCTTGCAATTGGAATCAGACTGGGTGTGTTCTTTGATTGATTGGATCTCACGGATGGAGAAGTTGAGGAAGAGATCATCCGGGTGGCCTATAGAGAGAAGGTTGATATACTCAGGTGTGGTTTTGATTGGGGGAATTGATTTCAAAGCTTTGATTGGATGATGGTGGCGGTGAGTAGGATTGAATTAATTCAATGTGTCTAGTTTGTGGGAACCAATTGGGGATCAAGGATGATTAGATTGGATGGATTTCAAATGATTGAGAAGGGATAAATTCATTGATTGGTTTTTATTCAAAAAAGAGTTGGAAGGGGCAAGGGAAGTAAAAAATCTGGTTGGTATCAATTTTCTGAGGTGGAGTTGGAGGTGTGTATGGGTCTTTTGCATGCATGCATGGTGGATGGATGATAATGGTGGTTTTGATGTTTGAAGTTGGCCATTTTCATGAAACACACCATTTTGAAATACACCTGTTAGGGATTCTGTGTATTTCAGAAACCCACCATAAAAAATGGTGGTTTTGGTCAAAAAAATGGCAGTTTTCCAATGGTTGTTTTTCTAACTCTGATACGCCCTATTGGAAATGAATCTCCTTATTAAAAGAAATAAATTTTATTATATCTGTTTTTTTTTTAATTTTTTCAGTTGATCAAGCCATTCTTGGAATATCTGAACATGATTCAATGCTCCTCATTAAATACATATTTTTAGCATTTTTATATTTTTTATCATGTTTGGTGCAAAAAAATTAACATTCCATCCAATATTTTGAATTTTCTTCAAATAAATATTTTGTTCATATTTTATTTCTTTATTTGTATATTTGATAATTTCATTTGTTGGAATATCTGAAAAAAATCAAATTCCCAGAATCAAATATGTATATGTCACATTTTTTTAGGTTATTGGATGTTTGGTACAATTTTATTTAAATAAACTCAGATAGATATCATTTTGTGTAAAGAAAATGAATTTCCATCATTTTTCTTATTTTTCCTATACTGCATGAATTTTTTTTTAGAACTGAACTGAGAGTTGAATTACTTGCCAAAAATTGATATTTATTGAATTTTCACATCTTGAATTGACTCCATTGGTTCCCATATCCAGATTCTCCAAACAATTTTGCCTCAGAAAGGCTCCATAGAGGGTCTAGAGGCCTTATATTAGCCTTCAACAACCAAAATTAATGTTCAAAGGCCTTGGGGGTGTGAAAATTATTGCCCAATATTCAAATTATTTGCATAAGATGCATTATTTAAATCAAAGGAAATACTATTTTCTTGCCTATTATGAATTCTAAGGGGCTTTCAATGAGCAATATATTACCAATGTGATCTGATGATTGGTTGGGATGAATTCAAATGGATCATTGGAAAACAGCCAGGAGGAAACCTGCTTGAGTAAAAAATATTAGCCTCTTTGGGGCAATGATATAACAATAGAAAAGGCCAAATTCAGCCCCAAATGGGCTCCACAGTCTCTTCAAGCCTTGTTGATTAGTTTGGCCTCAAGAATACAGCATGGTGTTTGATCTTGGCCATCCTGACTAGACCCCTCTGGTACAACTGGAGCATATCCACCTTCAAGGGGCTGAATCAACACTTCTTATCTTCAATACCATCCCAATTGCCTTTTGAAGCCAGCTTTTCTTATTGCTGAATGGGCTGGTTGCACCCAACCATCCCCTTTCCTAGAGTATGGGTGCCAGATTCACCCTTGCCTGTGTCTCAAACTGGTCTAGGATGGGCCCAGGATCCCCCTGGCCCTTCCCAATTTCCTAAATACTGGCCAACTTACCAACATGCAAATAGGTTCATGATGGTTTTTGATAGGCAAAAATTATCAGAATAAAGCCATAAATCACATAATTATCTGCTTATAAATACTTCATTGATTAATTTGATGGTGTCTGGATGTATATTCAACTTTTCCTGTTGTTTAAAAAACATCAAAAGGGGCATTTATACCTTCTGGGTTGTTCAAACTTCTAAGGGCTATAGGGGGCACAGGAGGCATGTGCTGGGGCTAGAAACAAAATTAGGTAGAGCCTAGCATTTTCCATAAGTTTTTTAACATGGAAAAATTCTGAATCAGTCCATAATTTGAGGTATTTCCCATAATAATTTTTTATCTTTTATTTTAATAACCATCCAAGTATTCACATGATTACTTTTTAATAATTGATTTCATGTTTTTTTTGTAAAAATTTTGATTGGATATTCAGTTCAGTGGAAATTCTACAAAGATCAGTTTTCCACATTCATGTCACTTTTTGTGATATTCCTTCAAAGATTATATTTATATTTTCAAAGTTTGAAGGATTTATTTAAATAATTTATTTCATGGTTTGAATTAAAAGTTTTATGTATTTTTATTTGCTCTAACTTACATCAAATAATGCAATATGCATGGGAATAAAATTTAAAATGTTTTTCAAAACAAATTATGTTACCATGTGTAGTGTAGCATGTCTTTCAGGTACCTTGAAAGCCCTTTACTGTCATTTGACAGCAGGTTTTATGGGTGTTCATTTTTTAGTCACACAGCTTCATGTGGTAAACTTTCCTGGGACTTCTTCCCCCCTTGAAAGCATGTGAGATGCAGCTTTCAAGCTGTGTGTGGGATTTTTGGCCTCAGAATCAGCTGCCTGCATGAATGTCATGCCACAGCTTCATGCAGGAATTTTGAAAAAAAATCTATAAATTTCAATATATAAATAAGTTTTCAATTCTTGCTGAATTTTACCTGTGTAAACTATGCATTAAAATAAACTTAAAATATTAAATTCTCCAAAATGTGCCATAGTGAAATTTTAAATTTTTCCCAAATTCAATATGTTGATGAGGAGTGGGATTTCAAGGGTAGGTTTGGGGAGTGAAACAACCAAATATTGGGTGTGGAATACAATTCTAAACTCACACTTTGGATTTTAACGCTACTTGTTATTTTTATTCATTCATTTATTTTTAATTTATTTATTTTTGGTGATTTAAAGATGGCTCTGGAATATTAGCTGACTGAAAGTAATATCTCCCCCCTGATGAATTCATTTATCATTCTTATAATTTATTTTTAGAATAGAATCCATGGAACAATTGGAATTGGTTGAAAAAACTATATCATTTTAAATTAATGCACTTTTCATACTTATCTATAACTCTTAAAATACATTCATCCATGAGCTTCATTTTATATTTTACTAACTTTCTAAAATGACTAAAAACTTTTCAATTGTGAAACTTTTTTCTGTAGCTTACTGAACTTAATTCAAATTGTGTAATTTCCAAAATGTCAAATCATGAATTTTTCTACTGAGAATTTTTCAATAAAATAAGCAATTCCACAACTCCATAATATCCTTCAAAAATTAAATTTAATCCTGGATTCTTGGGTTTCCTTACTTGGTTTTTTTCTCACCCACCTATTCTTCTATCACTACATAATAAATTATGAATTTTTTTTTTTACTAGTTATTCCCCAATTGAATTTACCAAAATTTCTATTTAGAGATTTTTAATTCTTCTTTCAGAAAATTATATTATTCCTCATACATTTCCCCTATCTAATATAATATAATATTATTATTGAATCCTCACTTCAAATTTATGTTTATTTTTCTCAATCCATCACCAACCCATGCCTTTTTTCATTGATTATGATACTTTCCTAATAATGAAATTTTTTTTTAAAATTCTATTTAGTTCCTAATTCTATCCTTTTTGAAGTTAAAATGCTATCATATTTCATTGATAATTGAAAATCCATGGCCTTCTAAAGCTAAAAAATCTACCATTTTAATTTCTAAAAAATTTCTCATCTCTTTTTTTGTAAATACCAAATATATCTTCAATAATTCCATGAGGATTAATTCAAATTTCCACTTTTTATATTTGTTTTACAAACTTGATTCTCTTTTCCATTACTTAAATAGTTAATTTTCTGCAATTGGAGGATTTATACCACATTCCTCTTTCAATATTTCAAGAAAATGATGTGCTTTTTTTATTTACAGGGTTTCTTGCTGTGAAATATTTTCTGAAACATTTTTATTTAATTTTTGGTTGATTTTTATTTGCTTTAATTTTCTCCAAAGGGATACATTTGAAATTTTAAATTAATGGTTCCATTCTGATAATTCATATTAAATTTAAATAAGATTTTTCAAACTTGATCTCAAAGTAAATTTTGAAAAATCTTTCCTTGGATTCATAAAGGTTTCAAAGCCAGTCATCCTTCTTTTGAAATGAGCAGAATTTTTTTTCTTGATAAATTTTTTTTATTTAGTCTCTTAGCTCAATTCATTTCCTTGGATATATGGTTTGCTGCAGGCAGAGGAAAATGAAGCAAATTTTGATGATTCCCAGTTTGCCCATTCCCTTTGGAAATGGTAAATTAAATTCTTAGAAAGCTACCAGGATTTGAAATGATAAAGGAGATGTTTTTTTTTGTCTTGCAGGAATTTCTCTTAAAAAAAGAAACAAATTTATTTTTCAAGAAACAAAAAATTCTCTAGATCTATGGAGTAAATGAACCAACTCTTGTTTCATTTTTACTTTCAAAGGCATTATCACATACCCACCCCACATATTAAATGGGGAAAGGAATTAGGAGCACATGGAAAAAATGAGAAAGAAAAAAGCTACAAGAAATCAAAAATTTAGTAAGTCTATCCTTCAAAGCCTTAACTGGAGCTCAAATTTAAGTGCAAGGGGTAAGGGAAAGTTTTTTGAGAAGTAAAATGAGGCAAAGCTTGATGTAAGGACTCAGAATCTTCAATGATTCAAGAATCTATTGAATTAACCACCTGAGGAAACATCTAACTCTCCAAGCTTAAGCATTATTGTCTTCACTATCTCTTTGAAATATCCCTCTACTTAGTAGCATCTAAATCAGTCTAAAAGCATTACCCTGAAGAAAGAACCTCATAATTAGTGCACTCTGCGTACTACCTCCAGATTATGAAAGTTACCTTCCAAACTTGGCGACTCAGTATATACCTGCAAGCCTTTCAAGTTCAACCATGAGCATTCAAACAGCCAATAAACCTTTCTTCCTCTGTCTTTTGCTGGCTCAAGCCCTTGCATAAAGATATTCCATTTCAGGTCACGCAAGCCAAATTGGCTTGAAAATTGCATAGAAAGTCTACATCAATTGAAAAATCTTATAAAGGACTAGTTTCAATCCCTACATAGCCATCTCTGTCCATTTGAATAACCTTTACAAACCCTTGTACATCATTTTATCATCCCATATGTTCATGTATTTGCATAGTCTACTTTTTTGCACTTAAGCTAAAACCTCAAAAAGTTGCACTGTAAATTTCATTTAACAATTCCCATTTATCTCATTCATTGTGTCAATGCTCTCTAGCTCTGGAAAAATTTCCATTTGGTTGTATATAGTCACCCCTGGTTACCTTATCAGGACCAAGCAGTCTTCCTGAAGGTTGTTTCCTCAATTAGTTGATTTTATACTTTCTATGAATTCCTGCTAAGATCAGATTTATCAAATTGGAATTTTCCTTGGTTCCCCTTTATCAGAAAAATTCCCTTCCCTTGAAGTTTGTTTGAGACTTTGGACCAAAATTTTGAACTTTGAATTTTGCCCTGCTATACTTGGAGTTTCTCTCACATCAAGCATCCCATTTGCTCTCATTTCCACCTAAGACTGCCCTATAGTACACAGGGTGGTTTTGTGCCAGTAAATTAACTAACTCAACTACTATCAAAAAGTTTTTCCAGCTATAGATAGTTTCTTTTTGATTCCACATACTCACTCAACTGGTAAAAATGCCCTCACCCCTTTCAATGATAAAATTAATAGAGTACGGAGATCCAGCGGCTACCAATGCCCAACAAAACTTTTATCTAGTCTCATCTTCCAAATCACCTGTGGTGAAACCACGCAAAAATCCCCTTGCTCACCAGATTCCATCCAAAGCTCAGGAGGATCCTCTTTAACATATTGTTCATTCCTTGGAATCTCCCAATGAAACCTAAACCCACAGTATACCAAGGCTTTGAATTAATGCTCACAAGTTGGAAGCTCCAACCCTCATCTCTGCTTTGATCCAGACTCTTAATCAGAATGCCTCAAAAGCTAGCACAAGTGGTCCCAGATTTTGCACTCCGGGTATAAAAAAGCCTGATTTCTTTATGGGAGAACATGCCCATTGTTGAACTCCTGGTGTCTTAGTCCTGGAGTTTTACTTTTATTAATCTTTTCTGAAACCAAAAACTTTTGGGTTCTATTTACACAAAATGGGATAGTTGTAGAAATTTTGGAAAAGGAACAGATTGGAAGGTTGTATTAGGATGGACATCAATTGCAGGTTATCTATCTTCAGTTCAAGTCACAGAGAAAGGATTAGATTTGAGGTAGGGCCCAAATAGTCTAGAAGGCCTTGATTGCTTTTGGGGTCTGTTTTCTATCAGTCCAGTGGTCTAGGTGGTAGCTGGGGGTCCTTTTTTGTGTACCTTGTACCCTCTTGTCCATTCAACTCCCTGTCTTGGGATGTTGATTGTTGTTCAAATTTAGCTTTTTATGAGGCTGCTGGACTGGAGATGGAAATAAATTGGTTTGATTGGTTGGTCCTGGATTTCAATGGAGTTTTGTCAATTGGATTCTTTTTTTGAAGGTATCATTTTTTTTGGTCAATAGCTCTAAGGATGGTGTCTGCCAATTGGTTGCTTGAGGATTACTGGATCCTTGATTGGGTGTTTGGTTTTTATGGAGGTTTGAGGCTTGAGTTTTCTTGAAGTTGGTTGGTGGGAGGATCCATGGAAGTTTGCGGGAGGAGCAAGAAGCAGAAATTACCTGAGCTGTAGTTGTATGGGATTGAGAGCTTTTGCAACTCCAGGAGTTATCCCAATTGATATTCCTCCAAGCCACATCACATTGTCCCTGGTGGATGAAATGATTTATCCCAATTGGGATAGCTTTTTGTGGTGGCAATGTAGTTTCTGGATACCAACTACATCACATTGAGTACATTGACTACTTTTTTTTTGATGATGGAATTTCAAAACCCCCCATGCCTTGAGTTGAAGAGCCTATTGTTAAGTCTAATGAGTGAGGTTGATTTACAAGCCTTGGTAAGAGCGCCAGAAAAAATTTCTTCTAATGGGATTAATTTTACTTCTAGTTTTGTTATTTTTGTACAGGTCTCTAAGGTATTTGATGTTGATGTCTAGATGCTTGGTGTTGGAGTTTGAGAAAAAGTACTTCATATTTTTTTTCAATAATTTTTTGTATATGTTGAAGATATGAGTGAGAAAATAGGTTGGCCATAGTCCTTGGATTAGCTCCAATATCCATAGGCTTTCCTGGTGAAATTTGGAGAGTGAGTTGAATTTGGCTTTGGTGGACGACATTGTGATTTTTTTCTTTTTACAGATATTCCAGGAGATGGGACAGCTAATCAAGAAGCATATGTAGCTGCTTCTTGATTTTCTGGAGTTGAGATCATTGGCCAAAGTAGAATTGCTGAAGTATTCAAGTATGGAGGAGGGTGAAAAAGAAGAAGGAGAGAGAAGAAGAGAATTTGAGGTGGTTCCAGCAAGGTATTTCCAAAAGTGAAGTAATTCCTTCCAGTGATTCATTCCTGGTTCTTTGTTGAACTGGGAAAGAACGGCTACTGCAGGGGCTATATCTCATTGTGTTTGGCAGGAGAGGTAGTTCAGAATTCCAATGTAGGTTCTGTAGTTTATGTCTATCTTCTGGAACTTTTCCATTTCTTACTTGCTTGCTTAAAGGAGTTGGATAATTTGTGTCAGAGGAGTGAGGATGCTTTTGCAATTGGATAACCCAAGAAGTTTGATTACTTTTTTGATGAGTTTTTTTTGAGAGAGGGTTATGTTGAGATCTGAGATATTCAATTCCATTACTAGGATGGTGTCTGAACTGTGAGCTGATGAGTTTGGGAAGCATTTGAGTAAAAGGGTTTTGAATTCTTGGGTTCTTCCAGCTACAATGAGGTCATATACATGAAAGAAAAGTACTGAATCAGATTCTTGATGGATGTAAAGGCAAGGGTTAGATTTGGAAGGGGAATATATGATTTCCTTGATCCAGTCAGTGAGCGTGCTGTACCAGTTTGCTGGAGCTTGTTTCAGAAAAATGTGGTAAACTAACCCTGTCCTATTGCCATCAGACTCATCTTATCTTATTAATTATTATTCTTTTTATCAAATTAAAAATCAAAAATAAAATCCAAAACCCTCAGAAACTATACTTTAAACTCAAACCAACCTGAAAAACCAAATCAATCACTAGATAGGTCCCTTCAACCATATCAAACCCCTGTCACAAACAACCCAAAACCTGGAACAGATGGGATCATGTCACATGGATTAATAAAAAATGTTAATTGAATATTGAATGGAAAATATTATGCTTGTAATAACCAAAAAACAAAACAACATACCCCATACCAGCAGGACTTAAACCATATCAGCACCAATGTTACACTACAACCAGTACTATGAAACAAATTTAAACAACTTTTCAGGATCTTTCACCACGAGATTAGGCATCTGAGCCGTCCTCTGAAGCACTCTGATACTCAGTTTTCCACCATTACAACCATGCAACATCCACATACACACCAACAGAAGTAGGGGCTCATGGGGCCAAGTACATCTCAATTCTGACCCACCAGTAATGACAACTCAGTACACATTACTTTTCTGGACCTTTCAAAACCAGATAAGGCCGCTGAACCGTCCCCTGAAGCACTCTGATAATGATTTTTCCACCATTCCAACCATACAACACACATATACACACCAACAGAAGTAGGGGCTCATGCAGCCAAGTATGTTTCAATTTGCACCAACCAGCAATAACAACTCAATAAACATAAATTTTGTGGATCTTTAAACACCAGATAAGGACTCTGAACCGTCCCCTGAAGCACTCTGATAATCATTTTGCCACCAATCCAACCATACAACACTCATACATGCACCAACAAAAGTAGGGGCTCATGCAGCCAAGTATGTCTTTATTCTCACCAACCAGCAATAAAAGCTCAGTACACATGACCTTTCTGAAACTTTAACCACAAGGTAAAGCCTCTTAAAATTCTCCTAAAGCACTCTGATACTCAGTTTGCCACCATAAAAACCAAACAACAACTTCAAGCTACACTCTCAAGTCACCCAAGGGAGCATGCATTAAAAAAGCATACTTCATATCTCTACAGCTAATTCCATTGAAACAGCATTCAGGCACTTCCTGAAAAGTATTATACCTGATAAGGTCTCAGAAGCTTCCTAAGAAACACCCAAAAAGTAGTGTTCCACCACTTCAACCATACAATTTATACAATTTTAGTTAACAAAGAGGGCTTGAAGCTGCCAAGCATGTTTCATGATTTTCCCAACCAGCAAAATTAACTCAAGATGCAGGGAACTTCTGCTTCATTTTTTATAAAAGATAAGCACCCAGAAGCGTTCATAACTCACCAATCTTGGATGGTTCCTCATATTTTTTTCTGTCTATCACAATTTATACTGAAAAATACAGCTATCTCTTGGCTTGTTTTACATGTTTTCTCACCAGCATTATTGCCTCATGTAACTGTAACCTCCTGTGCTTCAAAAGTGCATAGATAGGATCATAAAATTCCTCAGGGAAGCCCTTAGTATCCCCCAAGGAAGTATTTGTCTATTTAAGGGGGTCTCTTTTGCCCTATTCAAGTTGTCTAGCATGGCTTCTGCCCCTATGACCCATGGATTATGCCCAACCCACCTAGCACCAGAGTATCAGTGAACCAGAATCAAGTCAAAAGGAAATAAGGGATCAGACACGAAATTATCATTGACCATTTTAACCAACCCCAGTTGTCTTTGAATAAGGGTTCTTGAGAAAAGACCTGGTATTCAGCACCTATTGTTAAGGGGAAAAACCCCTTTTGTTCAATCAGTAAAATTATAAAAAGGGAGGGGCAAAACAGAAAAAAAAAAGATTTTTTTTGGCCCAGCTCCCTATGGGCAAACCCATTTTTGGGTCCTCCAACTGGTTTAAAACCTTTTAGTCAACCCTCAAATCCTTTAATTGTAATTTGGAAAATAGTCAGAAAAAGTCGAAAATTCTTGATTATGAATTGGTGGAAGCTTACCAATAATCCAATCCAACTTTGAATAGTCTTAAAATTCCTAAAAAAATCTCTATTAATAACTAATCTAGGTCTGATTACAGACCTATTTCAATTTGCAAAGAAAACCAGCCATTAATTAAATAATTATTGTGCAGACTTATTATAGTTTGGAAGGGCAGGCAATTCAAAACCATCTTAGCTTACCTCTATCTATGGAAGAATATTAGTAAAATGAGTTCCACTTCTAGTTACTTCCAGAAAGCTATTTGCTAAATAATCCCATTATCCTTTGGAGTCTCTTCAATGTAGAGAGATTTCTTCTGTTTGAGGAAAGGGGCGGTTCATGGGCACCCTGGGGGAGTTTTGATGTAAAGGTCTTCCTTCAGGGGTTCATATAGAAATGGTGCCTTCACATCAAACTTTCTGAGGAAGAGCTTTTTGGAGATGGAAAGGATGAGGATTTTAAGAATAGTGGTAAAATTTCCAGTTGGCAAGAAATTATTTTCATAGTCAATGCCAGAAATCTGTTTGAATCCTTGGATGCAGATTCTGGCCTTTTTTTTTGGGAGATGAAGCAATTGCAGGCTTGTTTTTTAGAAAAATTATGGTCTTCAGATAGGATTCAGGGATTGTGGTTGCATCTTTCCATACTTCCATTTATTTGAAGGAATCAAACTCTCTTTTAATTGCTCCTGAAAATTCAATGGGAGTGCTCAGGTATGTGTATTTTACAGGCTTGACTCTTGAGGATATTTCTCTGATATTCTATCTGGGAGGATTGGGCTGTGTTTCTGGGTTTGGGGAATTCTCAGAGCTTACTTGTTCTGGTTTGTGGATAGGCAATATGTCTTAATTTTGTTCTGAAGCTGATCTTCCAATGATTTTGTCTTCACTGTTATCTGCTGTTTCTTTGCTTTCACTGTTTGATTCTGAGAAGTCATTTTGATCTCTGAATTTTCTTTTTGTTTTAGTCTAGTCCTAATTTTTGAACTCAATGTTTATGGACAGTACACTTTTTTTTTGCAAGAAAGATGAGGAATCTGACATTTTTGGTCTCAACAATTCTTCCAGAGTCCGCTAGAACATTGTAGGATCTGAGATTTTTTTTGAAGCCAATCAGGATGCCAGTTTCAACTTTTTTGTTCAAGCTTTTAGGATGGCTTCTTGGGTAGAGATAGGAAGGAGACAGGATTCCCAATGGGATGGAATTAGTACAAAGCAATAATTTTTTTCTTGAAGGGAGAATAAGGTGTTTTGTTGGATTTGTGACTGGGTATTTGATTCATTTTAAGGGTACTGGCTTTTAGGAAATAGTTCCATATATTTTTGTTTAAAAATGAGTTGTGGAAGATGGTTCTGAGTGACTCAAGTATTGTTCTTTGTGTCTTTTGGCTAGGCCATTTTGCTGAGGTGTGTATGGAATGGAGTATCTGGTTTTGATAAATTTCTTTTTTGTATTATTCCTTGAAGATATCATTTTTGAATTCGCCACCTCTGTTGGAGTGTAGAATACTTGGGTTTTATCAAAATCTTTTGGCTTCTAAGTCTAGTATTTGAGAGAGTTTTGTGAATTTTTCATCTTTGAATTTGAGAGGGACACCCTAGCAGTACCTGGAGTGGCTGTCAACCACAGTGAGGATGTATCTGTGGTTTTCAATTAAAGCTGAACTGATAGGCCCAATGATTTCCAAGTGGTTTCTTTAAAGGCTCTGGAGGCCCATCCATGTCTTCTTTTGAAAGAGGCCTTGGTTATTTTTCCAACAGCGCAGGGCTTGCATATAGTGTCTGGTTTCACTGGTATGTTTAACTTTTTTCTGATTCTGTGGTAGGTAATATTTCACAGGAACTTGTGTAGGAGTTCTGCACTGGAGAGTAACAATTTTGCTTTTTATTGGTTGAGAGGTAAGACATTTAATTTGTTCTTGTAGCGCAATTTGAGAATTTTTCTTCCTTCCTAGGTCACAGAAGCTTTATTATGGAATATCAAAGTTAAGCAAACCCACCATTTTCCAATGGCTGGTTTCAACCCAAATCTTCCATTTCAAACCTGCCATTTAAAATTAAAAAATCCCCCTTATTTCACATCACATGTTTCAGAGTTACCTGAAAATAAATGGTTTTTTTCAGATAAATCATAAAGGCTTTCACCTCCTCAACCACACATCATTCCATGTCATAAACCCCTGGTTTAAACCTCACCTCCTTCTGCCTTTGAACTCATCAAAAATGTTCTACCTCAGACCTCATAAGAAAAATCTGATTTATCAATCTCATCACTTGATCATTCTCATCACTTTATTTCTCTTTTCACTTCATCACTCTCATCACTTTATGGCTCTTATAAATTCATCACTAACATCACTTTATATCTCTCATCATTTCATCACTCTCACACTTTATTGCTCTAATCACTTGATCAATCTCATCAGTTTATTTCTCTCATCACTTCATCACTATCATCACCTATTTTCTCTCATCAATTCATCACTCTAATCACTTTACTGCTCTTTTCACTTTATCACTGTCATTGCTTTATCTCTCTCATCACTCCATCACTCTCATCAATCTATCAATCTCATCACTTCAACACTCTAATCACCTTGTTGATCTAATCAATTTATTGCTCTTGTCACTTCACCACTATCATTACTTGATCACTCTCGTCACTTGACCACTCTCATCACTTGATCAATCCCATCACTTGATCACTCTCATCACTTTATTTCTCTTTTCACTTGATCACACTCATCACTTTATTTCTCTTTTAAATTCATCAATGTCATTGATTTATTGCTCTCATCTCCTCATTGCTATCCTCATTGATTCATCTTTCATCCCACCATTGCTCTCCTCATAACTTCATCCATCTTATCATTTCATTTATCTTAATCTTTCTAAATTGCCCCTCAGAAAATCTATCCCCTCCCATTTAAATACTAAAATTGGGGTGAGGATCAAGAAGGATTCAATTTTTTTATAAAATTTTAAGTATTTAAATCCCTATTATTTCCATGTCTCTGTATGTTTTTCAAATTATCTCCTCCCATCTGTTTCCCTCCCATCCACATAATAAAATTGGAGTGAGGATCAAGAATGATTAAATTTGCTGTATAAAATTTTCAGGATTGCAAGCCCTATTCTTTCAATGTCTCTGTATGTTTTTCAAATTATCTCCTCCAACTTTGTTACCTCCCAGGTACCTACTGTGCTTGGGGTGAGGACCAAGAAGGGGTTCAATTAATGTATAACATTTTGAGGATTGCAAGACATATTCTTTCCATGTCTCTGTATGTTTTTCAAATCATCTACTCCCATCTTGTTCCCTCCCAGGCACCTACTTTGCTTGGGGTAAGGATCAAGAGGTAACAATTCATTGTATAAAATTTTGAGGTTTCATGGGAGAAGAATTGGGGTTGCAGAAAAATGAATGATGGGTACATACCAGGGGGTCAAAACTGAGGTTTCATTAAATAGTTTCAAAAAAAAAAGTATAAATAATTTTTGGAAAACCTATAATCAAACTCAAACAAAAGAACGCCATCTTTGGTAACCTTATCATCTAGGTGGACAATCAAAAAACATAAAAACAAATACCATTTGATGATCCCAACCACAAAAAAAACATGGTCAGTCATTTGATGATTCACAGTGACCTATGATGGGATGAAAAGAAAAAAAGAAAGGAAAAAGAGGGGAACTTGCCATATTTGATTGCTCAATCAATCAGGAGGGGATGGTAGAGGAGAAGGAGGAGGGGGGGGAACTAACTGCAATTGATTTATCAATTGATTGGGAGCAGACAGCAGTGGAGGAGGAGGAGGAGAAGGAGGAGGGGGGGGGACTCACTGCTTTCAATCTTGATGATCAAGTAGAGCATCCAATTGATTTAGTAGGAATTCTTGTTTTTTGATTTTTAATGTATTTTCATCAAACTGAAGAAAACCTTGGATATGTTGAATCAATCAATTGGTTTTTCAATTTTTCAAGTCCACAAGCTCCAATTGATCAAACAAAATCTCCTACAATAGAATGGCTATGAAGAGCCAAAAATTGAGACCAAACTGGGATTGATGGGGATGATCAATGGAGATAAGGGATGAAATATTGATGGCATTGATCAGGCGGGCTGGATTGTTGGGGATGAACTGAAAATGGGCAAAACTTGAAGGTAGGAGGAGGGAATATGATGATTGATGATGGCAGGCTGGATTAGGGAACCGTTTCTGATCCTCAAATGTGGTCTCACTCAAGTAGGTCTTGGCATGTTTCTTGATGGCTGAGAGTGCTGAGAGTAATTTGATCTCATCCCAACCCAATGATTGTGGCTGGAATGAACTGTGGAATTTGATTAGCCCTAGGTTTGTCAGCTTTCTGATGCCAGGAACTTTGCCGTCGTTTAGCTACAGGAAGTGATATTGGTTTTGAAATAATAATTCAAAGAAAATTACGGTAAAATGCTAAAATAATTGATTGAAAAGCAAGTGAAAAGTTTGTTTGGTTTGGTTGGATTAAATTTGTTTAAATAGATATTTTTCAAGGGAGGCCACAGTTTGTGCAAGCTGGGGATCTTTATTGGATAACAACCTCTCTTCAAGGGGCTCTTTTGAGCCGTGTAAAGACCTTGGTATAATGAGGTCTTAAATGATTTCTCACAAAATACTAACTCAAAGGGATGGGTGGACTGGCTGTCTTACAGCACTTATGCCTTGGTTGCAAGGAGGAGACAACTTACTAGTTTAAGTACTTACTCCAGGAAGCTTGCAGAGATTCATGTTATGAAAGGGTTTCAGGAAAATCATTTGGGTTATTTGGGGATATTCTTCACAGAATTAATATTGGTGCCAGAATTATTAATAATACTATTGGACTATAGCCATTTATCATTTTTTTATCTTGAATAAACACTTGATCACGGATGGCAAGGGTTCTGGATTGATACTTAAAAATTACTCTGGGTTCAATCACTTAAAAAAAGGGTTGTTTATATACCTTTTTTGGGTAATAAGACCTTCTCAGGGAACGTAGAGAGGGTTGTGCTTGGATGCTGAGGCTAGCAGGCTAGTCAGGGATATTTTGGCACGTAGCTCTGGTGTTGTCAATCTGCTAGCCTTTTCTATGTCATATTTCTTTGTGAAATAATTGTCAGAAGGTGTTTTAATGATATTACGCAGAAGAGGCTGAGAACTAGAACAAACAAGCTAGATTTGAGGGTCAGACAAGGAGTAACTAGGAGATAAGGAAGAAAGAAATGAGGAAGAGAACACCAACAGCTTAGACAAAGAGTTGAGAGTATTTGGGAATAGATAGGCAATTAGACGAGAAGACGAGATTAGAGAGATGAGACTGAGGGTTGTTTGGAGAGGCTAATTGGAAGTCAAACATATATTGTTAGGTCAATTTGAGTCTTGAGATGAGAGTCAAGTCATCTTACCAGGAAGAGATGATCAGAGGAGCTTTGAAGACTAGGCCAGTTGAGCGGAGACAACGGTCAAGATTTGAGAAAGTTGAGCGGAGACGACGGTCAAGATTAGAGATGGAGAAAAGAAGAGAAGAAGGAAGAAAGGATTGAAGATGGAAGAAAGGGAAGATAGAAAGTCAAGAGAAGGAGAAGGAAAGAGATTGAGGTCATGGAGCAAGAAGAGAAGACAGAGCGGGAGACCCAGAAGATAGAAGGTCCCGGAGAAGAAAAGAAGAACTGTGATAGGGAGGTCACCGGGACCTAGAAGCAGTTCGGGGGCTTGAGCCGGGGAGAGAATTTGGATCCCCGGGCCGGAATGAGGAGTAGGAGCGTGATAGCCAGGAGGGCACATTTAGGAATTGAGGGTAGATCTCAACACCCCCCCTGACTGGTAAGAGGGCTAGGCTTGACGTGTCTGTTATCTTTGAAATCAGAGATGGTTTTGATTAGAAGGTTTAAGGAGTCAATCGACAAAGCCTTGGTCAGTGGATCAGCTAACATGCTGTTTGTTGAGATTAAAGAGAGATTGAATTCAGAGTTGTTGAAATCTTCTCTAAGGCCCTTTGTTTTGATGTCAATGTGGCAAGATTTGGAATGTGACCCAAACCTCTTAATCTTGTTGTCCAACCCTTTATTATCAATGTATATGGTAGGTTTGAGCTTGGGAGAATGGTGGATCTCACTGATCAGGTGAGATATCCACTTCAGTTTGAGAAAACAGTCTAGCAGAGCATTGAGCTCAGATTCGGTAGATGAGTACGTGATGTTCTTCTGCCTGAACAAGTTCCAGATCACTGCGCTTCCGTAGTGAAAGATAATAAATCCGCTTTGGGATTTTCAAAGTGTGGGGTTGTCTCCCCAAGTAGCATTGCTGTAGGCCGAGATGGGTTCAGCATTTGTGTCAAAACTTAAGACAAGTTTGAGATCTTTGGTGGTTTTGAGATATTTCCACACCTTGCGGGCTTCGCGCCAGTGGGTCATGCCCGGTTTAGTGTTGAATCAAGCCAAGCTGGACACTGCGAATGCTATGTCAGGTCGCGTCTATTGGGCCAAGTGATTTATTAGTCCAATGATTGACTGGTAGTTGACATTCAGTTGTATAAATTCCGCCTGGTCTTCATCTGTGGCGGGTTCAAGATTCAAATTTTGGGTAAGAGGAGAGTAAGTCGCCTTACATTTGGCTAAGCCCAGTTCCTCCAGTCCACGTTTGATGTGGTTAGGTTGGCTTAAAAAGATTGAGTTGTCTTCTACCTCCATGAGCATGCCTAGGATTGTATTGGGCGGATGGCAAGAGGAGTTCTTGAAACAAGTTAGAAAGGTTGATTGAAAGTTGTTGCTCTTCCCCACGTGGATCAGATCGTCCACATGGAAGTAGAGAACTTCTTTGGAGTTTGAATTGATGTATAGACAGGGGTCACTCAATGACTTGTGAAATCCTTGTGATTTGATCCATGTCTTGAGAGTTTTGTACCAGTTTTTGGGCAACTGTTTGAGGCCATACAGTGATTTTTTTAACTTTAGATAAGGGGAATTTCGTTGAGAGCCTTCTGGAGTCTTGATGATGACTGTTTCATACAGTGGAGCATGTAAGAAAGCGCCTTTAACGTCGAATTGAGTGAATTTTATTTTTTCTTTCAGACTGTACAATAAGGCAATGCGCAAAGACCCTAGCTTGCCCGTTGGGGCCCACTTCTTGTTATAGTCGATCCCGTGTACTTGATCAAAACCTTGTACGCACAATCTAGCTTTGTATTTGACCGGCTCACCGTGACAATTCTGCTTGATTTTGAAGACCCAGGTTGTATTTAGGACATTGTCGGGAGTGTCATAATATTCCTCCCAGACTTCTTGATCTTTGATTGAGTTTAATTCTTCTTTGGATCCCTTCTGCCACTTGGGCCACTCTTTGGAATTTTGCGCCACTTTGTATGGGGGTGGTTCATAATAATGATGGAAGCGGTATTGTTGTGGTTTCCGAGTTTCACGTTGCGGACGTTGGTACACTTCCTGAGCGACGGGTTCCGGAGGTAGAGATACTTGAGGTGGTGAGGGATAGGATTTGAGGGATTCAGATTCAGGAGAGTTGGATGAGTTTTGATCTGAGTCCGTTTCCGAGTCTTCCACTACAACATCCCTTGACACAAATTGTTTGTCTATGCCAGAGAAGTCTGATGGATTTGAGTCGTGAGAGGCTTGGGAGAAAATGTCCAGTCCTTCAGGTTCAAGACTTGGAAAGCTGTTTGAATGATTCTTGAGGAATCTGACATGCTTTGTTTTGATGAGAGAACCAAATGAGTTAAGAATGAGATAAGAGTGAAAAGCGGGATTGAACCCAACTAAAACCCCTTTGGTTCCCTTTTTGTCAAATTTCCTCCCTTTCTGAATGCAATTGGTGAGATAGATCGCAGGGGAACCTACAGGTCTCAAGTAATTAGTGGGGATTTTCTTCTTAAACATTAGTTCCCAGGGGGACTGGTCATTACCTTCCTTGGGTATCTGATTAAGCATGAAACAACAACTTCTTGTGACCACGTGCCAGTAATTCTTTGGCAGTCGCGAAGATGAGAACGTGGCCCAAGCTGATTCTATTATTGTTTGATTTGCTCTCTCGGCGCGACCGTTGTGTTGAGGGTGATATGGTTCAGATGTAAGAAGTTTGATGTGTTTGGATTGAGCAAAACGTTTGAGAGTTGAGTTGACAAATTCTGTCCCTTTGTCCGAGTAGATTTCAGAAGGGTAGTAGTTCAAACTTTTGAATTCGACTTTGAGGATGTTGATGATTGTCTCCAGAGTTTCATCCTTGGACATCAAAGGAAAAGCCGCGAGGTATCCGGTGAAGTTGTCCACCAGGGTAAGTATGTATTGGTGTCCGGACTTCAATTGTGGGGTGATTGGGCCGATCAGATCAAGATGGATGCGTTCAAGAGGTTTATTGGATTTATTTGATGTGGCAGAGAAGGGAGATTGAGTGATCTTGCTCTTGATGCATCCATTGCACTGGAAGCTGTTGAGTTCTTCTTTAGAAAAAGAATTCTTGAGTATTGGCTTGAGGGTTGACATGGAGGCGTGTCCATAAATTTGGTGAAGATCAATTAGAGACGGTTTTTCTTCTGTCTTGAGATTTGAACCGTGATTGAAATGGAAGACCTTATTCGCTTGACCGATCGATTGGGGCTTCTCAATCACAAACAGGTTGTCTTGGATGAGTCCTTTCAGGACAATGAGACCATCTTTGGTGACCGAGAATCGGTTTTGATGTTGGGTAAGGCTACATCCCTTTTTAGCAAGTTGGCCGGGACTGATTAGGTTGATCACAATGTCTGGGCAGTACGCACAATCTTCAAGGGTGACTACTGAGTTGTTCCATTCAAGTTGTACGGTGCCCGTCCCATGAATTTTGAGGTTAGCTTCAAGTTTGCCTGTCTTAATTTCCTCTTTCTCTTCTTGCATCTCAATTTTGGAGAAATATCTTATGTTGTTAAAGATGTGAATGTTAGCGCCTGAGTCAAGGAGGAGATTTGGGTTATTATCCGCGTTGATCCATAGGGTTAGGAGAGCGTGGTAGTTAATTGTAGTTTGTTTCTTAATCTTTCTCTTCCATTCATTTTGTTGCTCAATCCACCAGCTAGGGGCAACTTCGGGATGGAGGTGAAAGCAGGATGATTTGGCGTGAGGGGCATTCAGGTCATGGAAGGCCTCTTGGCAACGCATTTTCACTCGTCTGTTGTCTTTCTCAGTTTTATTCTTGGTGGCCACCAGGGAGACGTTGGTAGAGGGTTTGGTCAATCTTTTTTGGGCCTTGTGCTTGTTATTGAATTGGATGAGGTGGTTGAATAAAACCTCAATTGTTAGATTCTTCTCCACGTGCATGATCTGTTGCTTGAGATTCTCAAGACTGGAAGGAAACTTAAAAAGTACCAAATATGCGAGGATGTCACTGGGGAGTTCTATTCCAACGTCTGCCATTTGAGTGAGTGCTCGCCTTGTTTCTGTGACAAAAACTTCTATGTAGTGTTTGTTGAAGATAGAGTGAAGAAATTGGTTGAACACCCTGGCTCTGTTCGCGGTTTCGGAGGATGCAAATTGGCGAGTTATTTCAGACCAGAGGAGTTTTGAGGAAGTTATGTTTGAGGAGTTGACTACATTGGCGTGAGTTTTTCTGTCCAACTTGGACAGTATAATTGCCCTGATTTCCCAGTCCTGTTTCACGGATAGTTGTCCGGAGTTTCTCGTAATGGCGTCTTTAATATCTTTGAGAACAAATAGCATGAGAACTTTGTCGCGCCACATGGAGTAATTTTCTTTGTTTAATGGAGGAATGGGGTCGACGGCAGCCTTCAATGCGACTTGATGGAAATAGTCGGTAACTCCTGTTGGTTTTTTCATTGCGTCGGGTTCGGCGGGGATCTTCCTTTGGCTTTTAACCGTAATGATATTATGCAGAAGAGGCTGAGGACTAGAACCAACAAGCTAGATTTGAGGGTCAGACAAGGAGTAACTAGGAGAGAAGGAAGAAAGAAATGAGGAAAAGAACACCAACAGCTTAGACAAAGAGTCAAGAGTATTTGGGAATAGATAGGCAATTAGACGAGAAGACAAGATTAGAGAGATGAGACTGAGGGTTGTTTGGAGATGCTAATTGGAAGTCAAACATATATTGTTAGGTCAATTTGATTCTTGAGATGAGAGTTGAGTCATCTTACCAGGAAGAGATGATCAGAGGAGCTTTGAAGACTAGGCCAGTTGAGCGGAGACGATGGTCAAGATTCGAGACAGTTGAGTGGAGACAACGGTTGAGATGAGAGATGGAGAAAAGAAGAGAAGAAGGAAGAAAGGATTGAAGATGGAAGAAAGGGAAGATAGAAAGTCAAGAGAAGGAGAAGGAAAGAGATTGAGGTCATGGAGCAAGACGAGAAGACAGAGCGGGAGACCCAGGAGATAGAAGGTCCCGGAGAAGAAAAGAAGAATTGTGATAGGGAGGTCACCGGGACCTAGAAGCAGTTCGGGGGCTTGAGCCGGGGAGAGAATTTGGATCCCCGGGCGTGAATGAAGAGTAGGAGCGTGATAGCCAGGAGGGCACATTTAGGAATTGAGGGTAGATCTCAACATTTTTAAATGTTAATTTGTTATTTTTATGATTCAGACACATTTCCTTATTTTGTATTAACTTCTTTTAAGTGAAATGGGTGGAAGTGGGTATTAGTAGATTTTAAGGCATCTTCTACACATGTTGGGAATTTTTAATAATTTTTAGGTTAACTCCTTGTTGTGTTTTGTGGTTCATATAGATTTGGCAATCTCATTTATGTGACAACCTTCATTATTGTTTCCCACAATTTGTTTGCTTTATATTTTGATTTTCATATTTTTTTAATTCAATATTCTTAGGTTTCAGACATCCCTCTGTCCGGCAATCAAGTTGTTAAATATACATGATTTATGTATGCAGGTTGTAGCCTGTTCCTGCGGTACCTGGCTGTCAGGCTTAGTACAATTTTTTTGACGCGCGCAGGCTTGACAGCTGCGTGGGGGAATCTGTTGCCTGCGGCCGGTCAGTCATTTTGCATGCGGGCCTTTTGAAATGCTCCTACCTATTGATTTTCAGGCGTGTTTACTCTTACTGTATGAATGCGGGGCTGCGAGCGGGAATTGTGACACAACACAAATCCACCTGTAACTCCTAAAATATACAGAACACCTCAATTCTGACTGAATTTTAGGTGTGAAACCTATACATGGAATCATGTTTGAAATGTTAAAATGGCCAAAAGGTGCCATGGTGGTGTTTTGGTCTATTGGTCATTTTGTTTAATAATTATTAAAAAATGTATAGAGTTAGAATTCAAGGGTGGGGTCAGTGAGTGACCCTACTCAATTTTGGGTGGGAAATCCATTTCTGTAATAATATTCATGGATTTCTCACTCCTTTTAATTTTATTATTTTATTTCTGTTTTAAATATGCTTTGACAGGTTTCTCTGTACAAGTAGCAAGCTGACATTGACCCACTCCAAGATATGTCTATATCTGAAAAAAAATTTTGGGGCTCAATGTCTTTTATTGGCTCTGTAATTTCTTAAGTGGATAGGTCCATCTGGAATGTTGTTTTCAGGTAACCATTAATCTTTGTCAGCAGATTCTCCTTTGAATCTGACTAGATAGAGTCTGAAATCTTTCCCATTTATCCTTTCTTTCTTTTCTTTAAGAATTTTGCTTATTTTTCCTTTGTCTTTCTCAGTTTAATCTGCAATAGGAATTGCTGCTGACAGAGTGTGTTCCCCTTCTTGATGATGGTAGTGTTTGACAAGGCTTACTGGGAAGACTGGGTGCTTTCTGGAAATTCACTCACTAAGAATTACTTCCACAGCATTATTTCCATGGAGTTTCTTGATGGTGAATGGTCCAAAAAATACGGGTCTGAGTTTCTTGTTTCCAGCTAAGTTAGTGAAATTGGTGGCAGAAACTAAGACTTGATCACCAATCTTGAAGTCAGGTTCTTTATGGGTTTTGTCCCATCTCTGTTGGTTGTACTCCACAGCTTCTTGAAAGCATTTTGCAGCGTGTTTGTTGGCTGTATCTATCATATTTTTGAAGTCAAGTGACGTGGGCTGGATATTGGTTAGCTGCTGATCCAGGTGATCCTTGGGTAATTTAGGAATCTACTCTCTCTCCAGTACATAAGGGGCTTCCTTGGTGGTAGAATGTTTGCTGCTGTTGTAAGCCATTTCTAGAGCAGGCAAGAGGCTGACCCAGTCATCGCAGTACCCACCAGTATTCTTATATTCTAGACCAAAGCAGCAGAATCTCCTTAGCATGTCTTCCAGGGTCTGGATCATCCTTTCAGCTAATTCATCTGTCTGGGGGTGATAATCTGTAGAGAAAGCTAAGGTGGTTCCCAGCATGTCATGAAGATTTCTCCAGAAATGAGAGGTAAATTTAGAATCTCTGTCACTGATAATGATCTTGGGAGCTCCAACATCAGCAATGAGTCTGTTCCAAAATAATACAGCAACTTCCATAGCAGTGTCTTCCTTGTGATTAGGTAGAAACTTTGCTTTCTTGGAGAACCTATCCACAATGAATAGGACTGAGTTGTAGGAATGGGCTCCTCCTGGTGGTAGTCCAGTTACAAAGTCCATGTTGATGATCTCCCATCTTTTCTTGGGTTCAGCAATATTTTGTAGTAGACCAAACCTTTTCCCAGTGGTCCTGTTGGACTTCTGACAAGGTTTACAACTAGTAACATACTGGATGGTGGAGTCTCTCCAATTGATCCACCCAGCAGTTTTTTTAACCTTATCTACGGTTCTATCAGCAGATAAATGACCAGATGGGCAGTTATCATGGCATTCAGCCAGGACGTGTTTGACATGGTCATCCTTGGTTAAGACTATGACACTTGAATGTTGATGCCTGTAGTATACTAGACCATCCAATATGGTGAACCTTCCGGCTTTAGATGGTTTCAAGAGGGGTTCAGGTAGGCTATTGATCAATACAGATGGTGGAGAAGTACTTTCCATAATGGTGATCAGAGTTTCCATGCCAGAATTTTAAGATTCTTTGATTTAGTTTAACAAGGATTCATCCAATTCACAAATGTGGATTCCCATTATAGGAGCTTTAACGTTCAATATTTTAATGTTAAGGATAGGGAAGATATCATTATACTCTGGGTCATAAGAAGGGTTACTAGGGTCATTGGGTAGAGAATTCCTACTCAGACTGTCAGCATTCTGGTGTTTCTTCCCAGCTTGATGTACTATTTTCATTTGTCCTCTGTACTGTTGGATAGCTATTTGCCATCTTAACATGTGCCTGCTGGGAGTCTTCATGTTCATTAGGGTTCTCAAAGCATTGCAATCCGTAATAACCACAAATTTAGTACCTTTAAGATATTAATGGAGCTTTTCTAAGGCCCATAATAGAGCTAGGCATTCCATTTGACTAGCACCATATCTTTTCTCTGTGTCCTTTACTTGCCCAGAGATAAAGAGTATTGGTTTTTCTACTTGTCTATCATTTTCTATGACTTCTTGATGAAGTGCAGCGCCTAGCCCTTCCATGCTGGTATCAATTTATAGTATAAAGGGTATACTGTAATCAGTTTGTATTAGTACGGGGGCAGTAGTCATAGCCACCTTGAGTTCCTCATAGTTCTTAACTCTTTCATGATTCATTTCAAACAGGGTATTGTTCTTGCAAATCTCATACAAACACTTATTTATAATGCAAAATTGGGTAGGTACTTCCTATAGTAGCTGCAGAAACTGACAAAGGATAGGAGTTCAGTTTTGTTCTGAGGCATTGGCCTGTTCATAACAGCTGCTATTTTGCTTTGGTCAGCTGTAAGAGTTAGACCAAATACTATTTGACCTAGTGATTTGAGTTCACCATATCCAAAGTTGCACTTTTTCATGGATAATTTCAATCCTGTAGCAGAGATGGTTTTTAGGACAAGTCTTACTTTATCCATATGGGAGGTCCAGTCATCAGTGTAGATGATAAAATCATCAATGTATACCATCATCCATCCTTGCCTTATGAACTGGCCTAGTACAGTGTCCTTCATCCTCTGAAAGTGGGAAGGAGCATTCTTGATTCCAAAGGGCATCCTCAAGTACTCATAGATACCTAGGTGACATATGATCCTCATGAACTTCCCACTGTCTGGGCTGATGGGGATCTGGTGGAATCCTTTCAGCATGTCCATGGTAGTAATAAAATTAGCTTGTGAGAGATTATGAAGGGCATGGTCAATCCTAGGAATGGGGTAATAGTCTGCTTGAGTGTAATTGTTCAAAATCCTAAAATCTCCTACCATTCTTGACTTATCATTGTGCAAAGCTATAATCACAGGAGTAGTGATATCTACTTGCTCATTGTTTCCTACTTTCCTCAGGACTTGTAAGTCAATTAGCTCCTGGATGTGAGCTTCCAAGGCTGTTCTTGATTTTGGACTGGAAGGATAAGCAGGTCTTCTCAGATTAGGAGGGCAAGGGGGTTTGATAGTTAATGTAAGGATCATATCATGTCCTTTGATGTTACCAATAGGGTGGTCCTTAGTGAAGAAAGAATTCTGATTCTCAAAGCAGACCTGAAGGATATCACCTTTTTGATCTTCACTGAGTTGGTCATTCAGGGAAGCTTGGGAGAAGTGTTCCTGGTTAAAGGTTTCCAGGTGTTTATGATAAGTGGAGTCAGTGGTTTGAGCATTAACATGGCATATTTGAAACTTCTTGTTCCAATTGCCTCCTATAGTAAAGTATCTTCCTTTCCTGTGGAATACATCTATACCATACAGGCAAAGAGAATAATTTCCTAAAATGAAGTAATTACACATTCAATTCTGGAGTACTAAAAACTCAACCTTGAGTCTCAGGGAACCTTTGGGATGGGGAAAAATGAGATCTGCAGACCATACTCCAATAGCATTAAGGGAGGAGTTGCAACTGCTGAAATTAGCTTGTGGAACTGGTAGCAAGTATTCTTTCCTGTTTGGGACTTGGTTCTGTAAGTAACTTGTCCCAACACAGGAGCAGAAGGGTCCACTATCTAGGAGTAACTTCATGGGAGAACCTTGGATTAGTCCAGTAGCATAACAAGTTTTGCCAGTGGTGTAGCTTTTTCCAATAGAGGGTTTCAGAGTCAGAGTCTTGGCTTCAGAAACATGTTGGATTTTCATTTTGGGAGTCCATTGTTGTGGTAGATCGGAATCCTTTTTGACTGAATTGATTTCCAGGGAGGATCCTATGTCTCCTTCAATGACATTGATGGGGTTAGTAATAATTAATTCATACTTGGATAATGATCCATCAGTGTCATCCAGTTGAGGGTCAATTTCATTACCCTCATCTCCTCCTTCAATGAGATTGATCTTTCTTCTGGGCTGGGGACAGTCAGGTCTTACATGTCCAGTTTGGTTACAGTTCCAGCATACCTTTTCTTTGGTCTCAGAAGTCTTCTTAATTTCTAATTGGGGATTGGTGGAGTCCTTAGTTTTTGGATTAAACTCTTCTCTAACCTTGGGAGCAAGTTCCCTGGGTCTATTGGTCCTTTTGTCAAGACCATTCATGTCAATAGTTTCCTCCAAGATACCAATAAGGGTGGAGAGATCAGCATCCATAGACATTCTACACCTTCCACTGTGATTATGGTGTCTGGGACATAGGCTGCGGAGTCTTTCATTGACTTCCTCTTTATCAGCTTTAGGGTAGAATCAATCTAACATATTCTTTTGTTCCAAACACCACTTGTGAGGTTTGTCCTTAGCAGGGTCAAAAATTCAGGTCTCAAAGTTTTTCATCATTTTTCTTTTCCATATCCTGGTACCAAATTGTTCTTTGATAAGGACTTTCCAAGAATCCCAAGTTGAAGGTCCTACTGCTCCTCTTTTGTTGATGAACCAATCCAAGGCTACTTCTTCAAACAGCCTTGGAAGTCTTACCACTGCTATAGTGTCTGGTAAATCTTAGGAGGCAAGGGTGTAATCAATGAATTTAATGAAACTGATATGGTTATATTCTCCTTCACCTGAGAATTTGGGCCATTCAGCTACAGGGGGTAAGAGTTTCAGAGCTTGTTCCACTTCAGGATTTGGACTGGGTTGGTAAGATTCATTCCTTATTGTTCAAACATTAAGAGGAATGTTACGAGTGTTACTTATCCTAGTAGGCTTTACCTCTTCCAAATGGATCCTAGGAGGAGCAGTTGAATTGACTTTGAGGTCTCTTAAGTCATTCTTAATCATACCTAATTCCAGATCCAAATTGTTACTCAATAGGTCAATTTTATCAACTAGGTGAGCAGAAGGGGTATCAGTTTTGTTTTTCACTTCTCATTTGAGCTTCTCAATGGAAAAGAGGATCTCTTCTTGTCCAGAGGAGTAAGTGGTATTGATGTGCTTGATCAAGGATATTTTGTCAGCACCAATAATATCCTTTAAATTATTACTTTCTAACTCATTGATGTGCAATTGTTCAAGTATACTGACTTTATTTGACTAAATTTTGTCTTTTAATACCTTGGTTCCAGACTCATTAGTTTTCATATGGTCAGCTTGACCTTGGATCATTATGTTAGTATTCAGGAGGACTTTATGAAGTTGTTTATGAATATTATCCAAGTTTCTACTCAAGATTTTAAAGTTGTAAAAGAAATCATCAAAAAATTTGTTAATCAACGGTGTAATATCATCAAATCCTAGTTGTGATAGACTTTCTTCCATTTCTGGGCTAGAGATATGATATTGTCCCAATCTTTTGGGTTTCTCATTCTTTGATGATGTGAAGACCTCAAATTTTTAGGGTCTTTTCCCTTCAATTTGGCTAATTGGTCCCAGGGGTTCCATTTCTCCACGTATTTCTCCACTTCTGCCCTGGAAATTAATTTCTGCAGGGCTATTTGAGAGGACTTGGCCCGTGATATGGCCTTTCTCATAGCTGCTGAGTCCCCCTATTTGTGGGCTACCTTGTAAGCCTCTGAATGACTCACGTGATCCTTCACCAACTCTTTGATTTTGGATTCTTTGACTAGGTCTGGAGTGGGAGGCGTAGGAGGAGGGGTGACTGCGTGGGACAACTGTGGGCGAGAGGGACTCATCTCCAACAATTTGTTGGTCAAGTTGGAGGGCCCGGGTGCTGGCGGTTCTTGCGGCACTTGTATTGCGGGTTTGAGCCGCCTCATTTTTCTTGCTACGGGCACTTGTACGGGCGCGCGTTCCTCCGGGCAGAGGTCCATAGGATGGGGCTTGTCCTGTCGCGCGGGTGTGGGGTCTTTTTTGCAACATAATGCAAAAAAAGATGTGAGTTTTTGTCAAAAAAGACTTTGAAAAAGGTAAAAAAAAATAAAAAATATCTTTTTATTTATTTTTAAATTAATTTAGGATACCTTAAGCTTAAATTAAACTGTATTAAAGCTTGGCTGGGGTTAAAAGAGTCCTTGGGGTGTAATCCAGGGGGATCTTTTTGGGTATCAATCAATTTGTGGCTTAAATCCAAAGAACCGTGGTGGGAACTGTTTTCCAACAGGTCCTGCTCAAAAAAATCTGCTAGGGAAAAGGTTCTTTCCACTTAGTTTAAGATGAAAATTAAAATTAATAAGTTTTTGGTTTCATTATAATTTTTATTAATTTTTTATCAAACTTTGATTTTTTTCAAATTTTTGTTATATATTTTTTTTTAAAAAAAAATAAAAATATTTTAAGCTTACTTTCTTTATTCTTTCTAAAGAAATAAAGTTGCCTCTGATATTTCTTCCAGGCCGTGTGTTGCCTGAGTAAAGAATTAGTTGTTTTTTGTGGTTCATAAAGATTTGGCAATCTGATTTACATGACAACCTTCATTATTGTTTCCCACAATTTGTTTGCTTTATATTTTGATTTTCATATTTTTTTATTCAATATTCTTAGGTTTCAGACATCCCTCTGTCCGGAAATCAAGTTGTTACATATACATGATGTATGCATGCAGGTTGTAGCCTGTTCCTGCGGTACCTGGCTGTCAGGCTTAGTACAATTTTGTTGACGCGCGCAGGCTTGACAGCTACGTGCGGGAATCTGTTGCCTGCGGCCGGTCAGTCATTTTGCATGCGGGCCTTTTGACATGCGCCTACATATTGAGTGTCAGCCGTGTGTACTCTTACTGTATGAATGCGGGGCTGCGCACGGGAATTGTGACACAACACAAATCCACCTGTAACTCCTAAAATATACACTACACCTCAATTCTGACTGAATTTTAGGTGTGAAACCTATACATGGAATCATGTTTGAAATGTTAAAATGGCCAAAAGGTGCCATGATGGTGTTTTGGTCTGTTGGTCAATTTGTTTAACAGTTAGTAAAAAATGTAAGGAGTTAGAATTCAAGGGTGGGGTTAGTGAGTGAGCCTACTCAATTTTGGGTGGGGAATCCATTTCTGTAATAATATTCATGGATTTCTCACTCCTTTTAATTTTATTATTTTATTTCTGTTTTAAATCTGCTTTTACAGGTTGCTCTGTCCAAGTAGCAAGCTGACAAGGTTGTTGAGGGGGGAGGGGGAAATTAAATCAAGTCATGAGTGTGAATGTGTTGATTGAGATCAGTTTAAAGATCATAGAAGCTGTTTAAAGAGGGTTGAAAGGCTTAAAATGGCTTACATGATTAATTCAATGGAGTTTGAATGAGTTTGGTTTTCTTGGGCATTGGGGAGAGTTGGAGGATTGGGAGAAGGAGAATGAAGAGTAGGAAGATTGTAGTCAACCAATTTGATGGTTTAAAAAGGCCAAATTGTATTTCTCCTTGTCCTTCTTGGTGATCATCATTGACTAGGCTTTTGGGGTCAGATCTTGATCAATGGAGGTCCTGTTGTTGTTTCCTTGCAGATTGATCAAAGAATGGAAAGACCTCTTAGTACAATCATTGTCCTGATGGTCACACAGAGCAATACCAAGACCTAATTTTGTTGATTCTTTCCTCCATTGCTCTCTTGTATGCCTCATTTCTTTCTCTGTCACTTTTACTGAGTCTCCTCTGTCTAAACTGTCTCACTTTAGAACTGTCACGGATTGCCCAAAACTATCCGGTCACCCGCTCCCTGGCATCAAACTGTTCTCTCATCTGCAAGGGGGCATATGAGGCCAACCATTTACCTTGAACTACCACTAGCTACTTACATCAACTTCCTTCAGCGCTAATCAACCTCTCCAACCAAAGACTTTATCACCATGCATTGAAAATTACTGTAGGTTACTCAACTCTTGTCAACTCTTTATCAAAAGCTCACTCAAAGTTGAAAACACCTCTCCAGCTCAATTCTTTCTCAGGCTGGATCAGTAACAGGTCATTGAGAGAGTTCCGCAATAGTGCTTAGTAAATGGCTGTTCAATCATTCAGTCTGCATTCCACTGTTCTCATTCTCTTCTTTGTTTCTAAAGTCTTTAGTTGTCCATTCAGTTCTACCCAGTCACTCCATTGGCCATAATCCTGCCTGGAGAACTGTCATCTGTGTTGGTGTTTTCTTTGTTCTCTTACTCTGCTTAGGTTGATCTTGTCTATTGTCTGCTTCTGCTCATGTTTTGTTCCTATCTCTGGAAAATCATCCTGTTCTTGGTTTCTCAGAAATCTTTAACTTTTAAACGGTTGAAAGCCAAAGGATTCTCACAGCTCAACCAACATGGCTCACTCTTCTGAATCACCTGGACGCAGCGGAGAAGGCAACTTCAAGGCTCTTGTGCTCAAGTCTTTCATGGAATCAACTCCTCTTCTCACCAAATCTAACTATTCAGTCTGGAAGAAGAAGATAGAGCAATTGTACAAAATGAACAGAATTCTTTATCCAATGAACTCAGGAGAACCTCTTGTGATAATTCCCAACAACAATTAAACTGCTGCCTACCTCATTTCTTAGCTCAATCTAGCTACTCACACCAACATCATCACTCAAGTAAACAAGGACTTGTCCAGACTGATTTGGCTTGCAGCCAAGGATCACTTTTCCTCCAGTCAAGCTGCCAACAGGGATTGGATGTTCTTCAATTTCCTGTGCTTAAAATTTGACCAAAATGACATAGATGTTTTTGTTACCTCCATAAAACTACACCTTGGCAAAATTGACAAAGTCGGCATAGATCTACCGTTGGACATTCTGAGCTATCTTATCTTGTTCAAACTACCTGATTCTCTCCAATCAAGAAGGTCCCAGATCATGCACTCAGGCGCCAACATAACTGTCACTCTAGTCCTTAAAAACCACTTGGTACAGCACCAGAATGAAGTACATTTCAAAAACCAAGATTCCTCAGACACCTCTTCCGCGCTCTATCATCAAAACTATCAAGACCCCAATGCGCCTAAGTGCAAAAATGGAAATCAAAATCCCTTGGTTGAATCAGGCCCCCAGTCCTCATTCTGGGTAGAGTTTACAGACCTGCGACCCAAGCACCCTCCTAATAAAGCCAGACAAGATGCTAAAAAGAAGGAAGAAGCTCACTTCTACTCTTTTTTTTCCACTTTCAACCACAGAGGTCAACTGGACAATAAACAATTCATCTTGGAAAGAGGCTGCTCAATCCACATGATCAAATACAAGACTCTTTTCAAAAATGTATCCATTGAGTCTGGTGAAAAAAAAATCAAAACTGGTAAGAAGGGGAAGGATTGGTGATCCTAGGATTGGGAACTGCTAAACTGTGCATAAAAGACAAAGTCATCCTCCTTGAAAACTGCGCATGGGTTCCTGAAGCAACAGTAAACCTCATCTCTTTGGGTGAACTGCTGAAGAAATTCTGCAGTCTTGTTGTTAACTCAAAAATCAACACCCCTACCTTTGCAGTAAAACTCAAAAACAAGCTCATCTTTGAAGGGACCATTTGTAACAACTTCCTTTTTCTGGACCACATACCTTCTCTCTATGAAAAAAGCTGATATCTGAATCAATCTGAACTATCCAATATTCATAAGAAACTTGGCCATTCCAGCCTTGGAAGGATAGAGAAACATCTAAGGCTAAGTCTCAACCAAGAGATCAAGGAAAAATTCAAATGTGTAGCGTGCAAGAAGTCCAAAATCACCAAATCCACCTTTGAGGAAAAACAATCACCCGCAAACAGGGTCTTTTAAAGACTCCACATGGACTTAATGGGGCCCCTAAACCCAATGAGAAAGAGCGGTATGAAAGACTCTCTCACTGTAGTTGACAATAAATCTGGCTACTTATCCAGCTTTCCCCTGCCCTCTAAGGAAGCTGCTTCTGCAGAAATCATGTTCATGATTTATAACAAAGCAAAGAGGCAAGGACACTATCCAATAGAGGTGATCACCAATGGCAGTGGCCAGTTTGTTAATGAATCCCTGTTGAAGTACTTCAAGTCCAATTTGATCAATCATCTAATCAGCAAGCCATATCATCCCCAAAAAAATGGGAAGGCCAAAGGGGCCAACCAAACAATCATGGAATCCCTTAGATCTTTCTTTATCAAGTCAGCCATTCCAAAAAGCTACTGGCACGTTGTCATTCAAAGCTGCTGCTTTGAACTGAATCAAATCCCAACAATTAAAGCAGAGAAAACCCCCTGGGGACTGATGCACAAGGCCAGCATCCCTGCCAAATATCTCAAACACCTTGGATCCAAGGCCATTTACCTTCTCAGAAACTCCAAAATTCCCTAAAAATTGTCAGATAAAGGCGCTGAAGGAATTATAATTGGCTAAAATCCTTGGCTGCTATCATACAAACTAATTTCAATGTCCAGAAAATTATCAAAAAAAACATGTAGAGTTCTTGAAGACCAACTACTTACCTCTAGAACCAATCAGTGATCTTGAGACTTCAATCCCCTAAGTGCTTCTTCCGCTCCTTCTCAATCACCTCAAACTCCAGAACATATAGGCTCAACCTCTCCAGAAGAGATAAAACCTTCAATCATTTACTCACCTGCTTCCTCTGACACAGAAACCAAAGACTCTGATCAGACAATCCTAAACTCACTCCTTCCTCCATTGAGAGAACAACATTTGCTCAAACCTCCTGATAGATACAGCTATTTCCAGTCTAATGAAGTTCCCTCCAACATTAATGAGGCTCTCAAACACCCTAAATGAATTCCCTCCATCAACAAAGAGCTGAGCACAGCTGAGGACCTAGAAGTATGGGAAGAAGCAAACAAATCTGAGGTAACCAACCCCCTAGGCACAACATGGACATTCCAATGCAAGCAAGACCTGCACACTGGCACTGTCACTCTCAAGTCCAGGGTATGCATCCAGGGTTTCAATAAAAGGTACAGAATGGACTACTGGGATACATTTGCACCCACTGGAAAAATTGCCTCCCTTTGAGCTCTCCTAGCCTACTCAGTAGATAAGCAACTACCTATCCTGCAATTTGACATGAAAGGTGCCTTCCTTCACGCTCCTCTTTACAAGAAAGTCTACATCAAAACACCTGTTGGATCCAAGAGATCTTGCAAATTCCTGAAGCTAAAAAAATCTCTATATGTCTCAAAACAAGCACCTCTCAACTGGTATAAGACACTCATTGGTTGAATCAAAAGCAAATTTTTTTAGGGGAAGAAACTTGGACCCCTGTTCTTATCTCCACAATGGCTCTTTCAACAGCCTTTTCTTCCATTTCAAGGATCTTGTGGTCATAGGCAATGTCAAGCAATCTAGAGCAGAATTCCATGAGAAATTCCAAGATTCCTCCACCCACAATGTTGAAACACTTCTAGGAATGAAAGTTGACCGCTGTAAGAACCCAAAAGGTGCTAAGCCACATGCAGTTCTGTGGAGGGGAAAGGTTCTGTTTAGGCTACCCTCCTAAGAGTTACAATAATATTTAAATGTAACCGGAATTGAGGTCCAGGAACTTGTAAATAAGGAATTAATGTAAGGGATGAGTTTGAGAGTAGTTGGTAGCAAGGGAATCAACACTATCTGAGGAAAGATGGTGGAGGGAAAGTCTTGAAAAAAAAAGTCAAGTTTTGTTCAGAGTTCAATGGAACAAGGCAGTTGTAAGTAACAAAACCCACAAGCTAATAATTCTGGTTTTCAGCAGAGGATTAGGAAAGATAAACTCAATCCCAACCAACCTCCAGGTTCTCAATGAACCTCCCAACTCTCCACAATCAAGCGGTTGAAGGGTACCAGATTACTGTGGGTGGCTGAAAAAAAACAAAAGCAATTTGTTTGTGAAGCTCTAGAAGCAAAGAAATAACAGATTCAAACAAGAATAACCCAAAACTTCTCAAGGAACTCAAGATTAGCATGGCGGAATTCAACTTTAAAGTATAAAGGAAGGTATAACACTCCAGGTTTTAAGCTTAATAAGAACTCTTCAATCAATTGTGATTGGCTCCAGAAAGATGATCAGGAAGGATCAAGACCAGTATGGTTGGAAAAAGGGATCAAGGAGTGGTATAACCCACTCAAGAATTCCAACAGACAGAATTCTCTCCAACCAGAAAGGCTATGGTTTGTGACAAGGATCAGGGTCACAGAGGGATGGATCAATAATTTGAGTATGGAGGCTCTAAGGATCAAGGGGAAATCAACAGATATACCCAGGATAAAGTTTGCAGATGAAGGGGGAAGAGGCCCTCTGGAATGATCCAATTATTTATTACTATGTCAGATGGATCAGATGATATGGATCCAAAAAGGCAGGGAAGAGCCCCTCCTTTTATATACCAGAGGCCTGTAGGCTATTTACCAAATTGATTTACAAATGAGAGCAGAATTTTTTTTTTAATTATTTTTTCTTTTGGTTGATGAAGAAGATTGGCAACAGGAACCGCCTGACATGGGAGAGAGAGAAACAAACAACAAAAAAAGAACAAGGCATGAAAGGGGGAACCTGCCCGCATCAAGGATGATGGTGGCAGTGGATGGCCGGTTTGGCCAGCCGCGGCCGCGGTTGGTCAAGGGAGGATCAAGGTGGATTGCTGGAGGATTTTTTTGGATTTTTGGTTATGCGCAAGACATAGATGGTTGCGCGCAAGCGTCAAAAAGTGAATCAGAAGGGTTCCATGGGTCACAAACAACAATGTAATTTTGAAGCCTTCAGAGATGGATTGGAGGAGCTGTTCATGAGGTTGAGAAAGGTGATGACAGCTGTCCCAAGGAGAAATGGTGTCATTGCTGTCAACCTTGTTATCAGGTAGGTGTGGGTTATCAGAGGCAAGGATGGGGATGAGATTGGTCATGGGAGTGATTGTTCCCATGACCAATCTCACGCAGGTGATCAGGTGGTGATGGGGCCGGTCATTGGTCAATGTTGGCAGATGATGCAAAGCTAAATGGCCAAAGAGATTGGCAGTTGATGACCAATCACGCCAAGAGATCCATGAAAGAGGATGGTGGTGATGAGTTCAGGAGGGAATGGCTGATTGCGCATGCTTGGCCAAAAATTCAGGGGGAAGCCCGTGCAAGGGGGATTTGAACAGACGAGGCATGTATTGGATGACCAAGCAAGGCCTCCTAGACCACTAGGCCAGGGAAGAGCTGGGAAACTTGGAAATGAGTTGGTAGCCATAGAGAATTTTTTTTGCAGATGTATAGATGGATAAGGGGATGTAAAAAAAAATTCAAAAATTTCTGTAATTCATGAGGTGTCCTGGATTGATCACCACATCTCTCCCCAACTTACAGACTGTCCCTAGTCTTCACCTGGAACTTGAAGATATAAAGAGGAGTAAAAATACAAAGGAATTGAACAGAAAATCGGCCATTTCTTGATCTTGAGAGGGGTTGAAGAGTTGAAAAATATCTTGATCCATTCAAAAGATCCTTAGAAGCAGTAGAGATAAAACACAGAAGGCGTCCCAGGTGCTCAAGTATGTGGAATACAGTAGAGTAAACGCAGCAAATAACCCTGGCGGTGCACAATTGGGAGGACTTACTTCTGAGATAAGTTGCCCCCACAACAAAGAAACTTCTTGAATTTATCGGTAGAAAACCTTCTGGCCAGTTGAGTACCATCCAGCTCCTCCAAAATATAAGATCCACCTCTAACTTGGAAAACCACCCAATAAGGACCATTCCAACAATTTGAGAAAATCTTGCCCCACTGGTTCTCCAAAGATTGATTATAGGCTAAAACTAGATCACCAGGGTTCAGGGAGTCCCCGATTTATTGGAGTTCTTTTCCTCCCAATACTGGACTGATTTTGCTCTGGAATCCATCATCTTGTGACAAGCTTCATCACAAACATCTTCACTTTGCTCCAGTTACTTGGATCTAGAAACTAATAATTCAGTAGTTGAGAACACCTTGTCCCAAGGGATACCCAAGAAAGATTACATTTCCAGATCCAAAGGGAGAACTGCTCTTTAGCCAAAGATGATTTTGTAAGGCAAGTAGCAGTAGTCCTTTTGGTTGAGATTCAATCAGAGAAGAGAACAAGAGGAAGGAATCTGAAACAATGCTTGCCACTTTCACCAGCAAGCTTAAAAAGTGCAGCCTTCAAAGGAGCATGGCCTTTTTCCACCATGTGTTGGTCTTCAGGATAATAAGGGGTAGTAACTCTATGTTGTCCAGGAAGAGATTGTATCATTTCAGCAAGTTGGCCACCAAATTTGGAGCCACCATCAGTAGAGTAAGATCAAGCCAGGCCATAACGCATTGTCCAGGTCTCATAGAGGAAAGCTGCCACTGATTTAGAGATAAAATTTATAAGAAACTTTGCTTCAACCCATCCAGAAAAATTGTCCCTAGCCACAATGAGGTACTTAGCACCACCTGTCTTAATATGAACCACATCCATAGAAATCCTTCCAAAGACAGTGGGCTCCCCAGTGGGATAAAAAATTTCAGCTGGAAGCCTAAGATCAAGTTTTTTACAAACTTCACAAATCTTTCACCATTGGGAGACAGATTTCTTCAGAGATGGCCACCAGAATTGTTTGGATAATTTTTGATAAGTTTTGGTTTCCCCACAATGACCAAGACCTTCATGGAGACTCTCAAGGATAGAATCTTGTTTATAAGGGATAGTAACAACAATAAGAGCACAAGGATTTCCTCTTTTCATAAGCCTAAGCCTTCGACAAAAAAATTAGAGGACTTTCTTTTAAGATATCAAAATTCTTTATCAGAGACATCAGGAGGTTTTTGGAGAGTTAAAAGGTACTGCTCTAATTTAATCCAGAAGCCTTGTTGAAAGAAAGAATAATCTTGAGAAGAGAAAGAGAAGACAGGTTGGATTAAAGGTTATTCTTCATTAAAATCTGTTCAAACATCAGATTCATCGTCTCCAAGAGGTTTTTAAGATAAACCATCAGGCATAGTGAAAGATTTCCCAGGCCTATGAACAATATCAAAAGAAAAATCTCGATAAAGGCCACCCAACAAGTTTTAGGAGCATTGGGGAGGCTAGGAGAATTGATCATTTTGATGATGGATCAATCATCAACTTGCAGTTCAAAATGTTGGCCCCAGAGAATGGTTTGGAGTCTCTTCATCATTCAAGCCACACCACAAATTTCCAATTTGGGCTGAGAATACCCAGACTCTACATCTGAAAATAGCAAAGATTCATAAAGAACAGGATGGTCCCAACCATTTTCATCTTCCTCATTAAGTGTAAAATTTATGGGAAACTAAAAGGTTCTATTTCATCAGAATAGAGGAGAGAGCATGAGAAAGATCAAATTTTTAAAATACGTATGCACTTACGCATGTGCTACATATAAGTATAATCCAAATGAGATGCACATGTTGGCCTCTGCGGCCCTTTGGACACTCACACAGACCATACGGGCCTGTGTGGATCTCACGGATTTGGGGAAACTGGCCTCAAAACGTGTGAAACAGGCCTATTGGTACACGGGCCCTAATGGGCCTGGTGGGGTATATGGTCAAATACAGCCAGATGGGCTATTAAGGGCACAATTGGACCCAAGGTTTATTTTGGACATACTTGGGCAGATGGGCTGACCCGCCAAAGTATGGTTTACTTAGTTTTTGGGCTTGGGGCGGCCCATTGGGGCCGCCGCCCGTGTTGCAGCCTGGTTGGGGCTGCCACCCGTGGCCAGTGGTTTTGCCTTTGGCCCAATTATGGGGCCCGACGGCCCATGCAGGGCCATTGTTGCGGCTGTTGAGCCAATTGTGGCCGCTGCGCTGGGTGGCAGCCAGCTGTTGGTGCTGCAAGGACCGGGGCAAAGGGCAACGGCTCTTTTGCCTCCCCTTGCCCACCATCACAAGGGGGAGGTGGGGGCAGCTGGTAGCAACCAGCTTGCCACCCAGGCCGGTTGCATTGGGGCAACCGGCAGTGGGGGGGAATTGACCACCCCCCCACCAGCCCTAGGCGGTTAGGGCAAAGGCAAGGTGGCTGGCTGCAACAAAGCAACCAACGGTGGGGGGGACCTGACAACCCCTCCACCATCAAAGCGACAAGCTGTCCCCCCCCTTTACCCAGGGGGAGGAGGGACTGGTCTGAGGGGATTTTACCACCCCCCAGCCCACCATTCTTGACAACACCCTGGGGGTATTGACCCCCAGGGCCCCTGGTAGGGGGATTTGACTGCCCCCTCCAGGGATCTGTGAGAAAGAGGGAGGGGACAGCATGTCCGCTGGTCACCCCCCCCCCATGTGGGTCTGAGGCCAGACCCAGGTGTGTCCTGGGTCCCACCTGGCCATTTTTATGGCCAGGGGCTGGTTTCATGAGGCAACCAGCCAGTATTTGAGGTCAGGGATTGAATCGCACAGGGGCTGGTTCAGTCCCATAACTGTGGAAACACCAGAAAGGACCAGAATAGGCTGGTTGTAAGGGTACAGGGACTGATGCCATGCGGGCTGATGTAGTCCAAACCAAGTAACAAGGCCTGTAGAGCCTGTAGAGCTCTTTTGGGGCGGAAAATTTGCCTTTTGGCTTGTTGTATCATGGGCTCACAAGAGGCCAATCTTTTGTACTTAAGGAGCTCTTCTCACTGCTGTTTTCCATCCATACATTCATCATCCAATCAAATTCATCAACAATATCATCCAATGTGTTGCCCCATCGTGAGAGCCCATCAAGCAATTATTGACAAAAGGTGTCCAGCATTTCTTTTGCTTTAATTACTGCTCATTTTCCTAAGCTAATTGCTGGCCAAAATTATAACAAAAATAGGTAAGGCAGTGTGAGAAAGTGTGGTAACCTAAAACCAGGAGTTGACATGAATAGTTAAGCAGTAAGCAGTTTGATAGAGGCAACGTCTAAACAATGGTAATCCTGGAAAAAAGCCTAAAACTAAATGAATCTGAACTCAAATTGATAAAATAGATATTAGAGCAATATTGAACTGTTGATGAGATTGAAAATGGCGCTTACCTGACCCACAACACCCTCAGTCCAGTGACACAACCGTTGAAATTGTGTGTGTAGAAGGAAAGAGGAGTGTGCAAGTAAGGTCTCTAATAGTATCCAAGGGCCAATTTAATATGGAGTATCAGCACTGGAGCGCGCAGTGTGTGGACAGTGGGTGCGCACAGTGATCACTCAACTTGAATCACACATAATGAGGATGAGGCAATGGAACACAAAGACATAAAACAGACTCTAAAGATAATGGTGAAACTGAGAAGGAGACTGAGAGATGATAAGAACAAAATGAGAATTCAACAGCCACCCCATCTCTCAGGTTCAGGTTCAGGAAACGTTGATTTCAGTTAGGAAGTTTTCTAGGATCTGCCTTGAAAACGGTTTCATCAGGAAATTGGCATGATTGCCCTTTGATGGAACCTTTTTTAGACTGAAAGTTCCTTTTTCAAGTTCTTCCCTAATGAAATGATGACAAATTTTGATATGTTTAGTTTGGAAGGATTAGTGATTGGCCTGTTGTAGGGACAGCTTGATGCAAACCTTGTTATCCTCAAAGATGGGTGTTAGTTTGAGCGGTTTGAATTGAGTAAACTTGGAAAGATGGGTGGTTAGCCAGAGAACCTCCTTTACCCCATCACCAACCAATTTATATTTTGATTCTGTGGTAGAGAGGGAATTTTTTGGTTTTTTTCTTGACTTCCAAGCGATGAGATTCCCTTTCCAGGTGATTACTAGCCCCAAGATTGAGCGGCGAGTTTGAGGACAGGTGGCCAAGTCTGAATCCACAAACGCAATCGGTTTATCTGTTTTCTACTTCTTTTCAAAGTTCAGGCGTTTGGATTGGGTGAATTTCAGATAGTTGACAATCTTTAGTGTGGCTTCATAGTGGGTGGAGTTGGGTTTGGTGAGAAACTGTGACAGATAATTTGTTGCAAAGGTGATATCTGGTTGTGTATTTCAGCTGGCATATAATAGTTTGCCAATTATTTTCCTATAGTCATGACCAGTTTTGAGAAATTGATTGTGTTCTTCTGCAGTGGAAACAAGTAGTTTGCCATTTGGTTTGAAGGGGGTTGAGTGTTCTTTGTGATTTGGAAGTTCATATCTGCTCACCAGCGAGTCTATGTAGGTTGACTGAGATAGCTTGAAACCATTCCCCATGGCTTCTACATTGAGGCCTAGGAGCATAGCCGCTTGACCTAAATACTTAATTTTGAAACGCAATTTGATTTGTTTCTTGAACTTCCATGGATCCTTGCTAAAGATGGCTATGTAATCCACATGGATGTATAGCAAAGTATCATTGGAGAAGAATAAAAAGTTGTAGCCCTCATTGCAAAAGAAACCAATGCTGAATAACCAGGAGCTTATTGTGTGAGACCAGGCCATTGGGGCCTGTTTCAGACAGTATAGCGCCTTTTTGAGCTTGAGAGATTTGCTGGGTGATGTTGCTACATTGGTTGGAGGAGCAATGAAAATCTTTTCTTTGAGGGGAGCATTAAGTGAAAAGTTAAAAGGATTGTATTTCAAAATCTAGGACCAGCAGACTTTAAGAAACAAAAGAAAACAAACTTAAGGGAACAAAATCAAGACACTCTGAAGCCACAGAGAGAGTATCTTACCAGTGGGACGGGTCTGTTAGGGAGGAAATGAAAGATAGGACACAATGGCAGGCAACAAGGAAGACAGGAGAATGGAGAGGGACTGAGGTGAAGAATCAAAGGAGAATGAAAGTGAATATAGGTTGCGGAGGAATGATTGAAGGGAGATGAGTTGTCTCACAGCTAGACAGAACTTGAGGTTGAGAGCCGTCGAGACAGGACTGGGTCTTGAGGAGATGAGTTGAGGATGGTTGAGGCAAGACGTGGTTGATGTTGAAACTTTTAGGAGAAGGATTGAGGGAGTGGCAAGATTGAAGAAGAAGGTGGAAGAGGGCAGGAATGAGGAAGAGTGGAGGAATTGAGAAAAGGGGTTGAGGAGAGGATGAGGAGGGATGAGGCCAGTGAAGGGGTTGAAGAAAGGATGAGGGAGGATGAGGCACAATGAGCGGGTTGATCAAGAATTGAGCCGGGCTGAGTGAGATTGGAGGAGCGTTGTCCAGATTTGGAGTGATGACACCGCGAGAAGTGAGGACTTAGAGTGAGCGCGGCTCTCAACTCAACACACCGCCGTGTCTAGTTGTGAGGCACAAAGACAGAAGTTGTGAGATTCAGGACAGAGGATTTGATGGCTGATTTAGTTAGCGGGTTGGCAAGCATTTGGTGAGAAAGAATGAGGTTTGTAATCAGGTTTTTGGTTTCTTGTTGTTCTCGCAGCCACTTAATCTGAGTGTCCACGTGCTTGAGAGCGCTATGATGAGATTGAAAGTTATTAAGGTCGTTGACAGCTTTGTTTTCTATGTTGAAGCAGTGGGATAAGTTGAGGTGAGGATTGAGGTTGTGCAGGAGATTGTATAGCCAGAGTTTTTCTTGAGTGACAGATACGAGAGCCTTTAACTGACCCTTGGTGGAGGACAGTGAGACCAAAGACTGCAGTTTACTGTTCCACAAGACGGGGCAACCATACAATAGTATGATGAATCCGGTGTGACTCCTTCGAGTTATTACATCATTTCCGCCGTCGGAGTCTCTGAAACATTCGATATCGTATTTGAAACTGGTCAACTTCAGCCTGAGAGCGAGATTTTTCGTATGATTAAGATATTGCCAGGCGTCTTTGGCTTCCAGCCAATGCTGGAGACCAGGCTTGACGTTGAATTGGGAGAGGGTGGATACTGCGTGTGAAAGATTGGGGCGAGTTTGACTAGCAATGAAGTTTAGGAATCCTGACGATGACCAAAAGTTAATATTTAGTTTAAGAAATTCCCCGTGTTCTTTATTGGAGGCTTGAGATAAGTGAACGTTTGGCGTCATGGGAGTGGTTATTGGCTTGGATTTGCGTAGGCCCAATTCTTCCAGTGCGTACTCAATGTGTTTTGGCTGTAGTAGAGCGGGACCCTGGGGAGTGTTAACCAGCTGATTCCCAAGGATCTTCTGAAGAGGACCTTTGTGAGAAATTGAGAAGTGTGATTGGAGTTTTGCTCGGAAGTCGGTGGAATTGCCTATAACAATCAGATCGTTGATGTAAACAAAGATGAATATGGAATGGTTGTTATTGATGTAGAGGCAGGGATCCGCGCTTGAGGCGTTGAATCCTTGAGTCGTGATCTAGGCATGTAACGTGTCAAACCAGCTTTTAGGTGCCTGCTTGAGCCCGTACAACGCTTTGTTGAGTTTGAAATAAGGGAATGGTGAGCCATACCCGTTGGGTTGTTTGATGAAGACTTCCTGGTCAAGTGGGACATGCAGAAAAGCTGACTTGATGTCCATCTGAACGATTTCTAGGGCGTGGTGAAACAAGTAAATTAATAAAGCCTGAAGCGTAACAATCGATCCAGTGGGGGCGTAGGTTTCTCTGTAATCGCAGAATTCCAGATGTTTGAAGCCTTGAACACATAATCTTGATTTAAACAGCGAGTTGGAGCCATTGGGTTGCTCTTTCAGTCGGAATACCCAAAAGGTGGATAAGGCCTGCTTTCCATCTGGAAGGGTGTGACATCCCTCCCAGACTTTCAGCATATCAATACCATCCAGCTCGACCTTCATGGACTCCAACCAGCGAATTTGGTCAGGAATTTTCTCTACTTCTTTATAAGATTTTGGTATTGACCTTGTTAAGAAACCATATCTCTGGGGGCGCTGGATGGTTGATTGATCACGGAGATGATAGGGATTGTCTGGGGTAAGAAGGTCTGTTATTTGATCATCATCTGAACCGCTGGAGCTGGAATTGGAGAGTGAATTGAGTTCCGGCTCCTGAGTAGGTGGGGAAGACAAGGAATCAGAAGCGGAGGGTTCGGATTTGGGAGTTGGAGAGTAAGAGTGGAAAGGATCGGAAGGTGATGTTGGAGAATTTTTTGGAGTGGGGATGGTGAGAATGTCAGTAAGATATTTGTCATTAAGGATAGAGTCAAAAGGCAAGTCGGAAGAGGATGAGAGGGAATTGTCAAATTTCATGTTCTCAAAGATTTTAACATGTTTGCTACAAACAATGGATTCAGATTCTGGGCAGAAGACCCTGAAGGAGTTCAGGTTGAGGTCAAATCCCACCAAAATTCCCTCAATACCCTTTTCGCCAAGCTTTGAGTAGTGCAGTTTGTTGTTGAGAACAATAGTTTTGGAACCCAGAGTACAAAAGAGTTTTAATTTTGGGACTTTGTTATGCCAGATTTCAAAAGGAGATTGGTTGAGCTTTGCGGACGGAACTGAGTTGAGGATTTTGCATACACTGACTATGATCTCATCCCACAGGATCAGTGGAATGGACATATTGATCATGGTTGTTCTTGTTGCTTCCACAAGTGTTCAATTTCCACGTTTGGCAACAGGATTGTGTTGAGGAGTGTAGGTCTCTGAAGTTGTGTGTAATATGCCGTTCTCTTTGAGGAAAGAAGAAAGTTGAGAGTTTATGAATTCCCCGCCATTATTGGAGTGGAAAATTTTGAGCATTCTGTTGAGGCGATTTGAGTGGAGCTTAATGAAATTGATGAATTCCTGAGTGACTTCAGACTTGAGTTTAATTGGGATACAGGTCTTATACTTGGAGAAGTTGTTGGTGAGCAGCAGAAAATAACAATATCCGGATTAAGAGATGGGATTGATGGGTCCACAAACGTTGGCATGGATAAATTTGAAAGGGAAAGAGCTAGGAGGGATGTGACTTTGAAATGGTGTTTGATGAATCTTTCCTTTTTCGCAGGCGGTGCAGGCGTCAGGATCCCACTTTAGGCTGGGAAATGAGTTCAATAGAAGTTTTACTTGTTCACGGTTGATATGGCCAAAACGTTTGTGTATGGTCGACATGGAGAGAAAGGCGTGACAGTTGGAAATATTCGGATTTGACCCTTCTATGTAGAGTACGTTGTCATGGATTTTACCAGACATAACAATTTCTCCTTTGAAGAACACTCCAAAGTTTTTAGAATTGAGTCGGGTCAGCGTACACCCTTTTTGGATCAGTTGACCGAGAGAAATTAGATTGACGGTAAGATTGGGAACAAATAGAGAGTCGGTAAGGATGAGTGTAGCTGTTTTGGTATGAATTGTGGCATTACCAACTCCCTGGGATATGATTGAGGCATCTGGTTTACCTGTGTTTACCTTGGTATTGTCATCCTTGAGCCAATCAAAGTAGTTGGAGTCCTTGAACATATTTTTTGAAGCTCCTGAGTCTAAGAGAAGGGAGTTGCAATCAATGTGATGTAGGTGGGTGACGGCAAAGTTATAGGCTAGATTGGCAGAGGCCTTGGGGTTGGAAGCTGACGGCGCTTGGTTTTGAGGATTGGAATTGTCGCTTGAAATGTTTTGGTTTGGCCAAAGATGAGGATACAAGGCAAAACATTTGTTCTTGGGATGGTAGGCCTGAGGATTGTGCCAATTGGGCTTACAGGGGAGGAGTTCTTGATTGGCGAACATGGCAGAGGCGTACGTTCCGGCTGCTACCTTGTTCTTGATCTGGTTCAGGTGTCCGAGCACCAGGTCCCCGTTGATTTTGGCCTCACCGAGCAAATGCGTTATCGTGGTCTTCAAGTTTTCAAGTTGCGGGGGGAATTTGTATAGAATTAGATAGGCCACAATGTTGTCGTCCATCTTAATTCCAATTTCTGAGATTTGGAGCAGACACGATTGTACTTCTGTGATGAATTTTTCAACGTTCTTGGGATTGAAGACAAGATTGAGGAAGTTGAAGAAAATTCGCAATTGATTGGCCGTTTGCGAGGAGGCGTAATACTCGTTGACTGATTTCCAGAGCGCAATGCCGTTCAGTGCGTCGTTTTCCTTCATGCAATTAATGTACGTTTGATTGTCTAGCTTCGCCAGGATGTATCCGGCGATCTCCAGGTTCACATTGGGTGGACATTCCTTGTCTTCCGAGCCATTGAGTCATTGAGAGATTCCCTTTAGAGAGAAAATGGTGATTAGTTTTGACCGCCAGAGGGAGAAGTTTGATTCATGGAGATTGGGGATTGAGTCCGTCAGGGTTTTGAGAAGAGAGGAGTTCGGGTCCGCTGGTCCAGTTGAATCCATATTGCCGGTTAATCAGTTTGTTGCTTTTGGCTTTTAACCGTGAAAAGTTAAAAGGATTGTATTTCAAAATCTAGGACCAGCAGACTTTAAGAAACAAAAGAAAACAAACTTAAGGGAACAAAATCAAGACACTCTGAAGCCACAGAGAGAGTATCTTACCAGTGGGACGGGTCTGTTAGGGAGGAAATCAAAGATAGGACACAATGGCAGGCAACAAGGAAAGACAGGAGAATGGAGAGGGACTGAGGTGAAGAATCAAAGGAGAATGAAAGTGAATATATGTCGCGGAGGAATGATTGAAGGGAGATGAGTTGTCTCACAGCTAGACAGAACTTGAGGTTGAGAGCCGTCGAGACAGGACTGGGTCTTGAGGAGATGAGTTGAGGATGGTTGAGGCGAGACGTGGTTGATGTTGAGACTTTTAGGAGAAGGATCAAGGGAGTGGCAAGATTGAAGAAGAAGGTGGAAGAGTGCAGGAATGAGGAAGAGTGGAGGAATTGAGAAAAGGGGTTGAGGAGAGGATGAGGAGGGATGAGGCCAGTGAAGGGGTTGAAGAAAGGATGAGGGAGGATGAGGCATGATGAGCGGGTTGATCAAGAATTGAGCCGGGCTGAGTGAGATTGGAGGAGCGTCGTCCAGATTTGGAGTGATGACACCCCAAGAAGTGAGGACTTAGAGTGAGCACGGCTCTCAACTCAACATTAATAAAAGTAAACTTGACGTTAAGCCAATGAAATAGGAGATTGTTTTGAGCCGCATGGGAGATAAGCAGAAGAAGAGATGTCTTGTCACCAGTGGGACTAAAGAGGCTTTCAAAATTTACACCTTCCCTTTGGTTGAAACCCTGCACCCAGAGCCGCGCTTTGAATTCTATAATTTCATTGTTGGAATTATGCTTTGTACAAAACACCCAAACACGCTTGATTTCCTTGGAGTCTGGATTGGAGTCTTGCTCTTCCCACACATCATATGATTCCAGGTTGATTATCTCCCTATCCATTGCAGCAATCCATTTGAGCCTAAAATTCTCGTTCAATGCATCGTCTAGAGTGATTGGATTGGTACAGTTAACTGCCAGATAGAGTTGTGATCCTTCACGCCTAGTGTAAGTGACTATGTTGTTGTTGCTGACTTCACTGGGACAAGGAAAGGGGATCCTGTCTGGAATAGGAATTGGGTCAACAGAATCAGATAGACTTGGTTGTTCTGGAATTAAGCTTGGAGCAACAGATAGATCTTTCAAGAAGTTGGCTGAGTCAGAAGAGTCCTCAGAGATAAGGGGAAAGTAATTTTGAGGGGAGACTATGCTAAACTTGCATTCCTTGAATCAAGCATCAGCTGTTATATAGACCTTGCCATTTTGGTAGACCAAACCTGCCCTATAGCCATCAGACTCACTTTTCTAGTGTAACAACAGCTCCAACCCTCATAGCAACCTCAGAAATGGATTCTAAATCACAAATAATCTATAGTTACTCAGCCAAAGTACCCCTCTATCTCTCATGGATTAGAAGATACAGCCCAAGAACCCTTCAACTGTGGCAAAATCATACCCAACCAGGTGTCACAGCTCTGTGGAAGGAATAAAGACATACCTTTCAAACCCTCAAGTACATTCTAGTAACAGCCTACCCTCAACACCAGAACCATAAACCAACCCTGTCACCTTAGCCAGAATACAGCAATACAGATACAGGAGGCAGTGCAACTAGTTCAGCTCCTGTCACCTCACCCAGGATGCATTCAATTACACATACATAAGGCTATGCAGAAGTATACAGGACAGTATAGGCAGGAGGAAGTGAACCCATTCTCAACCAGATCCAAACAAACAAGCAAGTACACATACACAAGACTATGCAGAATTATACAGGACATTATAGGAAGGAGGAAGTGGAACCAGTCTCAATCAGATCCAAACAAACAAGCAAATACACATACACAAGACTATGCAGAAAATATACAGGACAGTATAGGCAGGAGGAAGTAAAACCAGTCTCAACCAGATCCAAAAAAGCAAGCAAATACACATACACAAGACTATGCAGGAGTATACAGGACAGTATAGGCAGGAGGAAGTGAATCCAGTCTCAACCAGAACCATGCAGTACCAAACAACCTCAGCACCTCACAGCAATCTATGTAGGAAGAAGCATGTGATACCAAACAACCCACCAGTACAAGTACCACAGGGCTACCCAGAAATACATGCAGGAAGTCAAGACCATGCAGCACCAAACAGAACACCACTGGATGCACAGCAACACATGTAGGAAGTATCAAGTAGCACCAGACCAACCATTTGTACTGCACAGGAATACATTGTATCTGAACTTCACAGCAGTTTATGCAGGGCTGTGCATGCATGAAACCCCTGTACCAGCTTTTTCCAACCAGCAGAATATCCTCAGTTTCATGCAGTGTCTTTTGTCCAACCAGCAGAATTGCCTCAGTTTCATGCAGTGTCTTTTGTCCAACCAGCAGAATTCCCTCAGTTTCATGCAATGTCTTTTTCCAACCAGCTAAAATGTCTCATGTACCTGTATCCCACTGTAACAGGGGAAGCCCCAGGGAACCCTCAGGGGCAGCCCTGAGCATCCCCTGAGGACCATATTGTCTATTTAAGGAGGGCCTCTCTGCCCTATCCAAGTTGTATCCTCATGCCATCTGGCACATCCCATCTCATGCCATCTGGCTCATACCACCCAAGCTCACTCCACTCTATCAGTACCCATCTGTGGTACCTACCCAGATAAAATATCAGTGAACCAATTATAAAGGAAGCAGGAAATCAGAAACCAAGTTATAACACACCTTTAACCAATTAAACCACCCAACAGGTGCTTGAATAAGGGTTCTTCTGTGACCTAAATATTCAGCACCAAATTGAAGAAGAACCACCCTTCAAATTAATAAATAACCCTTACAAAGAAAGAGAGCACAAACAAAAGCAACCACCAACCTTTTCCTCTACCCAGCCCCCTGTGGGTAAACCCATCCTTGGGTCCTCTCCTGAACCACCCCTTTGATAAACCCTTGAACCCTTTAATACTGGGATATTGGTTAAGATCAAATATATCTGATCATTAAATAACCCATAATCCAATAAATCTGGTCCATTCTTCAACAAACCCTACCAATAACAATTAATAACTAATCTAGGTCTGATCTGAGACCTATATTGAGTCTCAAAGAAACCAGCCATTAATTTAAATAAATTATTGTGCAGACTTACTAAAGTACTAGAAGGGCAGGCAATTCAAAACCACTCTTAGTATATACTAATACTCCAAAGGAGTAGAAGTAATACTAAATTCCCCTTCAAGGACTGCCAGCAAGCTGTTTGCTACTTTTATTTATATAATCCCACAGGGATCTCTACACCATTGGCCAAATTGAGATTTCTTTAGGAGGAGAACTGATTGCTGTATCCCAACATGATGCCTTTGAAGCCGTAAAAGCTGAATTTTAAGCCCCAATTGGATTTGGGGATGTGAAAAAATGCAGTGCAACCAGAGGGTTGCAGTATGTCATAATTAAATTTTTTTTTGAATCAGATAGTATAGGGAATTTGTTTTTGATTGGATACCACAGGTAAAAGGTTGAGGAGATCAGTGGCCGTCTTGAAGGCTTTAGCCCAGTAACAAGGTGGAAGTTGACTGGGGTTGAACAGACATCTAGCCTTTTCAATAATGGATCTGTTGGCACGTGCTACCAAGCCATTTTGTTGGGGAGTATAAGGAGTCAAAAAATGTTGAGTAATTCCAGCTTCTAGACAGTAAGTTTTAAATTTGGAACTAGTGAACTCACCACCATTGTCTGAGACTAAGGTGATTAATTTTTTTTTCAGAAATCTTTCAGAAGAGGACACAAAACTCTTGAAGGAAAGGAGAGCCTCACTCTTATTCTTAAGAAAAGAGAAAGTCTTGAAGCGTGAGTATTGATCTACAATTGTCAAGAATTATCTTCAACCACTAGCAGATTCAACTGAGACCAGACCTGCAAGATCAATATGAACAATTTCTAGTGGCTGATTAGCTGTTTTGAAATGGCTATTGAATGTGGTGGTGGTCATCTTGCATGTCTGACATACGTTGAAGTTATCACTGGTCAAAGCAGATGTTGGAAAGAAGATTTTCTGAGTGGCAATTCCTGGATGACCTAGACAATGATTCCATTTGAAATTGGTTTGGTTGGAAGAGAGGTTTATAAGAGTTCTGGTGGGGACTGTAGCAAATCAAGTAACATATATCTCCAGGAGGCAATCCACAGTTGAACCAATGAGATTGCCTCTGTCAATCCAGATGGAGATTCCACTTTTTCCAAATCAAGAAAGGTTTGAATTGTGTACTAGAAGTTGTTCCAGTGATAAAAAGCATCTGTTAAGATCTGGAATCAACAGGACATCCTTCAGGATGACTTCAGAGTCTTCATGGTTGATCAGTTTGGCGGTACCAATAGCCGTGGCTTGATGAGAAGAGGATTTGGAGCCATAACCAACAAGGAGGTTAATTGGTATGGAGGTGATCAGATAGTTAGGGTTTTTCACAATGTGATGGCTGGCCCCTGAATCTAGGACAGGTGGCAGGGAAAAGGTCATTTTGGTACTGGGAGAGATGGCCTTGTGGTGGTACATTTGTGCATTGTAAAAGGCATTAGCTGTTTTGGCAGAGTTATCTGCAGCTGGAGCATTTGGTTCAACTGTTTTGGTGTGATGAGCTTGAGGAGCATTCTTTTCAGGTTTTAGATGAGGGTGCAGCTGCCAGCAACAGGACCTGGGGTGTTCTGCCAGTGGATTGTGATGCCCTTTTGAGCAAGGATGTTTTGGACCTTTTTGAGCTTTAGTCTTCAGTAGAGCAGTTGAGCTGGATTGGTCTGTAGAGTTTTTAGAGGGTTTGACAGGGTTAGGTAATGCTTGGGCAGATTCCAGATGGGTTACTTCACACAGTTTATTGAGAACGTTAATGGGATTTTGGAGTAGTTCATTGTTGAGGAGAATGCTGTCAACCAGGTGATAGAATTTGGCAGTGAGCTTGGCAAGGATGGTGTAACTGAGAATTTCTTGGGTCACTTTTAGTTTAACCACCTCAAGTTCATTCATGAGCTTTCTGAATTCCCTTATATAGGTAGAAAGGTTTCCGTCAAATTTGTATTGAATAAAGTTCAGCCAGATGCGGCCTCTATTTTTGGTTGACTGGGATGCATATTTGTCAAGAACGGCTTGCCAGATGAGGCATTGTCTTGACTGATTCTCAGGACTGATGAAAGCATCAAATCCTGTGTCTCCTAGATGTTGAATGAGAAGATTGGTAGCTTCATAAATCCTCTTCCTTTGAGGGAATGTAGATGGTATGATGAGACTTTCAAATTTAGTGTTTTCAACGTATTTGAGCAGGCCTTTTCTTTGGAGATGACTTCTTATTCTCATTACCCAGGAGGCAAAATTTGTTTCATTTAGGAGAGGAAGGTTTGGATATTTTGGAATGGTTTTTTCAGGTCTGACATGGGGAACCCAAAAGTGTTGATCCTGGTTAAGTTGATGAGCCTTGGGACTGTAAATCTGTAAAATTTGTGGGAAACTAAAAGTTTTTATTTCATCAGAATAGAGGAGAGAGCATGAGAAAGATAAAATAGGTAAGGCAGGGTGAGAAAGTGTAATAACCTAAAACCAGGAGTTGACATGAATAGTTAAGCAGTAAGCCTTTTGATAGAGACAACATCTAAACAATGGTAATCCTGGACACAAGCCTAAAACTAAATGAATCTGAAATCAAATTGATAAAAGAGAAATTAGACCAAGATTGAACTGTTGATGAGATTGAGAATGGCGCTTACCTGACCCACAACACCCTCATTCCAGTGACACAACCGTTGAAATTGTGTGAGGAGCAGGAAAGAGGAGTGCGCAAGTCAGTTCTCTAATAGTATCCAAGTGCCAATCTGATATGGAGTATCAGCACTGGAGCGCGCAGTGTGTGGATGGTGGGTGCGCACAGTGATCACTTTACTTGACTCACATGAAATGAGGATGAGGCAATGGAACAAAAAGACATAAAACAGACTCTAAAGGAGAATGGTGAAACTGAGAAGGAAACTGAGAGATGATAAGAACAAAATGAGAATTAAACAGTAAGGATAGCCCCAACAGATTGATAACTAGAATTGACAGCCAGCTTGATCTTGCCAGCTCCAGGTCCATAGGAGATCTTCTTCAAAACTATATCTTTTCCAACCATCATTTTGAGAAACTGAAAAGAATTTTCACACTCTTGGGTCCAAATCCATTTAGCATCTTTCCTGGTTAGATGAAGTAAGGGTGCATATTTTTCAGATAAGGATGGGATAAAGATTCTAACATAAGTTAGAACACCTAGGCAGCCCCTAACTTCAGTGGGATTGATTGGAGTGGGCCAAGAGATAATCTTGTTGACTTTGGCTGGTGCCATCCTTCTTCCTTCCTTGCAGACCACATGACCAACAATTTCCAGATCAGGGACACAAGCAGCCAGTTTGGATCCAGAAAAATTAAGGCCAGATTCCTTGATTGAAAACAATATCCTTTCCAAAGTAGTAGCATATTCCCAGATAAAACAACAAATTCCTGAATGCCAAGGTAAGAACTCATTATCATAGTCAGAAACTGGAACTTTAATTCCACCATTGTTGATAAAGATACCAGCATGATCAGGGATTTCATCCTGGAGGATCCACATCATCTGAGCCTGATAGACTGCAACCAAATTAGTGGCACCTTGAGGCAATTGAGTAAGTTGAAATCAACCAAGAGGAGTATTGAAGGTAGTGAGAGGGCAATAAATAGGATGTGAGGATTGTTTGTCATAGCCTCCCATAATGTCCCCTAGACCATAGCCAGCTCTCCCAGAGAAATCTTTGACAAATTCTTCAGTAGCAGGAGGAATACCAGAGTTAACTAACTCAACTCATCTATTGTAGCCTGCCAACCTATAGTAGACTTCTTCTTTTTTGATGTCATGTACTCACTCAACCAGGAACGCTTCCCTTGCCCCTTACAATGATGAGATCCATTGGGTAGGGAGAACCAGCGCTCCTTGGGCCCAACAACCCTTAGATTCAGTTCCTCCTTCCAAATCTCCATCTGTGGAACCTCTTGATGATCCTTGGGCTCCTCCACGGGATTCTACAATGGATCCTCTCGCGGAATTTGCAGATTCCAACCATTCTTCAAATGAAACCTTGACTTTTGGTAGACCAGGGGTTTGCACTACTGCTCTCAAGCCTGATGCTCCGACCCTGCTTTCAACATTGATCCAGGCCCTCACTCATGGTGCCCAGAAATCTAGTCCAAGCACTCCTAGTTTTCGCACTCCGGGCATGAAACAACCTGATCACTTTACAGGAGAACACCCTCATAAGCTTAGATCCTACCTACAGTCTTGTAAAATCATCTTTTCAAACGACTCCAACAATTTCCCTTCCAATAGAAATAAAGTTATTTATGCTTTGTCCTTCTTAGGAGGTAGAGCCTCGCAGTGGCTCAAACCGTATCTCAAACTTTTGTCCAACAACAGCCCCACTTGTATTCTCAACAACTGGGACAAGTTCGAGCAACAATTTTTCACCCTGTTTGGCGATCCCAATGAAGTTTGAAACGCCGAATACAAACTTAATAGTTTAGTTATGAAGGAGAATAGTAGAGCTTCCATTTATATTTCTCATTTTCAAACCTTTCAGTCTTGCATCCAGTGGAACAAGGCTGCTCTTCTATTCCATTTCCAAAAGGGTTTACCGGCACGCTTAATTGAACAGCTCGCAGTTGGGGGTCATAAGACAACCTTGCTTCAGCAGCTAATCGATTGAGTGATTGAGCTTGATAATGGCTATCATGACAAGAATTGCTCTTGGAAAAACAACCATGGACCATCCACCTTGGCTCCAAGGGTGGACGACTCCTCAAAGCAAAACACGAGGAACCCGAAACCATCCAAACCAACCCCAACTTTGAACTCCAACTCAAAAGGGAAAGCCGTTGCCAAAACTCCAAAGTTCTTGGACAAGGAAACCCGGATGCTTCGAAGTGAGGAACAACTTCAAAGGGAAAAGAATGGGCTGTGTATGTATTGTGGAGGTAAACATGATGTTGACAGCTGTGCAAAGCGGTTAGCGCGTGAAGCGGCTAAGCAGTCAAAAAATTAGCTTGTAGTTTTTCTGATACTTGCAAGGAAAACTACACATTATCTAAATCCCCGCGATTAAATCTTTGCACTTGCGAGTCACTAGGTGCTCCAAGTTTTAAATTTATCCTATTTCATTCCGACAAAACTCCTTATCAAGTATTACTTGATTCCGGCGCTAATGTTTCCTTCATCAGTGAATCTTTTTCCACTTCAAAAAATCTTACGTGTTCCAAGATAGATAAATTTCCCATCTATCTAGTAAGTAGTGCAACTGAACCGTCTTATTGGGTTTCCCAAAAGGAAAAATGGACCTTTGCATTTTCCAATTTCCCCAGCTTTGAATGGGATTTATTTGTCTTGGCTTTACCCGGAATGGATCATACCATTCTAGGCCATGATTTCCTAGTTTACTGGAATCCGGATGTGAATTGGCAAGAAGGAGTAATTAACCTTTGAACCTCGCACCCCCAGAACGCTAACCTTTCCGTCAATCAGGAATTAAACAGCCTACCTGAAACTGTCATTGAGTTGGATGACACTTTTCCGCCAGGAGATTTGCAATATCCTGACCTTCATTCTCAAATTCCCTCTTCAGATTTAGGAGTTATTGCTTACCTATCCAGCTTACGTCTTTCCTGTTCCTTCAAAGAGAAACAGACACCAACCAAAAGGTGTATTTTGAGCTCCCTAATCCTCTTGCATCATGCAAGCACCTCAAACCCAGTGCTCAAAGATGACAAGATTGAAGATTTAGAAATCATTCAAGTCTTTACCTTTGGTTTATCATGACTTTGCTGATGTCTTTTCAGCTGCAAAAGCAGATAAACTGCCTCCATCCCATCCTTAAAATCACAAGATCAAACTTACTGGCCCACCTCTGGCACCAGGACCAGTTTACTCTCTCTTGACGCAAGAATCAATTGCGCTTCAAGACTACATTGCGGAATATGTAGCAAAAGGATTTCTTCAACCAAGCAATTCAAACACCGGTTCCCCTGTCCTATTTGTAACAAAAAAGGACGGCGGACTTTGCCTTTGTGTTGACTACAGGAAACTAAACCAGGTAACCCAGAAGAATGCCTATCAAGTACCGCCTATGTCACATCTCCTTACCCTCTTCCATGGAGCTACTTATTTCTCAAAGTTAGACCTTTGAGGTGCCTATAACCTAATTTGCATTAAGGAAGGTCATGAGTATTTGACTGCAATGAGAACCCGGTTTGGCAGCTATGAGTATACTGTCATGCCTTTTGGCCTCTGCAACGCTCCTTCCACTTTTCAACATTTTGTCAACAACATTTTCTCCAATCTTGCAGGTAAATACTTCTTGGTATATCTCGATTATATACTAGTCTACTTGAGAAACCTCAAAGATCACATCGCACATGTGCAAGAGGTGCTAAAGCAACTTTGAAAGAATGACCTGTTTGCAAAAGCCTCTAAGTGCGAGTTCCATTCCTCTTCTCTTCATTTTCTAGGTGTTGTAGTCTTGCAGCAAGGGCTATTGATGGACCCAGCCAAGAGCAAACGCATATTGGACTGGCCCCCACCTTCTTTGGTTAAATCTCTTCAAGTTTTCCTTGGTTTTAGTAATTTCTATAGAAGTTTTATTGCACGTTACGCCGAGAAAACCGTGAATCTTACTAACCTTCTTCAAAAATACACTCCTTTTATTTTTACCAAACAGGCTGCTTTGGAGTTTGAAGCTCTGAAGAAAGCGTTCACCACTGCTCCGATACTCGCTCACTTCAACAAGATAGGTCACACTATTGTCAAAACAGACACAAGCAACTATGCGATTGCAGGAGTCATCTTGCAGTTTTCTTCTTCCACTTCTCTCTTTCACCCCGTAGCTTTCGAGTCTTGCAAGTTGCTTCCTGAAGAGCTTAACTATGAGATTCATGACAAGGAACTTCTTGCCATCTTTCATTGCTTGAAGAAATGGCGTTCATACCTTTTGAGTCTTAGGGAATCCTTTGAGGTTTTAACTGATCATAATTCTTTGAAGTATTTCATGAGCTCAAAATTCCTTACACGTAGACAGGCATGTTGGGCTGAATACCTCTCTGAGTTCCACTTTACAATCACGTACTGTCCTGGGAAAAAAGCGGTATTTCCTGATGCTTAATCACGTTGGGATGACGTTTACCCAGGGGGGGGAGCACCTTTGCCAAAAACAACCCTGAAAACGTTAGGACACTCTTCTCAACCCAATCTTCCCAACTCAGTTCAATCATTGCTTGCTTACAAGATTTGGCTTCCGAACCCCAACAAGCTCAACACAACGACCCCAAGTGCATTGAACTTCACAATAGTGCGAACTTATTAGATAGTAATTACAGTATAGATGATAATGACTTTTTAGTTTATGATAATTGGATAGTAGTACCAGATAATTCTTGCATTACGTTAGATATCTTTGATTCACGGCATGATTCTCCGCTTGCTGGTCATTATGGGCAGGATAAAACCTACCAATTGATTGCACAAGATTTCTACTGGCCTGGTATGACCAAAGAAGTAAAAGACTATGTTAGTGCGTGCTATGATTGAAATTGTAACAAGTCCTCAAAACACCGGAAGTATGGGCTGCTCCAGCCACTTCCAATTCCGCCTTGTCCTTGGCACTCGCTGTCTATGGATTTCATCTCTCAATTACCTTCTTCTAGTGGATATGATGCTATTCTAGTAATAGTAGATTTCTTCTCAAAGATGGCTTTATTTTTACGCAGTAATGTGACGGCCTCTTCAGAAGACTTGGCTCACTTGTTCATAGAATATGTATTTTTGAAACATGGCCTCCCTGATAATATAGTTAGTGATTGTGGATCTCTGTTTGTCTCAAGCTTCTGGATCTTGGTATGCCAACATTTGAAGATCACTCGCAATTTATCAACGGCTTACCACCCGGAAACGGATGGGCAAACCAAGCGAGTTAATCAGATCCTCAAACAATATCTTTGAATGTATGTCGCCTATCAACAAGACGACTGGTTGCAATGGCTCCCACTAGCCGAATTCGCCTACAAAAACTCCACTCATTCCTCCACCAAACAGTTTCCCTTCCAAACTCTTTATGGTAGAAACCCAAATTTCTCTTCCCTTCACGTAGCACCTTCTCAACCTGCTACCAATTACCTTGAACAAATTCAATCCCTTCAATCGCAACTTTGAACCAACCTTGAAGAAGCAAACCAGCGCTATAAGGAGCAAGCAGACCAATCTCGCACTTTGGCTCCAACCTTTGCAGTAGGAGATCAAGTTTGGCTCGATGCTTGCAACATTTGCAGCACTCGCTGTAAGACTCCAAACGGTGCTAAGCCATGGCAGTTCTGTGGAGGGGAAAGGTGCTGTTTAGGCTGCCCTCCTAGGAGTTACAATAATATTTTAATGTAACCGGAATCAAGGTCCAGAACCTTATGGATGAGAAATCAAACTAAGAGAAGAGGATAAGAATTGTTGGTAGCAATGGAAACAACACTATCTGAGACAAGATGGCGCAGGGAAAGACTTGAACAAATAAGTCAAAGTTTGTTCAGAGTTCAATAGAACAAGGCAGTTGTAAGTAACAACGCCTACAAGCTAATAACTCTGGTCGTCAGCAGCTAATTAGGAAAGATCAACTCAATCCCAACCAACCTCCAGGTTCTCAATGAACCCGCCCAACTCTCCGCAATCAAGCGCTTGAAGGGTACCAGATAACTGTGGGAGGCTGAACAAAACAAAAGCAATTTGTTTATGAAGCTCTAGAAGCAAATCAATAACGAATTTGAGCAAGAATATCCCAACACTTCTCAAGGAACTCAAGAATAGCGTGGCGAAATTCAACCTCAAAGAAGAAGGGAGGTATAACACTCCAGGTTTTAAGCTTAATAAAACCTCTTCAATCAAACGTGATTGGCTCCAGAAAGATGATCAAGGGAGATCAAGACCAGTATGGTCGGAAAAAGGGATCAGAGTGGTATAACACACTCAAGAATTCAGGCAGACAGGAATTCTTCTTCAACCAGCAAGGCTATTGGTTGGTGATAAGGATCAAGGTCACAAAGGACAGAGTTTTGAGTATGGAGGCTCAAAGGATCAAGGGGCAATCATAGATATACCCGGATAATTTGCTCAGATAAGTGGGGAAGGATGCCCACGGATAAATTGCTTATGATTATGGGATGCTGAGACAATGATGATGCAATGATGATGGGCCAAAAGGCAGGGGAGAGCCCCTCCTTATATGGGCAGGAGGCCCTGTTAGACTATATACAACGGATTCTACAAATAGAGCGGAAAAGGGAAGGCAACCATGTGGTCACTTGCGTTGGTCAAGGATCTGCCAAATGCTTGCGGGAGCGGTCGGGATGGATTCAGTAGATCATGGATGAGCGTCGCGCGACGGTAGCAAAGAGGAGATTGGGAGGCGCAACGACAAAGATGAAGACACACAACAACAAAGATGCGGACGTTCTATAACAACAGCGGAGATGGGAAGCAACACGGATAAAGGACGCGCGACGCGCGCGGATGAAAGGAGCGCGGCGCGGCGCGGCGCGACGCGGCGCGGAGCGCGAAGCGGAGCGCGACGCGGATAATGGAAGCGCAGCGCGGCGCGGCGCAGCGCGCGCGCGCGGGTAAACAATAGTTGGATGAGCCTGAGGATAAGTTGTCCAGCCGGGCGGTACGTTTGCAACAGTTTATGAATTGAGGTCTTAAGGCGGTCCGGGTGTCCAGGATGGGGCACCACATCTCTCCCCAACTTACAGACTTTCCCTAGTCTGCTCCCGAGTTTGATGCCATAGAAAGAAAGAAAGGAAAGACAGATGATTGAAACCAAAGAATGGCCATTTTGATCTTGAGAGTGGTTGAAGAGTTGAGGAAAATATCTTGATTCTTCCAAATGAACCCTAGAAGCGGCAGGAATAGAACAAGGAGGGCGTCCCAGGTGCTGACATATGTGGCATACAGTAGAGTTTTACAACAAAAACGCAGCAAATGACCCTGGTGGTGCACAATTGGGAGGACTTACTTCTGAGATAAGTTGCCCCCACGACAATGGAACTTCTTGACTTGATCAGCAGAGAACCTTCTGGCCAACCAAGTACCATCCAGCTCCTCCAAAACATAAGATCCACCTCTAACTTGATGAACCACTCGATAAGGGCCATTCCAACGATTAGAGAAAAGCTTGCCCCACTGGGTTTCCAAAGATCGATTATAAACTAAAACTAGGTCACCAGGGTTCAAGGGCTCCCTGATTCGATTAGAGTGCTTGTCCTCCCAATACTGGACGGATTTTGCTCTGGCCTCCATCATCGTTTGATAAGCTTCATCACGAACGTCTTCACTTTGCTCCAGTTGCTTGGATCTAGCAACAAACAGATCAGTGGTTGAGGACACCTCTTCCCAAGAGATACCCAAGGAAGATTCCATTTCCAGATCCAAAGGAAGGACTGCTCTTTGACCAAAGATGATTTCGTAAGGTGAGTAGCCAGTAGTCCTTTTGGTTGAGATTCGATCAGAAAAGAGAACAAGAGGAAGGAATTTGCGACAATTCTTGCCACTTTCACCAGCCAGTTTAACAAGTGCAGCCTTCAAAGGGGCATGGCCTTGTTCCACCATGCCTTGGCCTTCAGGATAATAAGGAGTAGTAACTCTATGTTGTCCAGGAAGGGATCGGATCATTTCAGCAAGCTTGCCCCCAAATTCAGAGCCACCATCAGTAGAGTAAGATTGAGCCAGGCCATAACGCATTGTCCAGGTCTCGTAGAGGAAAGCTGCCACTGATTCAGAGCTAAGGTTCTTAAGAAATTTCGCTTCAACCCATCCGGAAAAATCATCTCTAGCCACAATGAGGTACTTAGCACCACCTGCCTTAATGTGAACCACATCCATAGCAATCCTTCCAAAGACAGTGGACTCCCCAGTAGGATAACGAATTTCGGCTGGGCGCCTAAGATCACGTTTTTGGCAAACTTCACAACTCTTGCACCATTGGGAGACGGATTTCTTCAAAGATGGCCACCAGAATTGTTTGGATAATTGTCGATAAGTTTCAGTTTCCCCACGATGACCAAGTCCTTCATGGAGACTTTCAAGGATAGAATCTTGTTTAGAGGGAATAGTAACGACAATAAGAGCACAAGGATTGCCCCTCTTCATAAGTCTAGAGCCTTGAACAAAAAAATTAGAAGACTTTCGTTTAAGAGATTGAAATTCCTTAGCAGAGAGATCAGGAGGTTTTTGAAGAGTTGAAAGGTACTGCTCTAATTTAAACCAGAAGCCTTGTTGAAAGCCAGAATAATTTTGTGAAGAAAAAGAGAAAATAGGTCGAATTAAAGGTTCCTCTTCATTGAAATTGGTTCCAACATCAGATTCGTTGTCCCCAAGAGGTCGTCGAGATAAACCGTCAGGCATGGTGAAAGATTTTCCAGGCCTGTGAACAATATCAAAAGAGAAAAGCTGGATAAAGGCCACCCAACGAGTCATAGGAGCATTGGGAAGACTGGGAGCGTTGATCATTTCAATGATGGATCGGGCATCAACTTGCAATTCGAAATGTTGGCCCCAGAGAACGGTTTGAAGTTTCTTCATCATTCGAGCCACACCACAGAGTTCCAGTTTGGGCTGGGAGTATCTAGATTCTACATCCGAAAACAACAAAGATTCATAAAGAGCAGGACGGTCCCAACCATTTTCATCTTCCTGAGTAAGGACGGCCCCAACAGATTGATAACTAGAATCAACAGCCAGCTTGATCTTGCCAGCTCCAGGTCCATAAGAGATCTTTTTCAAAACTATGTCTTTACCAACTATCCTTTTGAGTAGCTGGAAAGCACATTCACAATCTTGGGTCCAAATCCATTCAGCATCTTTTCTGGTTAGACGACGCAAGGGTGCACAGATTTTGGATAAAGATGGGATAAAGACTCTAACATAAGTGACAACACCTAGAAAGCCCCTAACTTCAGTTGGATTGATTGGGGTAGGCCAAGAGATGATCTTGTTGACTTTGGCTGGTGCCATCCTTCTTCCTTCCTTGCAGACCACATGACCAACAATTTCCAGAGCAGGGACACAAGCCGCCAGTTTGGATCCAGAGACAGTAAGGCCAGATTCCTCGATTTGAAACAGAATCCTCTCCAAGGTAGTAGCATATTCCCAGATAAAACAACAAATTCCTGAATGCCAAGGTAAGAGCTCATTATCATAGTCAGATACTGGACCTTTAATTCCGCCATCGTCAATAAAGATACCAGCATGATCAGGGATTTCATCCTGGAGGATCCACATCATCTGAGCCTGATAGACTGCGACCGAGTTGGTGGCTCCTTGAGGCAATCGAGTAAGTTGAAATCGACCAAGAGGAGTGTTGAAAGTAGTGAGAGGACGAGAAATAGGATGTAAGGATCGTTCGTCATAGCCACCCATAATATCCCCTAGACCATAGCAAGCTCTTCCTGCAAAGGATTCAACAAATTCTTCAGTAGCAGGAGGGATACCAGAGTCTTTAATAGTAACTTTATTAAGAGGTTGAAGATCATGAACTATTCTAAGTTTACCATTACTCTTGAGGACACAGAAGACGGGGCTGGAGTAACTAGAAGTTGACTGTTCATACAGGCCAGTTCAAACTCGTTCCCGGACCAACTTGATGAATTCGTCAACTTTAGCAGCGGGGATAGGGATCTTTTTCTTTTGCCAAGGATCATGTTCAACTACAGGGATGATATAAGGGAGGCCATAGGATTCCCGCAAGAGACCTCTCTCTTCTTCACAGAAAGCAATAGATTTTTCTCTTAGAGATAAGACATTTTTGATTAAATTTAACTCATCAGGAAGAAGCCATCCATCTGGACCAAAGTTGACCACCTTCAGACGTTCTTCAGTGACCCGTCCATTAGGCACAAAGGGACCAGTAAGAGATTGAGGAAGACCACAGTAAGGATCGCGAGATAGAGGAGGACGCATAAGGGGAGGATTGAGGTTGAGAGGCATAGGCTGGTTGACTGGTTGGATCTTTTTAGCAACTGGTTTATACTTAGTGGCAAAAGAGAGAATTTCTTGTTTCCTCCAAGAGTTGACCAGAGAGACTTGATTACGAAAGCTGAGTCCAAGTTCCAACATCTTCCAAGTCCGATGTTCTGCAATATCCTTGAAGGGTGCCTTTTCCATAAAAGGAGAACCAGGAGATAATACGTTGCTCACATGTGTGGCACAAGGTAGGGTTTCGAAAATGACAGTAAAAGATTGCCCTGGCAGTGCACAATTGGGAGGACTTACTTGTACCCCAAATTGCCTCCACTGCAGCCCATATTCCTTCATACCAAAATCACCAAAAACGGAATTGCAATTAGGATCTAGTTTAGACTCATTGCAGAGATTTGAACCGGAACTGAGAGAAGATTGATCAGACTTAAAAGTAGAAGGAAAAGAAGACACAACAGATCCAGAGAGAGAAGGAGATGGAGGAGAAATATTTTTGGATTTTTCTATTTTGATATGTTTCTGTTTTTTAATATTCTTGAGCTCAGAAGAGAATGATGAAAGGAATGAAAAATAAGCCTGAGGGAGGGGAGTTGACCCTTGAGTTGCAGTCTGAGGCTGAAAAGAACTACAATCATTAGTAGGATCAACTATTCCCCTAAAAAATGAGAGGAACTAGAGTTATCCTTCTGCTTCCCCTTAAAAGATGATTTGGGAGAATGACCAGGAAAATCTCTTTCCCAACGACCAGAATCCAAAGAGCAAAGAGGGACTTCAATTTTCCTGCCATCAGCATCAGGGAGAAGAATTCTCTCCCCAACTTGATCAGAAAACATCAGGGTTGCACCAAAGTCCATTAAGAAGGGTCGTCCCAAGATCATAGGACTGTCCAAACGAGTAATCCAAAAATGGCAGGTTCCAACGATATTTTGACCAATCCTGACCGGCACATCTTCAGCAATACCAACCAGTTCACAAGCTTGATTTCCTATCCCATACACTGCAGAGTTGAAGCTGACCCTAGGACTAAGTTTGAGCTTGCAGGCCATAGCATCCAAGATTAAGTTAAGCTGAGATCCAGAATCCACAAGAGGAGAAACAGTTTTAGCTGAGTCACCAAGATAACAAGGAAGAAAGCCAAGGGGACAGGAATAAAGATTGGATTCTATAGAAGGACTGGTTCCACCAGAGTCCTCCATTAAAGTGCCAGAGGAGACTTTGAGTTCTTCAGGGCTAATTTCAACACGTCGACAAGAGACCCATTTCTTCATTCCTTCAGCAACAGATGGAGACATCGATAGGAGTTCAGCCACAGATAGATCAGGAATTTTGAGATCAGAAATTTTCTTTAATACTCCCTCCACAGCATTAGGGTGATCCTTGGAGATGCCTCTTTCAAATCGAACTTTTGGCTGGGTGGGGGGAGGAAGTTCAGATGACGCAGAATCTAAGATTGGATTAGAAGGTTGAGGTGAGGGAGAAGGATCAGGGTGATCTGGGAACCTTTCCATGAGTGGTTCCTTTTCCACCTCCATGTCTTCTACATCAGAGGAAGGAGGCTCAAGTGTTGATCGACGTTTAACGGGTTTTTGAAGGATTGAAGTTGGCAAGGAAGGAGCCTTATGAGGTTTAGGTTCCTCATGTCGTTTCCTGGCTGGATCGGATTGATAAGTAGTCCCAGCAAGACTAGAGGAAGAAATGGCTGGAGGATACCAAGGTTGGAGGGTACCACAGGATGATTGAAATTCAAAGGAAGCAAGAGATGCTTTCACAGGAGGTGATGGCTGGTAAGAGGCCACCACATGTCGGATAGGACGAGACGAGTCAAAAGGGATTAGGGCACCATTAGGGAGGAAGTAATTGTTTCCCCTCTGCTCTACCAACTTTTCCTTTAAGTCCTTCTGAAGTTCTTGACATCGTCCGGTTCCATGGCCTTCCCTATGACAGTAGTAACAGACCAGAGTTGATTTGGGGACAGAAGAAGAAGTTTTAGGAGTAGCTAGCGAAGAAATCTTTTGATCTATTTTGTTCTCAAAGGCTCTAAGTAACTTTGTGATTTCATCTATAGTAGTAGGTTCTCGATTGGGATTAGGATCTGCTTTAGGCCTACAATCTGCCTCCATTTTAATCATAATATCGTTCGACTCTTTAAAAGAAGGAGCATGGACTGGTTCAGTAGTTCTAGGCTTTTCAAAGGTAAGAGCAGTTTGACCTTTCATGACTTTATCCACAGTACTCCTAAGGGTAAGAAAAACAGGGAGCTTGAATCTATTATCCCTGGTAGTAATCATGGATCCAGATTTGACCAGTTCTTCTTTAATCCTTTCCTGCACAGCCGACAAAAAAGATTGGAAGAACTTTGCTCGAATTTCGTCCACTGTGTCAATGTGATCGTTTCGGATAAGATAGTTTTGAATGGGATCCCAAGACTTTCTAAAAATCTGATAGTCAGAGGCTGAAGAAATACCACCATTGGAGATCCACTGAGAAACCAGAGCATCCAAATCCTGCAGAGTAAACCTGGCCACATCTATTTTACCCCAGTATGCCAACATAGCCTCCCTGAGAAGCGTCCAGTTGTGGGATTCAAATCCCTCAAAAGACTCGATTACCTCCATAACTTCATCAGAGGAGATAAAGAACCGCAACTGATAAGCCATATTGAATTCACTAGCTCCGTCCACTTCAGCAGCCATTTCGTAGGAGTACAAGAATCGCTCGACATTTGTACCGTTGAAGCCTAAGTTCTTGTTCTGAGGCTTGATCTTTACCATCTTAGGTCAAACAGAGGTGGTTGGAGTAGCGGGAGATGCCATATCGAATAACAGAGTTCCTAGGGGATCCAAAGAGCAGATTTCCAAAATGGCTCACGAGTGTGGCAGGAGTAGGGTTTTGCCAAAAAACGACAAGTATCTTGCCCGAGCGGTGCACAAATTGGGAGGACTTAATTCTAGACCAAGCTGCCTCCACAGATCGGAAAAAGGAACAAACAGAAAAAGAAAGAGAAATTGGATAGGATTTCGGAGTTGATTCTTCAAGTTGGGACTGTAAATCCCAAGGTTGCTGGTTCGATCCCGGCCCGGGGGACCAAATGTAAGACTCCAAACGGTGCTAAGCCGTGGCAGTTCTGTGGAGGGGAAAGGTGCTGTTTAGGCTGCCCTCCTAGGAGTTACAATAATATTTTAATGTAACCGGAATCAAGGTCCAGAACCTTATGGATGAGAAATCAAACTAAGAGAAGAGGATAAGAATTGTTGGTAGCAATGGAAACAACACTATCTGAGACAAGATGGCGCAGGGAAAGACTTGAACAAATAAGTCAAAGTTTGTTCAGAGTTCAATAGAACAAGGCAGTTGTAAGTAACAACGCCCACAAGCTAATAACTCTGGTCGTCAGCAGCTAATTAGGAAAGATCAACTCAATCCCAACCAACCTCCAGGTTCTCAATGAACCCGCCCAACTCTCCGCAATCAAGCGCTTGAAGGGTACCAGATAACTGTGGGAGGCTGAACAAAACAAAAGCAATTTGTTTATGAAGCTCTAGAAGCAAATCAATAACGAATTTGAGCAAGAATATCCCAACACTTCTCAAGGAACTCAAGAATAGCGTGGCGAAATTCAACCTCAAAGAAGAAGGGAGGTATAACACTCCAGGTTTTAAGCTTAATAAAACCTCTTCAATCAAACGTGATTGGCTCCAGAAAGATGATCAAGGGAGATCAAGACCAGTATGGTCGGAAAAAGGGATCAGAGTGGTATAACACACTCAAGAATTCAGGCAGACAGGAATTCTTCTTCAACCAGCAAGGCTATTGGTTGGTGATAAGGATCAAGGTCACAAAGGACAGAGTTTTGAGTATGGAGGCTCAAAGGATCAAGGGGCAATCATAGATATACCCGGATAATTTGCTCAGATAAGTGGGGAAGGATGCCCACGGATAAATTGCTTATGATTATGGGATGCTGAGACGATGATGATGCAATGATGATGGGCCAAAAGGCAGGGGAGAGCCCCTCCTTATATGGGCAGGAGGCCCTGTTAGACTATATACAACGGATTCTACAAATAGAGCGGAAAAGGGAAGGCAACCATGTGGTCACTTGCGTTGGTCAAGGATCTGCCAAATGCTTGCGGGAGCGGTCGGGATGGATTCAGTAGATCATGGATGAGCGTCGCGCGACGGTAGCAAAGAGGAGATTGGGAGGCGCAACGACAAAGATGAAGACACACAACAACAAAGATGCGGACGTTCTATAACAACAGCGGAGATGGGAAGCAACACGGATAAAGGACGCGCGACGCGCGCGGATGAAAGGAGCGCGGCGCGGCGCGGCGCGACGCGGCGCGGAGCGCGAAGCGGAGCGCGACGCGGATAATGGAAGCGCAGCGCGGCGCGGCGCGGCGCCCGCGCGCGGGTAAACAATAGTTGGATGAGCCTGAGGATAAGTTGTCCAGCCGGGCGGTACGTTTGCAACAGTTTATGAATTGAGGTCTTAAGGCGGTCCGGGTGTCCAGGATGGGGCACCACATCGCCCAACTCGCAAACTCTCCAAAAGAAAGCTTGGCCCCTTTAAAGTAGAATCAGTCATCTCCCCTAACGCCTTTAAACTTACTTTACCTGCAAAATGGCAAGGTATCAACCTGGTCTTTCATGTGTCTCTCCTAGAGCCAGCTCGAGTCCTATACCCGGGCAAGACTCATCCCCCTCCTGAACCGGTCACTGTTCTTGATCATCAAGAGTGGGAAGTAAGCCGTATTCTGGATTCCAGGTTATGCAAAGGAAAACTTCAATACCTCTTTGAATGGTTGGGCTTCCAGTCCAACAAAGATCGCACCTTGTGGGAACCAGCCCATCACCTTCGTAATTCACCTGATCTGATTCAAGAATTCCATGCAAGATACCCTTGCAAACCTTGGCAATCATGATTCTTTCCCATCCAATCCCATCCAATTCCATTCCATTCCACTCCACATTTCATCCCATCCAATCCCATTCCATTCCACTCCACATTTCATCCCATCCAATCCCATTTCACTCCATTCCACATTTATCTTACTCAATCACATTCCATTTCATATTCCATCCCATTAAAACTCATCTTATTTCACCATCATTTCATCAGTTAATTCCTCCATCTCACTGTATTATTCTTTTCTCATTTTCCTTTCATTTCCACTCATTATTAAAAAAAATAATAATAATAATATTTCCATTTTTAATAAAAATATATATATATATATATATATATATATATTAAAATTACAAAGTTTCTTTTATTTCTTTTTCCGCATCCTCCCAATTTGCCGTCAATTCCGCAACCATTGACCGAAAGGTATCAAGGTCTTCATCATTGATCAAGGCAGACATTCTTTGAAGTACCAGCACCTCTGTTATGATGTGCCTCTCGAAAATCTCCTTGCACCTTGCAACCCAAGCTTGCTTTGGCCAAGCATTCCATCCACCTTCCTCCAAGAGCTCTTCATATGCTCTCTTCCTTTGGCCACCCAAGGTGCCTTCTCCAATATTGTCCTTCAGGTGCCTTGCATCCATTTCAACCGTCAATACAATTTGCACCGGATCCGCTTTTCCTCGGCCCTCCATCCTTTCCGTCCCAGCCAATTCCTCCCAGTTAGTTAATTGACTGTCACACGACCACCCCACGTACTATAGGGCAATTCTTAGATGATTGTGAGCGCAAAGGAATACCAAGTGCGGGGGCAAGTGCGAATAGCAAGACCCAGTTGTGAAGTGCAAACTTGGTTATGCCACTCAACAAACGGCAAGATGAATGGAATGTGTTCCAAAGAAGGAAACTCAACCTGAGTTTGATGTGATAACTAGGTTGCAGCAAAATGCGAGAACGTATGAAATTAACTAACTGAGGAGACAATCATCAGGCAAGGGGATAGCCCTTATAAGGTAATCCAAAGTGACTAGATACAACCTGGTGATGAGCTAACTACAGGTGAAGCGGTGAGGCAATGAATGACAGGAACGGAATAGGAAATGAAGCAGTGTTATAGTTCCAAGGTCTTAGCGTAAGTGCAAAACAATAGAATCTGAGCATACAATTGCATGACAAATTGGGATAGGAGCAAGTGACATCTTTGGTCATGCATTGTTTGTTAGTTCGCATCTACGTCTAACCAAGCCATCAATACTGTATAGTTTGCAATTGGACTATTCCCTACCCTGCATACACTATTACCTCTCATTTGCATTAACTTTAATGTCACTCTCTCCTATCCCAATTCGCCATGCAATTGTACGCTCAGATTCTATTGTCTCGCACTTACACTAAGACCTTGGATCTATACCACTGCTTCATTTCCTATTTTGTTCCTGTCATTCATAGCCTCACCGCTTAACCTGTAGTTACCTCATCACCAGGTTGTATCTAGTCACTTTGGATTACCTTATAAGGGCTATCCCCTTGCCTGATGATTTTCTCCTCAGTTAGTTAATTTCATACGTTCTTGCATTTTGCTACAACCTAGTTATCACATCCGACTCAGGTTGAGTTTCCTTCTTTGGAACACATTCCATTCATCTTGCCGTTTGTTGAGTGGCATAACCAAGTTCGCACTTTGCAACTGGGTCTCACTATTCGCACTTGCCCTCGCACTTGGTATTCCTTTGCACTCACAATCATCTAAGAATTTCCCTATAGTACGTGGGGTGGTCGTGTGACAGTATAGTAAATTTATTAAGAGGTTGGAGATAATTAACTATTCTAAGTTTACTATTACTCTTGAGAAAACAGAAGACAGGGCTGGGATAACTAGAGGTTGACTGCTCATATAGGCCAGTACAAACTTGTTCTTGGACCAACTTGATAAATTTGTCAACTTTAGCAGCAGGGATAGGGATCTTCTTCTTTTGCCAAGGATCATATTCAACTACAGGGATGATATAAGGGAGCCCATAGGATTCTTTCAAAAGACCTCTCTCTTATTCAAAGAAATCAATAGATTTTTCCCTTAGAGATAAGACATTTCTGATCAAATTTAACTCATCAGGAAGGAGCCATCCATCTGGACCCAAGTTGACCACCTTCAGACGTTCTTCAGTGACTCAAGCATTGGGCACAAAGGGACCAGTAAGAGATTGAGGAAGACCACATTAAGGATCACAAGATAAGGAAGGACGCATAAGAGGAGGATGGAGGTTGAGAGGCATTGGCTGGTTGAATGGTTGGACCTTCTTGGCAACTGGCTTGTACTTGGTGGCAAACAAGAGAAGTTCTTCTTTCCTCCAAGAGTTGACCAGTGAGGCTTGATTACAAAGACTGAGTCCAAGTTCCAACATTTTCCACATCTGATGTTCTGCAATATCCTCAAAAGGTGCCTTTTCCATAAAGGGAGAACCAGGAGATAATATGTTGCTCACATGTGTGGCACAAGGTAGGATTTCAAAATGATGGTAGAAGGTTGCCCTGGCAGTGTGTTGAGACTACGCCATCTCACCTGGCTCTCCGCCTTTCACTCAATCTCCGTCCCATTGGCTCTGCAGACAAACTGAGACGGGTTCCCATGACATGTCTGTTCTTCCCCGGAGCCCCCGGGCAAACTTCTAGGGAGGGCTCTCTCCTTCTTCTCTTCCCAATTCTCTTCTGATTCTCATTCTCCTCTCTTTTTCTCATCCCTTGTCTTCTTATTCTTTCTATCTTTATTCCTCAAATTTTCAATCCTTATTCTTTGCAACCCTAAACCATAACCCCAACCAAAAATTTCAACTCCTCCACTCTGATCTGAACTCTCTCTTTGCCGTCCAACTTCTGCCTGGTAAGAACTCAATCCTCAAGATCACCCTTGTATGATTGTTCTAACAACCTCTTCCACCTTGTAGTCTCCTGTCTTCCCTGTCTGCACTCTTTCAATCTCATTGCCGCCAACTCTCCTTGCCTTCTGATCTCTTTCCTACTATCTAAGTGACTCAAAGCTGTTGGTACTCTCATTCTCTTTTTCTTCTTAATATCTTTTCCTCACAATTCTAACTCCTTTCTCTAGTCTGCTGGTTTTCAGTTTTCTAGAAATCTATTCAAATATTATCACGGTTATAAGCCAAAGGACGACTCCGCGTTATCAAAGATGAACAAACTAGCTGGAGCAAGTGACTATTTCCATCAAGTTTCACTCAAGGCTTCTTTCAATGCCATTCCCCCACTCAACAAGGACAACTATTCCATTTGGTGTGACAAAATTTTGATGCTATTTGATCTTAAGGATATCAAGGAAGTCATGATTAAGAACCTTGTACAACTCCCAGTATGACAAGACCAAGAGATCTGGGCGATGATCCTATCCAAACTTGACAGCACCACACACACCAATGTTGTGAATGCCTCAAACATCACATCTTCCAAGCTACTCTGGACCGAGATCACACGTAGATTTGCCTCATCCGAAACAGCTAATATAGCACAGATTTTCAACCAATTTCTTCACGCTCCATTCAACAAACATGCGATCAAAGGATTCATAACGGACATCCAAAAATCTCTCACTTGAATAGAGGACGTAGGAATAGATCTCCCAAATGACATACTGGCGTATCTAATCCTATTCAAATTTCCATCAACTCTAGAGAATCTGAAACAGAAAACCATGCACGGCGAAAAATTGATAACCGTAGAAGTTTTATTCAATCACTTAACCTAATACAACAACAAGAGGAAGGCAAAATTCAAGACTGGCAAACCTGCCACCAATGTTTCCTTGGTGACTTTCAGGGGCAGACTCAATAAGGACAATAGAAAGCCAAGGATCAGATGCAAAAAAGGCTTTCAAAATCCAAATTCTCCTCATCCTGAATCTTCTTGCTTCCACCTTCATCCCCAGATTTCTCCTGATTGGTGGATCAAGCAGCAAAATGAGTGGAATAATAGAACAAAGAAGACACCTACCATCAACTATCATTCCCTACTCACTCTCTGGATTAACGCAGACAGAACAACCAATCTACTTCTCAATTCAGGAGCAATTAACATATTTTTAATGATCTAAAGTATTTCATCTCTATCAAACTACAGGATGAACTCAAGGAAATTAAGACAGGAAAGTTGGGAGCAAACCTCAAGATATGAGGGACAGGTACCATGCAACTTGAGTGGAAAGATTCTGTCATCACGCTTGAAGAATGCATGTATGTCCCAGATATCTTTGTCAATCTGATCAGTCCCGGCCTCCTGGCAAAGAAGGGCTGCAGTTTATCTCAAAAACAAGATCAATTCAATATTACCCGTGGCGATTCAATAATTCTTAGAGGTTTAATTTGGGATAACCTATTCGTGATTGAGAAGCCTCAAAATTCCGGGAATAAACTCTTGGTTAATCATTCCAGTCAATCACCAACTACTCCACTTAGCCAAGCTCAAACGTTATCCAATCTCCACAAGACATACGGTCATGCCTCCATCTCCATGCTCAAACCAATCATCAAGGACCTCTACTCTAAAGACAAACTGGACAAATTCCAGTGTGATGGCTGTGTAAGGAGCAAAATCACACGGGCTCTGTTCTCAGGCACCTCATTTCCCTCATCTAAACCACTCAAACAAATTCACTTAGATCTGATTGGACAGATCACTCCTCAGTCAAAAGCTGGTCATTGATACATCTTGACGCTTGTGGACAACTTCACGGGTTATCTGGCGGCATTTCCTCTCCAATCCAAAGAAAAAACACCCAACGTCATTATCAACATCCTTGAGACCAAATACAAGCAAATAAACTATTATCCTACCTAAATCTTTTCAGAAAAAGGAACAGAATTCACTAACTCCACCCTGAAAGAATTTGCAAAATCTAAACACATCAAACTCCTTACTTCAGAGCCGTATCACTCACAACACAAAGGTCAAGCCAAACAAGCTAACAGGACAATCGTAGAATCAGATTGTGTAACCTTCTCCTCATCTAGGCTCAACAAGTGCTATTGGCATGTTGTGATTCAAATCTGCTGCCTTATGCTCAACCAAGTTCCAAGGGAAGGTAATGATTGATCCCCGTGGGAACTTATGTTTAACAAGAAACTACCTACTAATTATCTAAAACCTGTAGGATCTTCTGTCATCTATCTGGAGAACAAGCTACAAAAAGGAAGGAAATTTGATGAGAAAGGATTGGAAGGGATCTTAGTTGGGTTCAATCCCGTTTTTCATTCTTATCTGATCCTTAGCTCATCTGGTGCCATTATTGAAACCAAACATGTACAGTTTCTCAAGAATCGGCTCCACAATTTTCCTCTCCTTGAATCACCGGGAATTGACCTTTTCACTCAAATTGAATCTGAGTCAAAAGGACTTAACTCTTCAACACTCAAAAAGAGATACACGTTTTGAGAAGTTCAAGACAATTCCTCCAAATCCAACTCAGATCAAGATGACTTGGCATCTACAGTCTCTCCACCTTCTGATCCTTCTCCTCTACCATTGCCAGCCCCTGATCCTCCAATTCAAACTGTCTCTCAAAGACCCAGAAGGGAAGTAAGAAGACCTCAAGGATAAGGGTACCACCACTACTACAAGCCTCCCTCTTACAAGGCAGCATGCAAATGTCCAGAATGGCCAAAATGGAAACAAGCTTCGGAAGCGGAATTAAGCTCAATAGAACTCCAAGATGTCTGGGAAGAGTACCACTGTACCCCTGACAATGTCTTAAATACAACGTGGGTTTTCAAGATAAAAGAAAATTGCCATGGCAACCCCATCAAATACAAAGCTCAACTCTGCGTTCAAGGGTTCAATCAGGTCCTAGGAATAGACTATAATGAAACTTGGGCACCTACCGGCAAACTTGGTTCCCTTTGAGTGGCTCTTGTCTATGGCTTGAAAAACAAAATGAAACTCACCCAATTCGACGTAAAGGGTGCATTCCTTCATGCTCCTATTAACAAAACCGTCATCATAAGGACCCCAGAAGGGTCATCTAGAAACTCTCCTTACCTCAAACTCAAGAAATCTCTTTACGGCTTGAAGCAATCCCCCAAGAATTGGTACAAAAATCTGACATCATGGATCAAATCTCAAGGTTATCATAAATCAACCAGCAACCCTTGTCTGTATCTCAAAGCCAAAACCGGAAAAATCCTCTATTTTCACGTAGATGATCTTATTCATGTAGGCAACTCCGACCTCTTTGAAGTCAGCTTCCTCAAGCGGTTCAAGAATTCTTTGTGCCATCCTCCTAACACCATACTTGGAATGCTCATGGAAGTCCAAGATGACAAAATTCTCCTGAGTCAGCCCAAACACATTGCAAAAGGCTTGGAAGAACTTGGATTGACCTCTTGTAAGGATGCCCACATTCCGTTGACTCAAAATCTAAACCTTGAACCTGCCTCCAATGTTGGCCACGCCAAATTCTGTCAACTCAATATCAACTATAGGTCCGCTATTGGGCTTCTGAATCACTTGGCCCACTACTCCCGGCCTGATATCTCATTCTCTGTCTCTAGTCTGGCCCAATTCAATGCCAAACCGGGCATGACTCACTGGATGGAAGTCAAGAAGGTTTGGAAGTACCTCAAGACAACAAAAGATCTTAAATTGGTAATCAAGTAAAATCCAAGGCAAGAGATTCTCTCAGGGTTTAGCAATGCTACCTGGGGAGATGACCCGACCCTCTGCAGATCTCAAACTGGTTACGTGATTCTTCATTACAGAAGTCCAACCATCTGGAACTCTACTCAACAGAAAAACATCACAAACTCTTCCACTGAATCGGAGTTGAATAAATTATTGGACTGCTACTTAGAAATCAAATGGATCAAGCATCTCATCTGTGAAATTCATCAAATTGTCAAACTAAAACCCACTCTACATATTGACAATAAGGGCTTAGACAACAAGATCAAGAATTTTGGGTTGAACTCTAAATCAAGACACAAAGATATCAAAACCAAAGCACTGCGCGAGGACTACGCAAACAAAGAGTTTACGCTAAGCTTAATCCAAAGTCACTCTATGGTTGCGGACTCCCTTACAAAGGCTTCTTCACCAACCTCTCTACATCTCCTCCAAAGCACAATCTTTGAGGCAAGCCATGGTTTATCTTTCAGATTACTCTCTTACCAGTCACAAGGGGTGTTGAGACTACTCCATCTCACCTGGCGCTCCGCCTTTCACTCAATATCCATCCCAGTGGCTCCGCGGAAAAACTGAGATGGGTTCCTGTGACATGTCTGTTCTTCCCCAGAGCCCCCGGGCGAACTTCTAGGGAAGACTCTCTCCTTCTTCTCTTCCCGATTCTCTTCTGATTCTCATTCTCCTCTCTTTTTCTCATCCCTTGTATTCTTATACCTTCTATCTTTATTCCTCAACTTTTCAATCCTTATTCTTTGAAACCCTAAACCATCACCCCAATCCAAACTTTCAACTCCTCCACTCTGATCTGAACTCTCTCTTTGCTGTCAAACTTCTTCCTGGTAAGAACTCAATCCTCAAGATTGCCCTCTTATGATTGTTCTAACAACCTCTTCCACCTTGTAGTCTTTTGCCTTCCCTATCTGCACTCTTTCAATCTCATTGCCGCCAACTCTCCTTGCCTTCTGATCTCTTTCCTACTATCTAAGTGACTCAAAGCTGTTGGTACTCTCATTCTCTTTGTCTTCTTAATATCTTTTCCTCACAATTCTAACTACTGTCTCTAGTCTGCTGGTTTTCAGTTTTCAAGAAATCTATTCAAATCTTATCACGGTGCACAATTGGGAGGACTTACTTGTACCCCAAATTGCCTCCACTGAAGCCCATATTCCTCCATACCAAAACCACCAAGAGTAGAATTGAGATCAGGATCTATTTTAGACTCATTACAGAGATTTGAACCGGTACTGAGATAAGATTGATCAGACCTAAGAGTAAAAGAAAAATAAGACACAACAGATCCAGAGAAAGAAGGAAAAGAATTATTTTTGGATTTTTCTGCTTTGACATTTTTTTGATTTTTGATATTTTCTAGTTTAGATGAAAAATATGAAAAGAATGAAAAATAAGCCTGGGGGATGAGATTTGACCCTTGAGTTGAAGTCTGAGGCTGAAAAGAACTACAACTATTAGTAGGATCAACTATTCCCATAAAAAATGAGAGGAATTGGAATTATCTTTCTGCTTCCCATTTAAAGATGATTTAGAAGAATGAAAAGGAAAATCTCTTTCCCAACAACCAGAATCCAAAGAACAGAGAGGAACTTCAATATTTCTACCATCAGCATCAGGGTGAAGAATTCTCTCCCCAAATTGATCAGAAAACATCAGAGTACCACCAAAATCCATCAAGAAAGGTTGTCCCAAAATCATAGGCCCATCCAAACGAGTGATCCAAAAATGACAGGTTCCAACAATATTTTAACCAATCCTGACTGGAAGATCTTCAGCAATACCAACCAATTCACAAGATTGATTAACATCCCATAGACCGCAGAATTGAAGCCAACCCTAGGACTGAGTTTGAGTTTACACTTCATAGCATCCAAAATTAGGTTTAGCTGGGATCCAGAGTCCACAAGAGGAGAAAAAGCTTCCGCTGAGTCACCAAGATAACAGGGGAGGAAACCAAGAGGACAGGAGTAAAGATTTGGATCTGAAGAAGGCCTATTTCCACCAGAGTCCTCCATCAAAGTGCCAGAGGATACCTTTAATTTGTCAGGACCAATCTTCACACATTGACAAGAGACCCATTTCTTCATTCCTTCAGCAAAAGATGGAGAGATCAACAGGAATTAAGCCCAAGATACCTCAGGGATTTTGAGATCAGAAATTTTCTTTAATACTCCTTCCACAGAATTTGGGTAGTCCTTGGAGATGACCCTTTCAAATCAAACTTTGGGCTGGGTGGAGGGAGGAAGTTCAGGTGAAGCAGGAACTAAGATGGGATCAGAAGCTTGAGGTGACTTGGATGAGAGAGGAGGATCTGAGTGATCTGGAAACCTTTCCATGAGTGGCTTGTTTTCCACCTCCATGTTTTCTACATCAGAGGAAAGAGGCTCAGGTGAGGATTGAAGTTTGACTGGTTTTTGAAGAATTGAATTTGGAAAGGAAGGAGCTTTGTGAGGTTTAGATTGCTCATGTTGTTTCCTGGCTGGATCAGATTGATAATTAGTCCCAGCAAGACTAGAGGAAGAGACAGCTGGAGGATACCAAGGTTGAAGAGTACCACAGGCAGATGGGAAATCAAAGGAAGCAAGGGATTCTTTCATTGGAGGTGGAGGCTGATAAGAGGCCACCACATGACAATTATAGCAAGATAAATTTAAAGGGATCAGAGCATCATTAGGAAGAAAGAAATTTTTTCCCTTCTGCTAACCAAATTTCCCTGTATATCCTTCTGGAGTTCCACGAATTGTCCAGTTCCATGGCCTTCCCTATGACAGTAGTAATAGAACAGGGTAGATTTAGGGACAGAAGTAGGTGGTTTAGGAGTAACAAGAGAAGAAATCTTTTGGTCTATTTTGTTCTCAAAAGCTTGAAGCATCTTGGTGATTTTTTCTAGAGTAGTAGGTTCTTGCTTAGAATTAGTATCTGCTTTAGGTCTTTTGACTGCCATCATCTTATTAATAATATTGTTGGATTATTTAAAAGAAGGAGCATGGACTGGTTCAGTGTTTCTAGGCTTTTCAAAAGTTAGAGCAGTTTGAGCTTTCATGACTTCATCAAAAGCACTCCTAAGGATAAGAAAAACAGGGAGCTTGAATCAATTGTCCCTGTTGGTGACCATAGATCCAGATTTGACCAATTTGTCTCTAATCCTTTCCTGCACAGCCAACAAAAAAAATTGGAATAATTGTGCTCAAACTTTGTCCACTGAATCAATGTGATTGTTTTGGATAAAATAGTTTTGGCTAGGATTCCAAGAATTCCTGAAAGACTGGTAGTCAGAGGCTGAAGAGACACCACCATTTGAGATCCATTGAGAGACAAGAGCATCCAAGTCCTGCAAAGTAAACCAACCTACATCTATTTTACCCCAATATGCCAACATTGCCTCCCTCAGAAGCATTCAGTCATGGGATTTGAATCCTTCAAACAACTCAATCACTTCCATAACTTCATTGGAGGAGATAAAGAATTGTAACTGGTAGGCCATATTGTATTTGCTTGCTCCATCCATTTCAGAAGCCATTTTGTAAGAGTCCAAGAACCGTTTGAAATTTACCCCATTGAACCCTAAGTTCTTGTTCTGAGGTTTGATCTTGACCATCTATGGTCAAGCAGAGGTGGTTGGAGTACCAGTAGATGCCATTTTGAATAACAGAATTTGTAGAGGATTCAAAGAGCAGATTTCCAAAGTGGCTCACAAGTGTGGCAAGAGTTGGGTTTCACAAAAAATGACAAGTACCTTGCCTGTATGGTGCACAAATTGGGAGGACTTACTTTTAGGATAAGTTGCCTCCACAGATCATATCTGAGAAGAAAGATAGAAACAGAGAAGAAAAGAAAAATATTGGATTTTGAATTTTTGATTCTAAGCGTTCATGATAATGATGGGACTGTAAATCCCAAGGTTGCTGGTTTGATCCTGGCCTGGGGGACCAAATGTAAGACTCCAAACAGTGCTAAGCTGCAGGGAGTTCTGTGGAGGGGAAAGGTGCTGTTTAGGCTGCCCTCCTAAGAGTTACAATAATATTTAAATGTAACTGGAATTGAGGCCCAGGAACTTGTAAATAAGGAATTAATGTAAGGGATGAGTTTGAGAGTAGTTGGTAGCAAAGGAATCAACACTATCTGAGGCAAGATGGGGGAGAGAAAGTCTTGAAATAAATAATTCAAAGTTCTGTTCAGAGTTCAATGGAACAAGGAAGTTTCAAGTAACAATTCCCACAATATAATAACTCTGGTTGTCAGCAGAAGATTAGGAAAGATCAACTCAATCCCAACCAACCTCCAGGTTCTCAATGAAACTGCCAAACTCTCCGCAATCAAGCGCTTGAAGGGTACCAGATAACTGTGGGTGGCTGAAGCAAAAAAAAGCAATTTGTTTGTGAAGCTCTAGAAGCAAAGCAATAACAGATTCAAACAAGAATAACCCAACACTTCTCAAGGAACTCAAGAGTAGGTTGGCGGAATTCAGCTTTAAAGGATAAATGAAGGTATAAAACTACAGGTTTTAAGCTTAATAAGACCTCTTCAATCAATTTTGATTGGCTCCAGAAAGATGATCAGGAAGGATCAAGACCAGTATGGTTGGAAAAAGGGATCAAGGAATGGTATAACACACTCAAGAATTTCAACAGACAGAATTCTCTTCAACCAGCAAGGCTATGGTTGGTGATAAGGATCAGTTTCACAGATGGATGCATCAAAAATTTGAGTATGGAGGCTCAAAGGATCAAGGGGAAATCAACAGATATACCCAGGATAAAGGTTGCAGATGAAGGGTGAAGAGGCCCTCTGGAATGATCAGATTATTTATTACTATTTTGGATGGATCAGATGATATGGATCCAAAAAGGCAGGGGAGAGACCCTTCTATAGACCAGAGGCCTGTGGGCTATTTACAAGAGAGATTTAAAAATGAGAGAGGAAATTTTCTTTTTTTTTAAAAATTAATTTTTTTTTTTGGTTGATAAAGAAGATTGGCAACAGGAACTGCCTGACATGGGAGAGAGAGAAACAAACAACAAAAAAAGAACAAGGAATGAAAGGGGGAACGTGCCTGCGTCAAGGACAAAAGTGGCAGTGGATGGCGGGCTTGGTCAGCCGTGGCCGCGGTTGGTCAAGGAAGGATCAAGGTGGATTGATGGAGGATTGTTGGTGGATTGTTGGTGGATTGTTGGTCACAGGAGCAACGGAGATGGTCGTGCACAAGCATTGAAAAGTGAATGAGAAGGGTTCCGACGGTTGCAAACAACAATGTTGGTTTGCGGCCGTCAGAGATAGATTGGAGGAGCTGGTCATGAGGTTGAGCAAGGTGATGACGGCCGTCGTGAGGAGCAACAGAGTCATCACTGTTGACCTTGTTATCAGGTATGTGCGGGTTATTGGAGGCAAAGATGGGGACAATATTGGTCATGGAAGTGATTGTTCCCATGACCAATCTTGCGCAGGTGATCAGGAGGTGATGGGGCCGGTCATGGGGTCACTGACAACCGCAAGCAATGCTTGCACTCATTGGTTGATGGCGGCAGATGATGCAAAGCTTGATGGCCAATGAGATCAGCAGTTGATGACCAATCATGCCAAGAGATCCATGAAAGAGGATGGCGGTGATGAGTTGAGGAGGGAATGGCTGATTGCACGCACTTGGCCAAAAATTCAGGGGGAAGTGCATGCAAGGGGGGATTTGAACAGAGGAGGCAAGCATTGGATGACCAAGCAAGCCCTCCTAGACCGCTGGGACAGGGAAAAGCTGGGAAACTGGGAAATGAGTGGGTAGCTATAGTGAATTTTTTTTTTTGAAGATGCATAGATGGATAAGGGGATGTAAAAAAAATTCAAAAATTTCCGTAATTCATGAGGTATCCTGGATTAATCACCACACGGTGGCAAGAGCTTCATCAGTTTTTCACTTCCCAATCACATCAAAAAAGACTTGGAAGAATTGAAACTGACCAACTCCAAACCCCTAAACAACCCCTCTACACATGTTCTACATCTGAAGCCGGAAACCAACAAAGAAATCAAAAAAATCAAAGAGCTCAATATCAATTATTGATCCCCTATTGACAGACTCAATTTTACTGCCAACCTTGCTAGACCTGACATAAGCTTTGCCGTGCCCAGCTTGGAAATATTCTCCAAACGTCCCGGTATCAGACATTGGAAGAAAGTTATCCATGTCTGGAGAAACCTACTGAATGCCATAGACTTCAAAATTGAAATCAGAAGCAAGTCAGCCGCCAACCATTTGGTCATTTACAGCAATGCTACCTGGGGAGACAACCCTGATACCCACTTGTTGAAATCTGGGCTGTTATTTCTTTTCAAGGGCATTCCCATCTATTGGACCAGCCAGTGTCAACGCAGAATAGCCCATTCCAGTGTCAATGCAGAATAGCCCATGCCAGTGTAAACGCAGAATAGCCCACTCATCTACTGAATCCAAGTCTAACTCACTCTCAACTGGTCATCTTGAAGGAAAATGGCTTCACCATCTGCTAAAAAAAATATGGGGAAAGCCTTTGGATTCACCGGTAAATCTCATAGACAACAAGGGTCTTGAAGACAAGCTCAAGAAATTAAGGACCAAGTCTCATGCAAAACACATCAAAATAAAGCTTATAAGTCTTTAAAAAGACCTAAACAATGGCACCATCAAGGTGAAACCGATTTTCCTGCAAGACATGCTGGCTGATGCGCTCACAAAAGCTGCCAGCAACACAGCTGTCAAACAGCTGGCAGAGTATGTCAACTCATGAAGTCTCCTGATGTAGAGTTGAGCCAGCGGGTTGATTCTTTCCTCCATTGCTCTTTTTTCTGCCTCATTCCTTTCTCTGTTGCTGTTACTGCGTCTCCTCTCTCTAAACCGTCTCACTTGTGAACTGTCATGGATTTCCCAAAACTACCCGGTCACCCCCTCTCTGGCATCAAACTGTTCTCCCATCCGCAAGGGGGCATATGAGGCCAACACTTCACCTTGAACCACCACCAGCTACTTAAATCAACTTCCTTCAGCGCTCATCAACCTCTCCAACCAAAGATTTGATCACGGTGCATTGTGAATTACTGGAGGTCCCTTGACTCTTGTCAAATCTACATCAAAATCTCACTTACAGTTGCAAACACCTCTCCAGCTCAATTCTGGCTCAGGTTGGGTCAGTCACAGTTCATTGAGAGAGTTTCGCAATAGTTCTTAGTAAATGGCTTTTCAATCATTCAGTCTACATTCCATTGTTCTCATCCTCTTTCTTTGTTTATACAGTCTGTAGTTGTCCATTCAGTTCTTCCCAGTCACTTCATTGGCCATAATCCTGCCTTCAGAACTGTCATAAGTGTTGGTGTTTTCTTCCTTCTCTTACTCTGTTTAGGTTGATCTTGTCTATTGTCTGCATATTCTCATTTTTTGTTCCTATCTCTGGAAATTCAGCCTGGTCTAGGTTTCTCAGAAATCTTTAACTTTTACAAATTTGAGTTGCTTTCTTTATTTGTGCTTGTTGGCAGCCATCAACCAAATTGTTTTGACTCTTGATTTGGATGATTATGATGATAATTTGGGAAAGAAGGAGGATGGTTTAGTTTGAAGTTGGTAAACCACTCTAATATTTCAGGTACCTTCCAGAGAGACAAGGATTGATTGGCATAGATATGAGACTTGAGATGAACTAGAATTGGATTGACTTGAGTTTGGCTAATTATTGAAGTGCTCAATTGATTTCATCAATTGAAGCTTGGGATCTCTGATGATGGTGAGTGAATTTTTTGAACTTTATCATTCTATTCTTCAAGTTCAATGGGGAGACCTGATGGCCACCCTTTAGTTTCTTGATTCAAGCCTGCTTGAGGTATTTGCAAGCTTTGGTGAGCTCATGTTTGAACTTGGCCAATTTCTCAATGTTTTTTGACTTGCGTTCAGAGGCTCAAAGTTCATCCTGTTGAACCAGTTTCTCAAGTGATCTTGCTTTCAAGCTGATGACTGATTTTTCCATCAATGATGTTGATTGATCACAACACATCTTGGGAGCAGGTTTACTGGCTAGAATCAAACGTGATTTTGAAAAAATACAACCTGCCCAAGCCCAATTGGGTGTGGTGGCATGGAAAAGTGAATGTGAGTAGTGGGAGTTGACGGATTTGGCTTGCTTCATATTGTTTCTGGAGGAGGTAAATGGGAGGCCATGGAGCGGTTGGTTTGGTTAATAGATTGAGAGAGTGGATTTGGGGAAAGATTGGGAGAAGCAGCAGTAGGACAATCACCACAGTTTTGGGAAAGAGGTCAACCAGCCAATCAAGGGGTGCAGGGAGCAGCTGAAGGAGGTAGAATGGAGTTAAAACTTCTTGGGAGAGGATGGGGGATTGAATGACTCAAGCTGGTGGATGAAGTTTCTGGATCCATGGGAAAAATTAGCCCGGTGGGAGAGGGGGGGAATGGTAATTATGAGGGTGAATGTGAAGCAATGAAGATGAGATGTGTGTGAAGGGATGGAGATGGGATCAGTATAGATTTGCTGAGGTGGAGGTGTGAATGGGTGTTTTGCATTGGATTGATGGTGGATGGATGATGGTGCATAAATGGCGGGTTTTATGTTTTAAATCTTCCATTTCCATGAAATACACCAGTTAGGGGGTCTGTGTATTTCAGAAACCCACCATTAAAAAGGTTGGTTTGGTCAAAACAAATGGTGGTTTTCTAATGGTGTCTTTGCTAACTCTGATACGCCCTATTAATTTTGAAAACAACTTCATGTTGAATCAGGAGCAGAAAACAGACAGATAGGAGATTATCCAATAGATTGGGGAAATGTAGGAATTCCTTTATCCAGATATCAGGACCATTTTCATTTTTCAAGCATGCTTTTCCAGATCCTTTAATGTCCAGTAGATGGGTTCTAGATCTGGTTTTCACTGATCCTAGTTCTTCTGTTGAAAGTTTTTCAAACAGACTGGAATCTGAAATAATGTGAGAGGTGGAGCCAGAATCAAGGAATAAGTAGCTTTCTAAAGTTGAGTAGCAGTGATGGAGGAAGCTGACAGTGACCTGGGTTTCCCCTGTTGATGGCCAGCTTGGTCTGAGCTTGGGATAGAGTTTACATCAATCAGAGACTTTTTTCTCATTTTTTGATCTGATTTTGCTGGGGCTAGTGGTATGGAGCAGGGGTGTTTTGTTCTTGACTGAGCTCATTGTAGTTTTGTTGTTCAGGGATATTCAGAGGTGACTGAGGAGTAATTCTGGGTTTATAAGTTTGTTGGAGTGGGTGATTGTTTGGCTGAGATTGTCTAGGATTGGTGGTAATTTTTCAAGGATGGTGTATTGTAGTATGTCTTCAGGAATGGAGATGCACACTTTGTGCATTTGATTGATGGCTTTCTTGATTTGAGTGATGAAATTCTGAATTTCATTCTTCTTAAAGGTAATCCAGATAAATTCCTTATATGCTCTGGCTCTTTTTGAGGCTTCTGAGGAGACAAAAACTTTCTTAATTGATTTCCAGATGATCTTGGAATTCTTCTTATTCCTGTGATTGATGATGTTTGAATGAATCACAGGGTCTAATTTGGAGATAAGAATGGTTCTGATAATGGGATTTTTGGTGCTTTTCAGGTTTTTTCTGGTGATTTTGGTATATCTCAGAGTCCTTGGAGATCCAGAAAGTTGTCCATCCTGTTTTTCAAGAGAAAGCAGTTGTCCATGCTCAGGCATGGGATGCTTTCAATGAATTTTTTGAGAATGCCTTGGGTGAGTTCATCCAACATAACTGTTTCTGGTTTCTAAGAGTAAGCTTGGTTGTCTTGTTTTCTTTTTCAATGATTCTTCTTGAAAGAAGTGCTTGAGCTGTTGATGATCCTTTTTTCAGTCAAGCATATTTTGAATTTTGATTGCGTTGAACTCCTAGTGTCTTAGCCCTGGAGTTTGACTTTTATTACTCTTTTCTGAAACCAGCAACTGTTGGGTTCTATTTAAAAAAAAATGGGATAGTGGACAAAATCCTGAAAAGGGAACTGATTGGAATGTTGGATTAAGATGGACATCAGTTTCAGGTTATTTATATTCAGTTCAAGGCACAGAGATAGGATTAAATTGGAGGTAGGGCCTGATTAGCCTGGAAGGCCTTGATTGCTGTCTGGGTCTGTTTTCTATCAGTCCAGTGGTCTAGGCACTTTGTGGTGACCAAATCTGGACACCTCAGGACCACTGTGGAAAATTTAACATTTTTTTATGATTTTTTGGATATCATTGATCATCATGCAAAAAAAAAAAAAGGAATTCCTTTTTCTGAATGAGGTCCCTTCAGCCTTCAGAACCTCCAGCTTCCCCATCTCCCAGCGTTTTAGGGATGGGCCCTGGGGAGTCCAACTCCCTAGGTCTTGCCTTCAATCATTTTCCTTCTCCCCTTGGCCTTTTTTTTGCCAAATGCGTGGGTGAAGACCCGCTCAGCTCAATCTTTTCCACCTCTCACACCTTCTCAGCTTGGCTCAACCCTTGCAAGCACCGGCATTGCCGTAAATATTGACGGCAATGGAAATTCTAAAAATTGATCATGCCCACCTTGACCGTCTCCTCCGGCCCTCCCAGGAATCCACCCATCATCATATTCCATCCTGATCCCAACAACTTCTATCAGCCTCAACAACCAGCTTGAGTGGCCATGGCAATCCAAAATCTTGATATTATTGCTTGCGTTCCCCCCCTTCAAGCAAAGCAATTAATTATTGCATAATCACCAGCAACTCCCAACCTCATCATTGCTGACTTTGACTGCCTTAAGCAATACAGAAAACAATCACATCTTCCCAAGCAACCATCAAACTCACCATTCTCCCACCATCATCACTGCCATCCAATCTTTCTCAATTGGTCAGTTGGTGCTCTCATCTCCCCTCACCGGTCATCCAACCTCATGACAAGCCCCCCCATAGCTTCCCAATCCTAGGTGCAAGATCAATCACGGGAACAATCCTCATCACCTGACCCAATTGGTTTTTCCAACAACCAATCTCACCTCTCAGCTCTCTTCACCAGTCACCCCTCATCCCATCCAATCACTGTGGCAACCACTGTTGATGTGTCTCATCTTCATGGGCTGTGCCCCCAAAGTCCCCTGGCCGCACAGACTGCCTGTGGTCCGTGCGGTTCTCATCTTCTACTCATCACCCACAGCCATCATTGGCCCCAGTGGGTATCTCCCTGTGCCTGTTCAGCTCTGTCTTTTTTTTTTCTCATGATCAAAATCAAATAAAAAAAAAGCCTTTTTTCCCAATTGTTGTCTTTTTCTGCTCTATCTGTGTAATCACTTGTAAATAGTCTACATGGACCCATGGCCCCTAAAATGAGGGGCTCTCCCCTACCTTTTCCAATCATCCATGGGAGTGTGTGCATATGTCCCCCCTGGTATCATTGTAATTCATCATCATTATCCTGGGTATATCCTTTATTGCCCCCTGGTCCATTAATCCTTAAGTCTTTGCCCCTCTGTGGCCTGATCCTTATCACCAACCAATAGCCTTGCTGGTTGAAGAGAATTCTTTCTGTTTGAATTCTTGAGTGTGTTACACCACTCTTTGATCCCTTTCTCTGTCAGCTTGCTACTCTTGCAGAGCAAGCTTCAAAAGTAACAGAAATAACATAAAAATAATAATAATAAATTTAACCTAAGAAGGAGTATGAGAACCATAAATATTATTGCAAAAATGGATTTTCCACCCAAAATTAGGTAGGGTCACTCACTGACCCCACCCTTGAAATCCAACTCCTTATTTTTTTAAATAATTAAAGAAAGAAAGACCAAAATACCATGGCACCACTATTGAACTTTTTGGCCAATTAAAAATTTCACATGTATTTTCACGTATAGGTTTCACACCTAAAATTCAGTCAGAATTGAGGTGTTGTTTATATTTTAGGAGTTACAGAAGGAAATGTGTTCTGTCACAATTCCCGCACGCAGCCGCGGCAGCCAATACACCCGCGGGCGGCTGAGCTACAGAGCTGTCACCCTGTCAAAGCCGTGTATGCAGCCCTGGGCATCTGACAAGTACGCAGCTGCGGGACTAAGGGTTGAGAAAGTGACAGGCCGCCTGAAAAACCTAGGTATTGCGTAAACATGCTACAGCCTACAGGGGAACATTCTACATATTTAATAAATGTTCCCGTGGATAGTAGATAGTATAAAAATACATAAACTTATATAAAAATACCTAAATAAACTTTATATGTATTTTTTATTAAATATAATTCAAAGTAACAAAAATGTTGGATATAAGATAATGACTACTTCTAAAAATATATTTAAATAATTTAATATACTATTATGAGAATTTCTAGACATCAATATTTTTTGTGACATACTAATAAAACTAATGATGTAAAACAATTACATGAATACCCATGACTTATATTTTTAAGTAATTATTTTATTAAATCAACTGAAATTTGAAAATAAGGATTAAAATAAATATCATGACTTTACTTCAGTTATTCAATAGATAATGAGAACTCACCTGACATCAGAATATCCGTAGGAATGTCTATTAAAATAATGAATAACTTACTGGGAACATTTACTAAGGATAATTAACTAAATAATAAATAAAAAGGACAGATTAGTGTTATTCACACGTCCAAATATCAATTATAAAGTAGAATAATTCCCATACCCTGTGGAATTAGATGCTACCCGTGTTACAGCACCAAGAACACCTGACAGGCTATCACCGGTTACCCTTCTAGCCTCAGTGTCCGTCCTTTTGACCCCTGTACCCCTCAGGAGGAAAATATTGGGACTCCAAAAGCTAAAATAAAGAGCTCTTTTAAGGATATTGATACCCAGATACCCGGTTATATTTACATCCAGACACCGTGCCAAGGTAATCAAATACTTATAAGAGGTAAGTAAGTGATTTATGGCTTTAGTCTGATTCATAATGTCCCTCCTCAACCCTTTTTTATCAATTTAAACTGCTGAACAACCTTATAACCCCAGTATACAGGTTTAACCCATCAGTGCACGTCCCAAACAGGTACCCAAAGGATTTAATAATTTAAAAGTGAGTCTTATTATCCTTTCTCTGTCGTGGCAGCTTGGTTACAAAGCCCTTCCACTCAACCATGTATTTTATATACATATTATCTTAGGGCAAAATATCCTTTAAACTAAAGGTTCCAAAGTAACCAGGCCTACATGTTTTCATACTGAATTCACTGAAGAGAGGTGTTAAAGATCCCCAGTATAATTGTGGCCCCTCTATAAAAATATTTAATAATCAATTTATCTATATTGATTTATAACAATAAACCATATCCAAACCAATTAACCTTGCAATAATATTTATCCAAATATTTTACGGATTTTTGCTGCATTTATTAAATAATATATTTATTATTTATTCTATCACCTCTGGTAGCTACAGGATAGCAAGGATCTTGGCATCCAGGAGGCTGAAATTCTCTGACCCTACTGGTCTTGATCCTCCCTTGATCATCTTTCTGGAGCCAATCACGTTTGATTGAAGAGGTTCTGTTAAGCTAAAAACCTGGAGTGTTATACCTCCTTCTATTTTTCAAAGTTTCATTCTGCCAGCCTACTCTTGAGTTCCTTGACAATTGTTGAGGTTATCCCTGTTCAAATCTGTTACATTTTGCTTTTAAAGCTTCTCAAAACATTGTGCTTTGTCTTGTACAACCAACCTCAGTTATCTGGTACCCTTCAAGCGCTTGATTGGGGAGAGTTGGGTGGGTTCATTGAGAACCTGGAGGTTGGTTGGGGTTTGAGTTGATCATCCCCAATCTTCTTCTGAAAACCAGAGTTATTGGCTTGTGGGTGTTGTTTACATACAACAGCTTTGCTCTTTTGAAATTTAAACAAAATTCAACTTCTTTTGTTCAAATATCTCCCACATAATCTTGCCTCAGATAGTGCTGTTCCATTGCTACTAACTATTATCAAAATTTATACTTTACTACTTGATTCCTCACTTAAAAGTTCTGGACCTTGATCTTGGTTACATTTAAATATTTTTGTAACACTCAGGAGGGCAGCCGAAACAGCACCTTTCCCCTCAACAGAACCGCCATGGCCTAGAACCATTTGGAGTCTTAAATTTGGTGCCCCGGGCCGGGATCAAAACAGCAACCTTTCAATTTAAAGTCCCAAACAAACTTGAAGAATCCACTCCAAAATCTGATCGTTTATTGTTTTTTTTTCTTTTTTTCTGTTTTTTTGGTATTTTTTTTCCTTCTTTCTTTTTTTTCATCATCCAGATCTGATCCGTGGAGGCAACTTGTTCCAGAATCAATTCCTTTCAATTGTGCACCATCTGGGCAAGATCCTTGTTGTTTTTTTGTGAAGCTCTACTCTTGCCACACCTGTGAGCCACATTAAAATTCTGCTCTTTGGATCTCTTAGGAGCTCTGGTCTTCAATATGGAATCTACTGGTACCTCCTCCTCCTCTGTTTGGGTCAAGATGGTCAAGATCAATTCTCAAAACAAGAACTTAGGCTTCAATCAAACAAATTTCAAACAATTCTTGGACTCCTATGAGATGGCTGCTGAAGTTGATGGTGCAAGTGAACATGATATGGCTTATCAGTTAAAATTTTTTATCTACTTTGATGAAGTTATGGAAGTGATTGAATTGTTTGATGGATTCAAAACTCATGACTGGAGGCTCTTGATGGAGGCTATGTTGTCCTATTGGGGAAAAGTAGATGTGGCTAGGTTTACCTTACAGGACTTGGATTCTCTGGTTTCTCAATGGATCTCCAATGGTGGTGTCTCTTCAGCCTCTGATTATCAGTATTTTAGAAAATCTTGGGATCCTACTCAGTCTTACCTCATCAGGAAAAATCACATTGACACGGTGAAAAAAATTTGAGTTTGGTTTTTCCGGTCTTTCTATCCAGTAGTGCAGGAAAGGATTAGGGATGAATTAGTTAAATCTGGATCTATGATTAGTACTAGAGATAATTGGTACAAGCTCCCTGATTTTCTGGTCCTAAGGAGTGCAGTGGATAAAGTTATGAAAGTTAAAACAGCTCTTACTTTTCAACAAACTAGAGTCACTGAACCAGTACATTCTCCTTCCTTTAAATATTCCAATGAAATAATGAACAAGATGTAAGCAAATTGTAGAACTAAACAGAATCCCCAGGCCAATAAGGAAACCGCTACCATAGATGAGATCACTAAATTACAACAGGCCTTTGAAAACAAAATTGATCAGAAAATTTCTTCTTTAGCTACTCCTAAACCTCCTAACTCTGTTCCTAAAACCACTCTAGTCTGCTATTACTGTCATAGGGAAGGCCATGGTACTGGGAGATGTCCTGAACTCCAGATGGACAAGGAGGAAAAATTGGTGGAGCAGAAGGGAAGAAATTTCTTTCTTCCTAATGGTTCTTTGATCCCTTTTGATTCATCTTGTACAATCCATCATGTGGTGGCCTCTTATCAACCATCAGCTCCCAAGAAGGCATCTTTGGTCTCCTTTGATTTTTGATCATCCTCTGGCACTCTACAACCTTTTTATCCTCCAGCTGTCACTTCTTCCAGCTTCTCTGGAACTTATCAGTCTGATACAGCTAGGAAATGGCATGAGGAACCCAATCCTCAAAATTCTCCTCCAGTTCCATCTTCAATCGTTCAAAAACCACTCAAACATCAATCCTCACCTGAGCCCCCTTCCTCTGATGTGGAAGACATGGAAGTGGAAAAGGAAACACTTATGGAAAGGTTCTGGGACCACTCTGATCCTCCTCCTGTTCAATCTGTTCAATCTCCTCAACCTTTTGATCCTGTTCCAGTACCTGCTCAACCTGATCATCCTCCCTCCACCCAGCACAAAGTTTGATTTGAGAGGGGCATTTCCAAGGATCACCCCAATGCTGTGGAAGGAGTATTAAGGAAAATCTTGGATCTAAAAATTCCTGATCTTTCTGTGGCTGAACTACTGTCAATCTCTCCATCTGTGGCTGAAGAGATGAAGAAATGTGTTTCTTGTTGCTGTGTGGAGATTGGTCTGGACAAATTAAAAGTTTCTTCTGGTACTTTGATGGAGGACTCTGGTGGAACAGATCCCTCTTCAGATGCCAACTTGTATTCCTGTCCTCTTGGTTTCCTCTCCTGCTATCTTGATGACTCTGCTAAAACAGTTTCTCTTCTGGTGGATTCTGGTTCCCAGCTCAATTTGAATTTGGATGCCATGGCCTGCAAACTCAAAATCAGCCCAAGGGTAAGCTTTAACTCTGCTGTATATGGTATAGGAAATCAGTCATGCAAATTAGTTGGTATTGCTGAGGATTTCCTGGTTCAAATTGGACAAAATATTTTTGGCACCTGTCATTTCTGGATTACCAGTTTGGATGGACCTATGATCTTGGGAAGGCCTTTCTTGATGGATTTTGGTGCAACCCTAATTTTTTCTGATCAATTTGGGGAGAGAATTATTCTCCCTGATGCTGATGGCAGGAAGATTGAAGTGCCCCTTTGCTCCTTGGATTCTGGTTGTTGGGAGAAAGATTTCCCTGGCCATCCTCCTCAATTGGTTCTGAAAGGGAAACAGAAGGACACCTCTTCTTCCTCTCATTCTCATTTTTTATGGGATTATTTGTTCCTACTAATGGTTGTAGTTCTTCCCAGCCTCAGAATTCATTTCAAGGATCAACTTCTGTCTCAGAGGCATATTTTTCTTTTTCTTCATCATTTCCTTCTCATCAAAATAAGATTAAAAATCAAAAACATGAAAAATCCAAAATTCCTAAAAATATTTCTTCTCTCTCTGGATCTTTTGTCTCTTCTTTTCCTTGCTATTTTCAGCCTGATCAATTTTCTCCTATCATGGTTTTGAATGTCTGCAATGAGTCTAAACTAGATCCCAATCTTGATTCTCTTCTTGGTAGTTTTGGTATGAAGGAGTATGGCCTTAGGTGGAGGCAATTTGGGGTAGAAGTAAGTCCTCCCAATTTTGCACCATCAGGGGCTCCTACTACTTTCATTTTAAAAGCCCTATCCTGTGCCACACATGGGAGCAATGCCTCATCTTTTGGATCATCTTTTATGGAAAAGGTACCTTTCAAGGATGTTGCGGAAAATTGAACTTGGAGATGTTGGAACTTGGTCTCAGCTTTTGTAGTCAGGTCTTGCTGGTCAATGCTTGGAGGAAGCAAGGATTTCTCTCTTTTGCCACTAAGTATAAGCCAGTTGCAAAAAAGTTTCAACCATTCAACAAACCAATGACTTTCAACCTCAATCCTCCTCTTATGCCTCCTCCTCTATCTCTTGATCCTTACTGTGGTTTATCTCAATCTCTCACTGGTCCCTTTGTTCCTTATGGTTGTATTACTGAGGAACGTCTGAAGGTGTTCAACTTTGGTCCAGATGGATGGCTTCTTCCTGATGATTTAAATTTGACAAAAAATGTTTTAGCTCTTAGATAAAAATCTATTGCTTTCTGTGGAGAAGAGAGAGTTCTCTTGAAAGAATCCTATGTCCTACCTTATATCATTCCAGTAGTAGAACATGATCCCTGGAAAAAGAAAAAGATCCCTATCCCTGCTGCTTAGGTTGACAAGTTCATCAGGTTGGTCTGCAAACAAGTTGGTACTGGTTTATACAAGCAGTCAAATTCCATCTATTCCAGTCCGGTCTTCCGTGTCCTCAAAAGTAATGGTAAACTTAGAATAGTTCATGATCTCAAGCCTCTCAATAAGGTTACTATTAAAGACTCTGTTATTCCCCCTGCTACTAAAGAATTTACCAAATCTTTCTCTTGGAGAGCTTTCTATGGTCTAGGTGATATTATGGGTGGCTATTAAAAACAATCCTTATATCCAATTTGTTGTCCTCTCACTACTTTCAATACTCGCCTTGGTTGATTCCAACTTACTCGTTCTCCCCAAGGTGCCACCAATTTGGTTGCAGTCTATCAGGCTCAGATAGTTTGAATCCTCCAGGATGAAATCCCTGATCATGCTGCTATATTTATTGGCAATTGCGAAATTAAAGGTCCAGTTGCTGACTATAACAATGAGCTCTTACCTTGGCACTCAGGAATCTGTCAATTTATCTTGGAATATGCAACCACTTTGGAAAGGATATTGTTTTGAATTGGGGAGTCTGATATCACTGTCTCCGCATCCAAATTGGCTGCATCTTTCCCTGCTCTGGAAATTGTTGTTCATGTGGTCTGCAAGGAAGGAAGAAGAATGGCCCCATCCAAAGTCAACAAAATCCTCTCTTTGCACACTTCAATCAATCCCACTGAAGTCAGAGTTTTCTTAGGTTTTGTCATTTATGTTTGGATCTTCATTCCTTCTCTATCCAAAATCTGTATTCCCTTGAATTGCTTAACTAGGAAGGAAGCTGAATGGCTTTGGACCCAAGCTTGTGAACAATCATTTCAGAAGCTAAAAACAATTTTTGGGAAAGACATTGTCTTGAAGAAGATCACTTATGGACCTGGAGCTGGCAAGATCAAGCTGGCTGTTGATTTGATTTATCAATCTTTTGGGTCTGTCCTTACCCAGGAAGACAAAAATGGTTTGGATCATCCTGCTCTGTATGAATCTCTTCTCTTTTCAGATGTGGAATCTAGGTACTCCCAGCCAAAACTAGAACTTTGTGGTATTGCCCAAATGTTGAAGAAGCTCTAATCTATTCCCTGGGTTCAACACTTTGAGTTACAAGTCAGGGCACAATCCATCATCAAAATGATCAATTCCCCCAGCCTTCCAAATGCTCCAATGACTTTTTGGGTGGCTTTTATTCAGTTTTTCTCTTTTTATATTGTTCATAGGCCTGGAAATTCTTTCACCGTTCCTGATGTTTTATCTCAACGTCCTCTTGGAGATGAAGAATTGGATTTTGGAGTTGATTTTGACAAGAAGGAAACTTTTACCCAACCTTTCTTCAGATTTTCCTCTCAAAATTATTCTGGCTTCCAGAAAGGGTTCTGGCTTAAACTAGAGCAGTACGTTTCCACTCTCCAAAGACCTCTTGATCTCTCAGCTAAAGAGTTTTGATCCCTTAAGAGAAAGTCCTCAAAATTCTTTGTACAAGGTACTAGACTTATGAAAAGAGGCAATCCTTGTGCTGTTATTGTTTTCACTATCCCTGAAAAAAAGATCCAATCTTGGAAAGTCACCATGAAGGACTTGGTCATTGTGGAGAAATGGAACCTTATTTACAAATATCCAAACAATTCTGGTGGCCATCTTTGAATAAATCTGTCTCTCAATGGTGCAAGAGTTGTGAGTTCTGTCAGAAACATGATCTTAGGCACCCAGCTGAAATTTGCTATCCAACTGGGGATTCCACTGTCTTTGGAAGGATTGCTATGGATGTGGTTCCTATTAAGGCTGGGGGAGCTTAGTACCTCATTGTGGCTAGAGATGATTTTTCTGGGTGGGTTGAAGCCAAATTCCTGAAGAACCTCAGTTCTGAATCAGTAGCAGCTTTTCTCCATGAGACTTGGACAAAGCGCTATGGCTTGGCCCAATCTTATTCAACCTATGGTGGCTCTGAGTTTGGTGGCAAATTGGCCAAAATGATATGATTGCTTTCCTGGTCAACATAGGTTGACCACTCTTGATTATCCTGAGGGCCAAGGCATGGTGTAAAGAGGCCATGCTCCTTTGAAGGCTGCTCTTGTCAAACTGGCTGGTGAAAGTGGGAAGAATTTTCACAAATATATTCCTCTGTTCCTTTTCTCTGATCAAATTTAAACTAAACAAAACACTGGCTACTCACCCTACAAAATTTTCTTGGAAATGGAATCTTTCTAAGGTATTTCTTGGGAACAGGTTTCCTCTAACACTGATCTATTAGTTGCTCAATCTAAGCAACTGGAGAGGAGTGAGGATGTTTGCAGTGAAGCTTATCATAAGATGATGGAATCCAGAGAAAAATTGGTTCATTATTTGAAAGATAAACATTCAAAGCATATCAGGGACTCTTTGAATCCTGGTGATCTTGTTTAAGCTTATAATCAATCCTTGGAAACTCAGTTGGGAAAGTTTTTTTTAATTGCTGGAATGGTCCTTATTGGGTGGTCCGCCAAGTCAGAGGGGGATCATATGCTTTGGAAGAACTGGATGGTACTCAGATGGCCAGGAGTTTCTCTGCTGATCAGGTCAAGAAATTTCATTGTTTTGGGGGCAACTTAGAAGTAAGTCCTCCCAATTGTTCACCACTGGGGTTATCTGCTGCATCCTTGTTGTAAACTCTACTGTATTCCACATATGTGAGCACCTTGGACTCCTCCTTTGTTTATCTGCGTCACTTCTAGGACTTTTCTTTGGATGGATCAAGATATTCTTTTCCAATCACCCCCAATATCAAATGGCCATACTTTTGTTCCAATAATCTTTCTTTGTTTATATATATATATTTCATCAAATGTAGAAGAAGACTAAGGAAAGTCTGTAAGTTGGGGCAAGATGTGGTGACCAAATCTGCACATCTCAGGACCACTGTGGAAAATTTAATGATTTTTTATGATTTTTTGGCTATCATTCATCATAATCCAAAAAAAAAAAAAAAAAAAAAAAAAAAAAAATTGGAATTCCTTTTTCTGAATCAGGTCCCTTCAGCCTTCAGACCTTCCAGCTTCTCCATCTCCCAGTGGGTTAGGGGTGAGTCCCTGGGGTGTCCAACTCCCCAGGCCTTTTGTTCAATCCTTGTCCTTCTTGCCTTGGCCCTTTGTTTTGCCAAAAGCGTGGTTGAAGATCTGCTTGGCTTGATCTTGTCCACCTCTCACACCGGCTTGGCTTGGCTCAACCCTTGCCAACATTGACGGCAATGGAAATTCTCACAATTGATCACACCCACCTTGACGATCTCCTCTGGTCCTCCCAGGAATCCACCCATCATCATATTCCATCCCAATCCTGACAACTGCTATCAGCCTCATCAACCATCTTGAGTGGCTGTTGCAATCCACAATCTTGATATTATTGCTTGCTCTCCCCCCCTTCAAGCAATGCAATGAACAATTGCATAATCACCAGTGAGGCCCATCCTCATCATTTCCCACTTGCACCGCCTTCAGCAAGACAAAAAAAAATCACATCTTCCCAAGCAACTGTCAAACTCACCATTCTCCCACCATCATCACTGCTGTCCAATCTGTCTTGATTGTTTGTTTGGTGCTCTCATCTGCCCTCACTTGTCATCCAACCATCAATCATCCAACCTCATGACCATCCCCCCCCCCATAGCTTCCCAATCATCCATGCAAGATCAATAACGGGAAAACCCTCATCATCTGACCCAATAGGTTGTTCCCACAACCAATCTCACATCTCAGCTCTCTTCAGCAGTCATCCAACCACCAGTTACCCCTAATCCCATCCAATCACCGCGGCAACTGCTGTTGCTGTTGCTCATCCTCAAGGCCCGCACCCCCCAAAGTCCCCTGGCCAGGCAGACTGCCTGTGTTCCGCGGGGTTCTCATCTGCTACTCATCACCCATGGCAATAATTGGCCCCAGTTGGTATCTCAGTTGGTATCTCTCTGTTCCTTTTCAGCTCTGTCTTTTTTTTCCTCATGATAAAAATCAAAGAAAAAAAAACTTTTTTTTCCAATTGTTGTCTTCTTTCTCTCTATCTGTGTAATCACTTGTAAATAGCCTACAGGGACCCATGGCCCATAAAAGGAGGGCCTCTCCCCTAACTTTTCCAATAATCCATGAGAGTGTGTGCGTATGTTTCCTCCGGTATCATATTAATTCACCATCATTATCCTGGGTATATCATTTATTGCCCCCTGGTCCATTAATCCTTAAGTCTTTGCCCCTCTGTGGCCTGATCCTTATCACCAAAAAATAGCATTGCTGGTTGAAGAGAATTCTTTCTGTTTGAATTCTTGAGTTTGTTACACCACTCTTTGATCCCTTTCTCTGACCATACTAGTCTTGATTCTCCCTTGATCATCTTTCTGGAGCCAATCAAGTTTGATTCAAGAGATTTTATTAAGCTTAAAACCTGGAGTGTTATGTCTCCTTCTTTTTTTCAAAGTTGCGTTCTGCCAGCCTACTCTTGAGTTCCTTGAGAATTGTTGAGTTTATCCCTGTTCAAATCAGTTACCCTTTGCTTTTAGAGCTTCACAAAACATTGTGGTTTGTATTGTATGGCCACCCTCAGTTATCTGTTACCCTTCAAGCACTTCATTGCAGAGAGTTGGGAGGGTTCATTGAGAACCTGGAGGTTGGTTGGGGTTTGAGTTGATCATCCCCAATCTTCTTCTGAAAACCAGAGTTATTGGCTTGTGGGTGTTGTTTACATACAACAGCTTTGCTCTTTTGAACTTTAAACAAACTTAACTTCTTTTGTTCAAATATCTCCCACATAATCTTGCCTCAGATAGTGCTGTTCCATTTCTACCAACTATTATCAAAATTTATACTTTACTACTTGATTCCTCACTTAAAAATTTCTGGACTTTGATCTTGGTTACATTTAAATATTTTTGTAACACTCAGGAGGGAAGCCTAAACAGCACCTTTCCCCTCTGAAGAACTGCCACAGCCTAGCACTGTTTGGAGTCTTACAACGTGGTATCTGGGGTTCCTTGTTTGTGTATCTTTTACCATCTTGTGCATTAAACTCCCTGTCTTGGGATGTTCATTCTTGTTCCACTTTTGCTTTTGAGGAGGCTGCTGTACTGAAGATGGAAATAAATTGTGTATATTGACTGGTCCTGGATGTTGAGTGAGTTTGGTTGATTTTCCACTTGTTTTGATGGTATTTTTTTTTGTTTGTTCAATAGTTATGAGGATTGTGTCTGCCAATTGGTTGCTTGAGGATGGATGGATCCTGCATTGGTTTTTTTATTTTAATGGAGTTTTTAGGCTTAATTTTTCTTGAATTTGGTTGGTTGAAGGATGTATTAAACGTTGAGGGAGGAGCAAGAAGTGGAAATGACCCAAGCTTTTGTTGCATGGGATTGAGAGCTTGCTCAAATACAGGATTTATTCTGATTGGGATAACTTGTTGTGGTGGCAATGTAGTTTCTGGATACTGACTACATCAACTAAATGTTTTTTCTTTTTTTTTTGGTGATGGAATTTCAATACCCATCATTTTAGATTGTACCTTCATTCTTTTAAAATTATCTTATCAACCCTCCAAACAATACAAGGGTATGTATGCATCTTTTTTCTTAGGAGGTAGAGCCTTGAAATGGTTTTATCCCTACCTCCAATTTTTATCAAACACCAGTTCCACCTGCATTCTCAACAATTTGAACAAATTCAAGCAAAAAATCATCACCTTTTTTGAGAATCCCAAAAAAGGTAAAAATTCCAAATAAATGCTCACAGGCCTATTCATGAAGGAGAATAGTGGTTTTCCTGTTTATATTTCTCAATTCCAAAACTTTCAGTCCTGTATCTAATGGAAGAAGGCCACACTATTATTTCATTTTTGAGAGGCTTTACTGGCATGCCTACTCAAACAGCTTGCAGTTGGGGGCATAAGACAACCATTCTTCAGAAGTTTATAGATTGGGTTATCAAGCTTTATATTTGCTATCAAAACAAGAATCTCTCTTGTCAACAAAATCATGCGCCATCAACCTTGGCACCAAAGGCAGAAAAATATTTGAAGCAAAACTTGAAGCACCCATAAAAATCCAAATCAACTCCAAACCCAAACTCCCAAAATAAAGGGAAGACCATTTCCAAAACTCAAATCTTCCTGGAAAAATAAACAGGAACACTCCGGAAAAAGGAATGGTTAAGAAGGGAGAAAGGATGGTTTTTGATGTATTGCAGAGGAAATCAGGATTTGAATAGTTGTGCAAAGCAGCTTGCGCGTGAAGCAGCTAAGTTTCCAAAAAAATAGCTTGCAGTTTTTCTGACACTTGCCAGGAAAACTACACATTCTCAAAAATTTTAGATGTAATATTTGCACTTGAAAGACCTATAAGACTCCAATTTCAAGATTTTTCCTTTTACATTCCAAAAATAAACCTCATGGCATACTCCTTGACTCTGGTGCTAATGTTTATTTTATTTTATAAGTCTGACTTTTTCCACTTCCAAAATTCTTACAAGTTCTGAGATAGACCAATTTCCCTTCTGTTTAGTATGTAGTGCATCTGAGACATGTCATTTTGTGGCCCATAAGACAAAATTAAATTTTTAATTTTCCAATTTCCCCAACTTCAAATGGGATTTCTTTGTCTTTGATATCCTTGGAATGGACAACACCATTCTAGGCAATGAATTTCTAGTGTGTTGGAATCAAGATGTGAACTGGAATGAAGGAATAATTATCTATAAGCCTTGTAACCCCATAAATTGGCCAGTCCATCAACAAGGAACTAAACAGCCTACCTCACAAAGTCATTGAATTGGATGAAACTTTTATTCCAGGAGATTTGCAATATCCTGAATTCCATCCCCAATTTCCATCTTCAGAATTAGGATTTATTTCTTACTTGTCTAACTTGCCTCTTTCTTGCTTCTTCAAAGAGAAGAAAATGCTTAATAAAAAGATTATTTTTAGCTCCCTAATCCTTTTTAATTGTGCTAACACTTCAAACCCTGTGCTTGAAGATGATGACAAGATTGAAGATTTAGAAATCATTCAGAAGTCTTTACATTCTGTTTATCATGACTTTGCTGATGTATTTTCAGCCATAAAAGCAAATAAGCTACCTAAGTCCCCTTCATATGATCATAATATTAAACTGAATGGAACACCTCTGGCACCAAGACCAGTCTTATCTCTCTCAAAACAGGAATTCCCTGTGCTTCAAGAATACATTTCAGAAAATTTATCAAAAGTATTTCTTCAACCAAGAAATTCCAAAACTGACTTCCCTGTTTTTTTTGTTCCCAAAAAGGAAGGTGGCCTTTGTCTTTGTGTTGATGTTAGGAAGATAAATCAGGTAACCCAGCACTGCCTATGTTGCACCTCCTCACTCTCTTTGATGGATCTAATTATTTCTCAAATTTAGACCTTCAAGGCACCTATGACCTAGTTTGATTTGCAGAATGGCATGAATATTTGGCTGCAATAAGGACCTATTTTGGACATTATGAGTATACTTTTATGCCTATCCTCCTCTGATATGCTCCTTCCACTTTCCAACATTTCATCAATGAAATTCTTTCCAACCTTGTAGGGAAATACCTTGTTGTATATCTTGATGATATACTTGTCTCCTTTATTTCTCTCAAAGATACAATTGCACATATTCAAGAGAGGCTACAGAAAATTCAACATAATAACCTGTTTGCAAAGCTCTCTAAGTTTGAATTCCACACTCATTCTCTACAGTTTCTAGTTGTATTACTTTTTCAAGAAGGACTATCTATGGACCCAGCCAAGAGCCAAAACATATTTGAGTGGTATGCACCTACTTCAGTTAAATCCTTGAAAGTTTTTCTGGGTTTTAGTAATTTTTAAAAAAGTTTGATTGAGCATTACGCCAAGAATATCATTAATATTACTCACCTAATTCAAAAATAAACTCATCTTAAATTTACTGAGAAAGCTTCTTTGGATTTTGAACCTCTGAAAAAATCCTTTACCACTGATTCAATACTTTCTCACTTTAATGAGCTAGCTTTCAGTATTGTCAAAACCAACACAAGTGACTATGAAAATGCAGGATTTATCTTTCAGTTTTCCTTTTCTGACAATTTTTATCATCCAGTAGCCTTTTATTCATTCAAGCTGCTTGCAGAAGAACTCAATTAAAATTTTAATAACAAGGAATGTCTTGCAATCAATTATTACTTGAAGAAATGGTGTTCAGAAATTCTAAGTCTTGCGGAACTTTTGAGGTATTAACTGATAATAACTCTCTTAAGTACTTCATGATCACAAAAGTCCTTACACAAAGAAAGGCACAATGGGCAAAATACCTCTCCAAATTTAACTTTAAAATCCTGCATTGTCCCAGGAAACAAGCAGTAGTCCCTGATTATTTATCAATTTGGGAAAACATTTACCCAGGGGGGGGGACACCTTTGCCAATAACAACCCTGAAAACATTAGGAAAATCCTTTCTAATCAGTTTTCCAATCTCAGTTCAATTATCACCAAACTTTGATACAAAGCCTCCAAACTTTGACAGGCCCAATTGAAAAATACTAAGTGTAAAAAACCTTTCAGGAATATGATTTCACCAAAACTGGTTATGGTATTGACAGAAATGGTTACTCATTTTATGAGTATTGTATAGTAGTACCTGATAACCCTTGAAAGGTTAGAAATATTTGAATCTTGGAATGAATCTCTGCTTTCTGGTCATTATGTCCAGGATAAAACCTACCAATTGATTGCACAATACTTCTTTTGGCCTGGTATGACCAAGGAAATAAAAGACTATGTTAGCGCATGCTATGACTGAAATTTTAACCATTCCTCAAATCACTGAAAGTATGGGCTGCTTCAGCTGCTTTCAATCCTTCCAATTCCTTGTAACTTTCTTTCTATGGATTTCATTTCTCAATTAACTATTTATGGTTTTTATCATGCTAGTCTATTAGTAGTAGATTGCTTCTCAAAGATTGCTCTATTTTTTTCAGAAATGTAACATCCTCTTCAGAGGGCCTATCTAACACATCTTTTACCAGTAGAAAATTCCACAAAACAAGTGTACCAAGTCTGGTGGACTTTTTTACTAGGCCTTGTGGCCTTATTTGCTTGACATGGGGGATGGTTTTGGTGGAAAGTGACATAATTATTTCAAGAAAATCATCATGGTTGACCAGGGTGCAAAGGCCAGTGGTCAACAGGATGGGCCAAGAGGTCTGCTACCATTCTAGGCAATACTCATCAGCACCAAGGACCAAACAATGCCTCACCCCAACTCAACCTCTGGCCTGGAATTGGTTGCAACAATGGAAGCTGAGCAGTCAGATTCAATCAATGTGATTCAAGGAGAAATCAACTATCTTTCATCTAAGCTCAGGAAGAAAAACAAAGAACTTTGGTCACATGCCGTGCTTCAAAGCCAAGTGGAGATGCTTCAAGACCATTTCTCCAAGGAACCAGACCCTGTGCAAAATCCATGGCTGAAATGCAGGCCTGTCACCAATGAGTTAAAAAATCTCATCAAGTAGAATGTTCTACAGAAGGGAGAAACTTACAAGCAAGTTTCTCAAAACTTTGATTTTTCTGAACGCACTGTAAAACGCATCATTAATCAAGAAAATCAAAGAAATCCAGATGGTCAATATTCACAAGGGGCCCAGACCAAAATAACTGTTGATTTTTTCTGTGACCTACTCTTACACATTGAAAAACAATCAGCAATCACTTTGAGGGAAATTTCTGCCTACCTTGAAACTGAGAATGGAATATTCTGTCACCTCAAGCTATCAAAAGATTTCCCAAAAAAATTTATTTGGCTTGGAAGATTGCCCATCCAATTACAAGAAAATGGAATGAACTTTTGAACTTACAAAGAAGAAATTATTACATCCTCAATTTTGCAACTGATGTGAACAGAAGAGTGGTTTTTGTTGATGAAACTGGGTTTGATCTTCAAAATAAAAGGTTCTGTTGATATTCATCTTCTGGTAGGACTTTTGAAAATAGTTGAACTACCTAACCATTCCCACTCTCTTCCCTGATCAGGATTTCCGCGTCTCCCGCTCCTTTTTCCTATTTCTCTTTTCTTTCCCTTCCATTTCACAGGAATATCCTTGAACCCGCGCTTTCTTACACCACCTCATCTGGTAAAACACTGTTGAAGATCCTTGAGGGTTCTCCGGGGATTCCCCTGATTAGTCAAACTGATCTTTCCAGAATCCTTCACTCCACTAAATCTCTCAATCTCTTTCTGTTCTTCAAATTCATTTTACCCATCTTTTCTTTTCCTTTTTCTTCTTTTTCTTATATCCTCTTTATGCGTTTACTCAAATCTATTCTCTTTGTGTGTCTACTCAAACTTACACAAACCTGCGATCTTGCCCTTATGTTTTTGGTCTTGCCTTCAGCCAGCACTGTCTAGTAATACTTAACACAATCTCCTTAAAATCAAAACTATTGCCTCTCAACTCTGATTATGTTTCTTTCCCCTACAAAAGATCATCTTTCAGCCATTGAATCTTCTATCTTCTTTTAGTCCCTAAATCCAACTCCATCAACCCTTACTATTTTTTGCGGTGTCTTTATGTTTGTTTCTTCTTCCTCCTTTTCTCCTTTTCTGTTAATCCCTCTTGATTCCCTTATACTGATTGTGCTTTTCTTTTAGCCCTCTTTAAATTCTTAATTTCTTTGGTCTCTTTGTTTGCTTCAGAAATCCAACATGGTTAAAAGCCAAAGACTATCCCAACAAACTCCACCGGAAAAATGGAGGGATCAAGCAATGATGGATTCTTTAAAATTATTCTTAAGGCTGCTCTTGAAGCTTTACCCATACTCATTGAAAAGAATTACTCAATTTGGAAAGATAAAATGACAATGCTGCTTGAACTCAGGGGTAAAGGAAGCTTTGGAAGACAATTCTAAAAATCTTGGCTCAACTGACAACATGGAAATCCGCGTGATCTTACTCTCTTGTATTGACTCAATCACTCATAACAACGTAGTCAATCCTTCAAATATTTCCTCTGCCAAACTCCCATGGCAAACCATTAAGGAAAGATTTGCATCATTTCAAATGGCAAATTATGCTTGTATTTTTGATGAATTTCATAGGGACCGCCAAACTTATCAATCATGAGGTTTCTGAAATGATATTGAAGGATGTTCTGTTGATTCCTGATTTGAATAGATGTCTGATCTCAATGGACAGACTCCTAGTGCAAAAATCGAATATCTCTCGGTTTGGAAGAAATGGAATCTCCATCAATATAGACGGGTTCCAGCTTGTTGGCTCATCAGTTAATCACCTTCTGGAAATTTTTGGTACCCGATTTGAGACTAGTCCAACCCATTCTGCTATACATCTTCTAGCCTCTGAAAATTCAAACCAGATGCCATCAACTCCTTCATCACCAATACTAAAATCTCCATGAATAAAATTCTGGACGTGGGAATAGATCTCCCTGACAATATACTCTTATATCTCATCCTTTTCAAGTTTCCCTCTTCCCTTCATTCTCTCTGTCAACAAATCATGCATTCAGATGAGAATATCTCTGTTTATCTTGTTCTCAATCACTTAATCCAATTAGACCACAAATCCAAGTCCAAGTCAAAAGATTCCAAATCCAACAATACCGCTCTGGTTGCTCCTTGAAACATTAAGAAGTCAGTACCGCGCAAACTACAATGCAAGAGAGGTTTCCACAATCCTCTGTCTCCTGATCATTCAGAAGATAAATTCTGTCAAAAACACAAACATCTTGCTCTGGACTGGTGAAAAGAATCTCCAGCTAACTGGAGAGCTCAGATCAACTTTTATTTCAAAGGCAAAGAAGTTTCCCACTATCACGTGTTCTTGATGACTTGGATTGAGGAAATCAATCCTACCAATCAAATCATCCTTGACTCAGGAGCATCCTGTAATATTTTCAAATCCACCAACTTCTTTGTTCAACTCAACAACTGTTCCTGCAATGACTTCATCAACACCAGGAAAGCAGGATCAAAACTTCCTATTAAAGGAAAAGGAGTGGTTCAACTCATCTGGAAAAACTCAGTGGTCACTTTAACCAACTGCTTCTTTGTGTTAGAGTTTGAGTTTTCTCTTATGTGACTTTCACTGGAGTTCAGAGTACCATTGATTTGATTGATTTGATCTTATTATTGTTAACCTTCAAGTACTAAAACAACAGGTAAAATTTAACTGGGCTGTGTTGTAGTATTGTGATCATCAGACTGTTTAGTCATGGCTATCAGACTCTTTAGTCATAGAATTTCACTTACCATGTCACTTAAACTGCTTATGCTAATTTTACCTTATTGATTTTGTACTCAACCACTTGTTGGCCAATCATGTATTTAGTCTATTTAAACCATGGTGCTCTCAAGTGGAATTCAATCATCTGTTCAGCCAACACATCAACTGGAGTGTCCTTTTCCTCCTGTGCTCAGGTCCGTTACGCTTGACATTATAAGCTACTTTCACTCATTTATTAATTCCTTCATCCAACCTGAGCTCAATCTCTCTTTAATTTTTACACTTTGTCCCTGACCTTGTGGTTAATCTTATAATTCCTGTAAAACTAATCTCTTCTAAAGGATGCTCTCTCACATCAAATGGCTCTCAATTCCAAATCTACTCCAAGCCAAAACCCATATTTTCCGGATTCATTCAAGGAAATCTCTTTGTTCTCAATCTTCCCTCACTCATAGGCGCCAATCAAAAATTCTGTCACCTCACGCAAAAGGAATTCACTACCAAAAATCTCAAATATATTCACAAATCTCTTGGCCACGCCAGTCCATACTGTCTCAAAAATCTCTTTCCCAATCTTTCTGCCAACTCTCTCACTGACTTCCAATGCAAAGGTTGTGTCTTATCCAAAATTACTAAATCTTCCTTCAAAAACATCCAAACACAAGTATCTAGACCCTTTGAGAAGCTTCACATTGATCTCATTGGTCCTATCACTCCAACATCTAAGAATCATATGAACTACATCATGTCAATAGTCAACAACTTCTCTGGTTACATATTGGTAATTCCACTTCAACATAAATCAGATGCAATGAATCAACTGAAAATCATGCTCAACCACAAAAGACAAAAACAAAATTGTTTTCCTGCAGCTATTTGTACTGATGGGGGTGGAGAATTTTCTTCCTCTGATCTCAAAGAGTTCTTTACTTCTAACTCTATACAACATCTAGTAACTGAACCATACCACCACAAACACAATGGAAAGATTGAAAGAACCAACAGAACTCTTACCAAATCAATTTGAGCTATCCTCCAAAGTTGCAAGCTTCCTCATAATCTTTGGGCCAAAATCTCCAAGACAGCTTGTCTCACTCTAAATCAAATTCCCAAAAATACTCACTATCTATCGCCTTATCAAATCTTTACTAACAGAAAACTTCTGTACAGCTATTTTCACCCTATCGGTCCCAAATTCGCCTATTTAGACAAAAAAGTCACTTGTGGCAAAAAATTCAAAGATCAAGGCCTATCTGCAACTCTTGTTGGTTACAAACCCAATTTCTTATCTTATTGAATTCTCACTCCGGAAAACACAATCATTTCTTCCAAACACGTAAAAATTGTCAGGAACTCTTCTTTGTCCTCTCCTCATGCTCCCTCCTCTACTCCTGCTCCAGATGAATCACTTTTAATAAAGCTAGACGACAATCTCCCTTTTCCTTCTTCATCCACTTCTTCCTCTCCACTTTCTCATTCTCCAATAGACTCTCACTCTCCCACTTCTCCTTCTTCTGCTCCTATTACTCCTCAGCCTGAGGAACTCTCTTCCAATTATTTGTCAGACTCTTCTGATGATCTGGCAACTCAGCTGGACCCCAGATACGTACTTTGAGATTGCTCCTCTCTCAATCCTCCTCAACAATACGGTTACCATCACTACTATTTTCCTAGAACTTAAAAACAGGCCAGAAAATGTTTTGACTCCCCCAAATGGGAAGCCTCTATGGACTCTGAACTCAATGGCATAGAAGACCTCACAGTGTGGGATGACTACAAAGGACCCAAAACCATCAATCCTCTCAACAAAACTTGGGTCTATTGACTCAAGGACAACTGCCATGGTGACCCGCTAGTATACAAGAGTTGCCTATGCGTTCAGGGATTTGATCAAATCTAAGGCCTCAATTATCAAGACACTTTCTTGCCCACCGGAAAAGCTGCCTCTCTTTGTACGGCTCTTATCTTTGGTCTCTACTATTCTCTTCCCATCATGAAATTCAATGTCAAGAGTGCCTTCCTCCATGCCCCTTTAGCCAACAAGGTAATTATCAAAACACCCAAGGGAAGGAAGAGAACTTCCAAGTACTTTATTCTCAAGAAATCTCTTTATGGACTCAAGCAATCTCCTGCAAATTGTTTCAACACTCTTAAATCTTGGATTTTAGAGCAAGGCTTCAACCAATCAATTTCCAATCCATGCTTATAAATCCATCCTGAGAGAAACTCTATCTTATTCTTTCACGTGGACAACCTAATTCCAGTAGGATCTGGAAATGACTTTCAGACTTCCTTCCTCAATTGTTTTCCTAACTCCATTTGCCACAAACCAAACAGAATCCTTGGTATGAAATATGAACAAATTAACAACAAAATTCTCCTCTCTCAGCCAAAACACATCAAACACAGATTAGATGAACTCAAAATGAGCAATTGTAAACCATCCTCCATTCCTCTCAGTGTCAATGCCAATCTTGCTCCTGCCTTGGATGAAGAACATGAATAATTCAAGTCTTCAAAAATCATCTACAGATTGGCCATCTTTCTCATGAACTACATAGCCTGCCTCACAAAACCAGCCCTTAGCTTTGCATTATCAAGCCTAGCTAGATTCTGTGAAAAGCCCGGAATTTGTCACTGGAGGGAAGTTAAACGCTGCTGGAAATACCTCAAGGCTACCAGAAACCTCAAACTCACTCTTCAAATCTATTCCTCACCCACTCAAGTTGAATGCTTTAGCAATGCAACTTGGAGTGATGACCTAGAAACTAGATGCTCTCAATTGGGTCACTTGTCTCTTCTTTTTGAATTGCTTGTTTCTTGGAGAAGTTACAGACAAAAAAACGTAACTCATTCAACCACTGAAGCAGCTTTGAATCCTTGGGTAGATTCCTTTTTGGAAGCTATTTGGATGAAGAACCTAGTAGCTGAGCTCTGGAAAAAATATCTCAAACCAAGTCTTCACTATATTTATAATAAAGGCCTCAACAAAAAACTCAAGAAATTCGGATGCAACTCAAAAACTTGCCACATTGACATCAAAACCAAAGCCCTACAAGAAGAACTTGCCCTGGGAAAACTTATTGTGAAATTAATTCCATCTCTTGAAATGAAAGCCAATGGCGTCACCAAAGCTCTTCTGTCTCCCTTGCTAGCCACTCTACTGAATCTTATTGACCCTTCTCACTTTTCATTGTCTTCAGTCCTACCAGCCAGGGGGGGTGTTGAACTACCTAACCATTCCCACTCTCTTCCCTGATCAGGATTTCCGCGCCTCCTGCTCCTTTTTTCTATTTCTCTTTTCTTTCACTTCCATTTCACAGGAATATCCTTGAACCCATGCTTTCTTACACCACCTCATCTGGTAAAACACTGTTGAACATCCTTGAGGGTTCTCCGTGGATTCCCCTGATTAGTCAAACTCATCTTTCCAGAATCCTTCACTCCACTAAATCTCTCAATCTCTTTCTGTTCTTCAAATTCATTTTCCCCACCTTTTCTTTTCCTTTTTCTTATTTTTCTTACATCCTCTTTATGCGTTTACTCAAATCTATTCTCTTTGTGTGTCTACTCAAACTTACACAAACCCGCAATCTTGCCCTTATGGTTTTTGTATTGCCTTCAGCCAGCACTGTCTAGTAAGACTTAACACAATCTCCTTAAACTCAAAACTATCGCCTCTCAACTCTGATTATTTTTCTTTCCCCTACAAAAGATCATCTTTCAGCAATTAAATCTTCTATCTTATTTCAGCTCCTAAATCCAACTCCATCAACCCTTACTATGTTTAGCGGTGTCTTGATTTTTGTTTCTTCTTCCTCATTTTTTTCTTTTCTTTTACTCCTTCTTCATTCCCTCATACTGATTGTGCTTTTCTTTTAGCCCTCTTTGAATTCTTAATTTGTTTTGTCTCTTTTTTTGCTTCAGAAATCCAACAAAAATCACTATTCAAATGATTTTAAACCATTTATAAATTTCTAAACTGACTTTTCATTGGTTTCTTGTTTATTTGCATACAGGTGAAGCAGAAGTATTAATTCTAGTTGCCAGGCTCATTCAAATCACCTTGGTTGCTGCAATTTCCAAAGCAGGATTCATTTACTATGATTCAACAGTGATGGAAAAATGCATCAAGGTGTGAATTCAAGTGAATTCTCTGAATTTTGTGTCAGATTACAACCCAAATTTTAAAGATCTTCTCTTTTAACCCTATATAATGCACCAATTCACAAAGAAGAAGAGGTTGAAAATTTTGAAAGTATGTTTAAGGCTACCAATGATATTGAAATTGAATTTCTTCCATCCTATTAACCATTTTTAAATCCCATCTAGCTCATTTTCAAGACTCTCAAAGCATTTGTAAAAGGAAATCCCTCACTTAAACTTTCTCAACTGGTTGATCACATAAAACATGCTATTGAGGAAAAAATTACTGAAGAAGATAGCTTAAAATGGTTGCATCATTTTCAAAATTTTCACAAATTTTGTTCAGAGATGAAAACAATTACTGTTTCAATCTTAAAGCATTCTGACTTATTTTTCTGAATTTCTGGGCTTTTTGTTTTTGTTTTCCTGGTTATAAGTTTTTTTACCAGGTTTTTCAAAGACATTTATTTTTATTTGTTGCTCTTTTATTAAACTCAAGTCTTTTTGACCTACTAAAAAAATTTAAAACCAGAAATGATAATGAATTTTTTTTGGTCAAAAAACACAGTGGCCACTTGAATTGTCCTATGGACTTCCTACCCTTGTTTAGTGGACTTGAGCAATTTTCAAGGGGCCTTCAATCCCTTGTTGAGAGGCCTTATCCTGTTGATTAGTGGCCTTGATTTACTTGAAAAGGGGTCTTGATTGATTTTTATGTGTCATTCCTCACTTTATAACTAGACAGCATTTGCTGGTCAACTGGAATTGTTTACTGGGAACAGTTGCATCTTCATAGAAAATTTTTTCTTTAAGAAAGTTCTCCCTGATAATATAGCAAGTTATCATAGAACCTTGTTTTTATCTAGCTTTTGGAACTCTTTTTGGAAGCATGTGAAAATCACTAGCAACCTATCAACGGCCTACAACCCAGAAAAAGATGTACAGAAAAACCAATTTAATCATATCCTCAAACAAAATATTTGAATTTACATCTCTTTTCAGCAGGAAAAATTTTCAAGATGGCTCCCACTAGCCAAATTTGCCTACAGAAATTTGACTCATTCCTCCACCAAGAATTTACCCTTCCAAACTCTTTATGGAAGCAACCCAACTTGCGACTCCATTCACATAGCAAATTCTCAACAGGCTACCATTTATCTTACACTCATTCAGTCCCTTCAATTGCAAATTGAAACCAACCTCAAAGCAGGAAACAAATGCTACAATAAAAAGGAAGACCAACTATGCATTTTGGAACCAACATTTGCAGTAGGAGATCAGTTTTGGCTTGATGCTTGAAATATTTGCAGCACTTGTCCAACCCAAAAACTCTCTGAGAAGAAACTTGGTCCCTTCAAAGTTTAATCAGTCATATCACATAATGGATTCAAACTTTCTTTAACCACAAAATGTAAAGGTATCCATCTGGTATTTCATGTGTCCCTCCTAGATAATCAAGCTTGAGTCCTATAACCAGGCAAGACTCATCTCACTCCAGAATCTGTAAAAGGTTGAGATCACGTAAAGTGGGAAGTAAGTTGTATCCAGGATTCCAGGGCACACAAAGGAAAGCTTCAATAACTTGTTTAATGGACTGGCTTCCAGTCCAATGAAGATTGCAACTCTTGGGAACTAGCCCATCACCTTTACAATTCTCCAAACTTGGTCCAAGATTTTCATTTTAACTACCCTTGCAAAACTTTCCAAGCTTAATCCAATCCAATCCAATCTATTTCCAATTCATTCAATCAAATCTATCTCCAATTCCTTCAATTTAATCTCTACACTGTATACCTCCTTCCCTATATTTCATTTCTTATTTTCCTTATTTTTCAGCTTCTTCATTTATTCTAAGTAAATAATAATAAATAATTATTATTATAAAAATTTATTCTTTATGAATTAAAATACATTTTTTCCTTTAAATTCTCCTCAGTCTTTTACCAACTTTCATTCAAATCTTTTAATATTAATAGAAGGGTGATGATAAATTCACAGCTTAAATGAGACATGCAAAAAACTCATTTGGGCTGTGTTGCATGCTACATGGCTTGATTGTAGTTTTGTAGCTGCTGTACAACTTGATTGTAGTTGTGTGGCCCCACACAATGGCCGGGGCTGTGTGGCACAGCACCTGACTAAATTTGAGTTGTATGGGCTTGTACATGGCTGGAATGTAGTCGTGTTCTGTTCCACACTACTTAAAGTTTTGTGGCAAAAAAAATAAATAAAAATAAAAATCTAGAATAAACTAAATGAAAATACAAAAAAAAAAAACAGAAATCAACCAAAATATCAATAAATCTTAATTCTTTGGTTAAAAAAAATAAAAATAAAAAATAATATAAAAATAGGCAAAAAATAAAAAAAACAAAAAAAACTGAAGACAACCAAAACACCAAAAATTAAATAAACAATGAAAGAGTCTATGGAGCAGCCCTCAATTATAAGTGTCAAAGAATACAAGTTCAACTTGAGTAGCCCTAAATTAAAAGTTCCAAAAAATAAAAGTTCAATTTTAAAATCCCTACAGTAAAAACACCAAAAAAAAGACTAGTAACTTGAAAATCCCTAAAGCAAAAGCACCAAAAAAAAAGGTCAGCTTGTGTTAAGCTGATCTCATCACAAGAAGTAAAAATACTCTGTATGATGGGATCATCCCAATACAAGTTGAACTGACTCACCAATAAAATCTCATTCAAAAGACTCATCATAATGATGTTAACTCAAAACACTCAACATAATGATTTTCAAAATTTGATAAACCTTTATATTAATAGAACTACAAGTTAGCTGCATCAGAATTAAAATTCATATGGAAACCCAATGATGAAATTATCTCTATAAGCAAATTCTATAATCTAGAATACACATGCAGTTGACCTTTGAGATGATGAACCCAACCAGAAGCTTTCTTTGAAATGAAAGAAGAGGGTCTTGCTACAATGGGCAGGATTGGAACCATTTCTCCCTCAAGTAATAATAGAACCCAGTGTTTATTGTTGAAAAAGGAAGTATAGATAGGCTTTGATTTATCTGTAATGCCTTTTTTCATTGGAATAACAAAATTAATCCAATGAAATGAAACATATAGGTCTGGAATATGTTTCTGCTATTATTTGACCCATATCTAAATTAGCAAGCCATTCTTGAAGAGGGAATCTTAGCATTGATTTCTTCAAAATCAATTCTTTTTTTAATATTTCTACCTCTTTTGCAACCCCAAGCATCTTAATATAGCATGCTTTATGTTTCTCCAATGTTTGAATGATTTCCTTTCTCACTTTAAGCCAACCATTTTAATCATGCCCCAGAAATTTAGAAATGACTCTCAATCCTCAATTCCCATCACCAATTGGATCCCAAACCTCACCCAAGAACCTATGTAATTTCTCAGGTATTTGATTGAGGTATTTCATTTTGGGTTTCTATAATCAAAACCCAATCAGCCAAAATTCTAATAGCATCAATTAATCACATCAATACTCACCAAAAATTAGCTTCTGGTTGATTCTTCTGCACATCTTCTTCCTCTGAAGAGGATTCAGAATCCAAATGAAGTGAAACTAATTCATTTTCAGTCCCTTCCTCTGAACTATTAAATTCAGATTCTGATCCTGTGTACTTTGAGTAACAATGAACATCATATCATCATCAGTTCATTAAACCCAAAAAATGAAAATTTCACAAAATAAAATACTTACAACCTTTTTTATTTTCTTATTTGGTTCCCCTATAATTCTCTTTTCCCAGTTTAGTTTCTTCTCAACCTGTTCAAATTGAGAAGGATCTCTCCGGGTATCTTTCAATTTTGGACATCCTCTGCTTGACCTCAAGAATTTAAGTTCAAGTATTGGCTTTGATTGATAATTTGTGGTCTCCATCATCAAGTGCTTCAACAGCCTGCAATGATCTTCTTCAGGTTATCCAAAGATCATTGCATTGAGCTTCACATGTAACTGAGAATTTCTAAGCGTTTCATCAACATCAACCTTCCAAAATTCAAAAGGACCAAATATCAGTAATTTAGGAATCATCATTCAAAAAGAATTAATCACAAATTGATTTGAACAATCCAACAATAAAACTTAAACCAACTTATAGAACTAGAACTGCAAATTTCAAAATCCAACCTTCCCTGAGGATGAACATCCTCAGTTAAAACTGATCCTTGGAATGCTATTAGATGACCTATTTTGTGGGAACATGGCAAACCCATAGTCTTGCAGTATGAGTTGGTGCACACTTCTCTGTCATGGTTCCGCTTTAATTTCTTGAATTTTTCCACAAAAAGTTTAATTTCCTTTAAAGACAACTGGTATCCCAACAGTAACAGTTCAGTAGGAAGAAATATGCCTATCTTAATTCAAGAGTTTTAAAGCGCAGCCTGAACCAATATAATTTGATTGTAAACTGTTCCCTCTAGGTTTTTCCAAACATCCAACATTTTTCCCAAAGAATTTTCAATTAATTTTTTGAGATTAGCATGGTCCCCTTCAACTCAAGATGTTGTTTCATTTCCAAATTCAGGGTTTTTTCAAGTCCAAGCCATTACAAACTCTCTTTGATATGGAAGATTTTATGATCCATGTACTCAAGCACATCCTCACAGTCTGCCAAGAAACACTGCATAAAGTTCATAATTTAAGCAAGACAAAAATAGGAATATTAACAGTAGAGCCAGTTATTTCGCACTTAATCTAAATTCTGCATCATTGACCTCTGCCTCCTCCTTGGTTTTTAAGGCCCCATACTTAGCCCACAGAGACATAAAGCTTTGCCACCCTTCAAAGTCATTATTAAAGTGCACTTTACAGTTTGCTTGTATGTTTTTAAATACGTTCCATTGATAAAACTGTCTTGTGGACTCAGGGAAAAAACTTTTTATAGAATAAATCAGAGATTTTTCACGCATTTCACAAAGAATTTGGGAAGTCTCTCAGAATCATAAGCCAGCTCCTTTAGTGCATTTACAGACCAACTGTAGAACTCAAACTTTTCTCTTTTTATAAGAACAAGAGCTTTTGTGAAAGTTCTTTGGTTGGCTGTGATTCCTTACAAAATGCAATAGGTGGATGTCCTTATTTGTTTTATAAGTACAATCCAACAAAGCAATATGATGGAATTGCTTGCAAATCTTTAATGACTCAGGGTGAGCCAACAATAGGGCCTCCAAGTGACCCTCTCCACTGAATTTTTCTCAATGAAACCAACCTGAATCACCAATTTGCTCAAAGAGGACCTCCATAACACTTTTTCCCATGAGTTCTTCTAGCATTAAATTTTGCTTAGTGTTATAGATTGTTTGGTCATCAATATATTTTCTGCCATCAATCTTTCTCAATTTTATTTTGAGTTGAATTTTATTGAGCCCATCATTCATGACCTCTTTTAAATTCACTAAGGCCATCCAATTGATTTTTGTTAGGTGAGGATGCACTGAGTGGTGTGGAGATGGTTCATTTTTATGTTGATCATTTCTGTAGGAGATTTTCCACAAGGGGTTTGCCTTTGTGGAACTTGAACAGATTAAAAAATTGCACCCAACCTTCCTTGTGTGAGTTTTCCTTGACTTTTGGTGAGCAATTGCCCAGAATATGAACCATGTCTATCAAAGTCCAAATCCACATATTTATCATGCTTTGAGTTGAAAAATTTTAAAGCTTAACCATGCTTCATTTCCCATGTTTGACAATAGTTTTGTGCCTCTTCCCTGGTAGGAAAAGCTCTCACAGGAGGTGAGTTAAGTGGATCTGAAATGGTTACATAGTCATATTTCAGTTTCCATCAAATTAAATGAGGCAAAGACCAGAGTAAAATAAACTTTTAATCACCACCAGAGTTCATTTCAATTTTGAAACATCTTTTTCCTCAATTGTCACCCTAGATGAGGATGAAATTGGGGCTTCCAATGATTCATTACCCAAATCATTTTTTTCTGCAGCTTTTTTCATGGCAATATCAATGTAGTCCTTCAAAGCAGCCATGTTACAAGAAGGAGGGCTTTCCAATGTTTCCATAATGCAAATAAAAATGAATGGTATTTCAGTATTCAATTCAACTTTCAATTGAAGAACTACCAATTTTGCTCAATTTTTAGTTTAGAAAGATCAAGTTTAGTGGGACGTTTGTTTGCAGTTTCACTTTATTTTCACTTGAATTTCACTTTATTTCACTATAGATTCACTTTTTTTCACTTGGGGATTGCTAGGTGTGGTCCAAAAGTTCCACATGGTATGTGTTGATCCCAAAGTTGGGTTGGTTGAACCCAAATGTGGTCCAGGGGGTCCCAAAAATTTTGGCACAACCCCCAGGGGGGCGTATACCCCCAAACACACATCCAAACCGCCATGTATGGAGGTACAAGACTCAAAAATTTCATGTAGGGGGGGTAAACAACCCCCCAGAGGTTGTGTGTGTTTGAAACAACACTGTCGACGTGTGTAGACGCGCTTTTTGGCCTGCATGCACATTTTGACCGCATCTATGGGCCCCAAAGTGTCCATTGGGCCTTTTAGGGCCTCACAAAACTCCCACATGACTGGGAGTCATGAATTTATCATCACCCTTAATAGAAATTCCTCCTGGTCTTCTTCATTTAACAATTTTGAAATCCTTTGCATAATGTGAACTTGTGCAAAAAATGCCTGTTCAAAGATTGCCTTGCACCTTGCATTTCAAGCCCTCTTTGTTCTCAAATTCCATCCATTTTCCTCCATCAATTCTTCATATTTTCTATTTCTTTAGAATTGAGAAAGTAACCTTTTTCAGAATCTCCAGTTATCTGAATTGAATCAGTCTTGATAGGCCCTAAAAACTTTACCTTGGCTTCCTCCCTCCAACTTTCCAATCCAATTCCTTCCTGTCCTCCTTCCAAACCATTTCCATCCAATCCACTCTCTCTCTCATCCCTCCCATTCCCTCCTTTTTTGCTGTTTCCATTTCATTTCCTTCTTCTCTTGCTTCCTTGATCACTATAACTTCACATGCACTTCACCCTAAACTCATCCATCTCTGATTTGGTCAGTGGGCCAATGTGAAGTAGTGGTGGTGGCAGTGTAGCCTTAGTGTACCTAAAAAACCTTGGTAGAACTACAAATCAAATTTCATGCCATATTTTCTATTCATATTTTTCCATTTCATTCTCCATTCAACCCTTGCTCACCTAGGGATTGCTCCCCAAGTAATTTGATGTTGGTTCTTGGCAGAATATGATAATTCAACCTTGGTGCCAAACAAAAATACAAACTTTGCTCAAAGAGGCTACTGGTTTATCAGATGAATCACTAAGTTTTGATGAACAATTTACTTTTCAAAGTTGGAATTTCTCACATTTATTGTGGATTCCTTGAGCAGCAGAAATTTGTTTAAAACAATCATTTCAACGGGGAGAAGGGGATAAAATTTTGATTAAAGCTGTAATTGAGCAAGTAAATATATATTGGTATTAATTGAAGTTAAAAACTTGAGAAGAAATGGTAATTGTATGTAATGCTTGCAGGAGCTTGCAGTCTTTATACCCACGCAACTGTCACACTGCAATATTAAGGTTTATTTTTTTCACCATATCTTCAACCTACCCCTCTCCTTAGTACCATCTATCTAATTCTACAAGTGTGACACCAACAAAGCATCTCATAATTAGTGCACTCTTCTTACTACCTCCCTCTTAGTTAAGTGACCTTCCAAACTTGGCAACTCAGTATATACTTAAAAACCTTGCAATTTCAACCAACAACTGATTGACCATCCAATCAACCTCTCCTCCTCCATCTTTGGCTGACTCAAGACCTTGGATGAAGCTATTTCATTTCAAGTAATGCATGTCAAATTGGCTTGCACATTGCATAGAAAACCTACATCAATTGAAGCATCCGCTAAAGGACTAGTTGCATTCCTTGAATAGCCATCTCTTTCTTTTTGCATAAAATTTCCAAACCCTTGCACATCATTTTCTCATCCAATATTTTCATGTATTCACATTGTCTACTTTCTTTTACTTAAGCTATGAACTCTTACAGTTGCACTGTGCATTTTATTTAACCATTTCCATTTCTGTCATTCATTGCATAATTTCTCTCTAGCTGAAGACAACTTTCCATCAAATTTTACCTAGTCACCCCTGGTTATCTTATCAGGACCATGCAGTCTGCTTGAAAATTGTTTCTTCAATTATTTGATATCCTAAATTCTATGCATCCTGATAAGATCAAAGTTATCACATTAGGCCTTTCCTTGGTTCCCCTTTATCAAAAAGATTCCCTTCCCTTGCAGTTTGTTTGAGACTTTGAACTAAACTTTTTCACTTTGCACTTAGCCTTTCTATACTTATCTTTTCTCCTGAATTAAGCATCCCATTTGCACTCACATCCACCCAAGGTTTCCCAATAATACATGGGGTGGTTTTGTTACAAAACAATTGAAAGGAAAGATATTTTCATTTGAATTTAATCTAAATTCAAGTTCATATTAATAGATAAAACCTTCTAACTATCTTCTCTTTTGCTAGGGAAAAAAAGGATTCAGTGAATTTAAATAAAATCAAGGCTCATTGAAATTACAACATCAAAGTGTAAGCAGGTGATGACAAAATTCAAATGTGAATAAACTTCAATGCAAGAGATGTATAAATTAATTTGATGGACGTGACAAAAGCAGATGGAGTCCTGGGCATGAGGAAAGGTGTGATGAACTTCAGAAATTAGTTGGAGGTTTGACTATTCAAGGTGTGAATAGTATGCCTGAAAGTCAACAGGAATGGATTGGAAGTGGTTAATAGGCCCTGCAAGATCCATAGCTGAATTTAGATTGAATTGAAAGGTTGTGATCCTGATATCAAGTTTAATTTTAATTATTCTTAAAAGGTATGTTACTTAAAAATGCAATTGAAATTTCAAGTGATTACTGAGTTATCAGAGATAGAAGTTATTTTGAAATTCAAAAGTAGAATTGGATTTCATATGATTGTGAAATTATTTTGGTGGAATTCTTATGGACCAAGGTGGATTATACTGAGTAGAGGGGCTATGTCAAATTTATGGTAAAATATGAACAAAGAGCTCTGGAGCGTGAGAGGAAGTTGCTGCCAAAGCTTCAAATAATGCCTATTTGCCCCATGATTATTTTTCAAATTTGTTTATTTGCAATTTTTTTCTTCTAATTCTTCAAGAAATGGCTATGTTTGTCATGGGGCTTTTTAAAATCTTTTGATCAAATGGAACCTATGATAAAAAAGAAACAAATAAAATAAAATAAAAAATACTAGATACTGCAATTCAAATTTTAAAGTAAAAAAAAAAATATCAAATAAAAAATTGAAAATGGTATCTTCAACTACTGAAGATTTTTCAAATGAACCTTGTTGGAGAGTTAGACATATGTCAATTATTTTCAAAAAATTATTCTGGTGTAAGGGTCTTTTTTCTTCAAAGGGGTAGGAAAATTTGAGCACAAATAGGCTCATGCTAAAATCATTCCAATAAAATTCCTAATATCACACCAATGATTCCATAATGCTCTATTTTAGTATAAAAATTTCCAGAATGATGCTGTCAAACTCCAAGTACAAGTTTTATTAATCATAATCAATATTTTACATATCCCCTCCTCAGTACCACCCACCTCAGTCTAAAAAAATTGTGAAACCAGAAGCACACTAACCAAAAGTGCACTCTGCTTACCACCTCTGGCATATGCAAGCAACTATAAAACTTTGGAAACTCAGTCTGTACTTGCAACCCTTGAAGTACCATATAACCAAAATTTAACCATCCAATTAACTTTGCGTCTAGACTCAGACTCCTTTCACTTTCCATTCTTGGCTTACCCTTTTCCTTGAACTAAGCCAATAAAATTCTGTTCATTCAAGTCATCACAGCTTGCACATTTTATTATGCCTGCATTAGTTCAAACATCTTCTAGTGGCCTAGACCCACGACTTACACAGCCACTAATATCCATTTGCATACCATTTCTTTCTCCTTGCAATCACTTCATTCATTCACCTTTCCATTGTACACATGTATCAACACATTCTCATTCATATTGCACCGGCCCTTTGACTTTTGATAAGAGCACATTCCATTTCATCTCCTTCATTGAATCATTGCTCTCCTAGCTGTAGGCAACTTTCCATCAGGTTGTATCTAGTCATCCAATCATCAATTTGGATTACCTTATAAGGAACATGCATTCTGCCTGAATATTGTTCCCCATTTATTGAATTTTATATTTTCTATTGCTGTCTTAAATTAAGTCCTCACATTGAACATTGTCCCAGTTTTCCCTTTATTGGAAAACTCCCTTGCACTTTGCACAAGACTTTGAACTTATCTTAAAACTTTGGACTTTGATTTTCTATACTTGGGATTTCTCTAACAATGAGCCTTCTCCCATTGGTTCTCCCACCCATTTAGATTTCCCTATAGTATGTGGGGTGGCTGTGAGACAGATCCCCAAAGGCATCATTTAGATGATTGTAGTAATTTATTTGATAAAATGGAGTCTTTTGGTTTTGTTTCCCACTCCAGGAAGCTGTGCAACCTTTTTGAGGTTTACATATGTGGCTGGGGTGGGATAAAACATCACCTGATGGCCTTTTGGGCACACAAAGGCCTTTAAACATTGATTGAATTGAGGCCTCCAGACGACCTGTGGGGTCTGTCTGAGGTATAATTCTTTGGGGAATTAAACTTTTGACATTAATTGAGTAAATGTAGCATGTAAAAATTTAATAAATATGGGGTTTTTTTTGGTGAGGAATCTAAATCTAAACTCAGAATTGAAAAAAAAGTTCATCCAATATTTAAGAAAGATGAGAAGAATGATAAGAATTTTTTTTTAAAAAAAAAATGTAAGATTTCCAGTGGAATTTGAATTCCTTTTATTTAATTGGATTTCAAATATTTCAAGATATAAAAAGAAATATAATCCAGTACATAAATAATTATAAATGATATGAAACACATACTTCTCTAAATTAAATTCAAGATTTGTGATGGAATGTGAATACCTTTTTACCAAGAATAAAAAATATTAGAAAAATTTCAAAAATATCTGTTTCAAAATGAAAACTTTAGTATATCCAAATATTCCAAAAAAAATTTCATCAAGTTCAAAAATAAAAAAATCAAACTCAAGAAATTGATTTCTTTGAACAAGGATTGGAATTTCCAGTGAGATTTAAATACCTTACCACAAAAACAAACAAAAATAGAAAAAATAGAAAAATTCTATTTATACCTCAAATATGAGGTTGATGCAAATATTTTGAGAGATTCCAAGAAATAATTCATTAAAATAATAATGATGAAATCAAATATTTATTTATTTCAATTAAAATTATTATTTGTGAAGGGATGTAGATATCTTTTACCAAGCATGAAAAATTGTTTTTCAAAAACTAAAAACCTACACATACCTATCTAGCAAGAGGGGTTCAATTATGACTCAAAATCAAAGAATAAACTTGATTGAGTTTGTGAAGGGTCAAAGAAATATCAAAATTTGATATTTTTCCAATAATAAATTTTTTACAATTGATGCTTGTAGTTTTGTAATTGATGAAAAATTTGTTGAAATAGTTCAAAGAATTTTAATTCTACTTTTCCAAGTTGATAAGACTAGTAGAAAAAGCTCAAAGGTATATAAATTCCATCATAAACCTTGAATTTTCTTCAAGGAAGTATGATATATATATAATCATTTTTGTACTGGATGATATTTCTGTTTAACTTTTTTTTAATTTGAATTCCCAGCATGAAATAGGTATATGTAGCATTTTTTTATGTTTTTCTTATTTTTGTTACAGGTTTATTTAAATTCCACATGCTATATCTCACTTTTGGAAAGGAAATCAATACTTAATCATCTTTCTAAGGTTGTCTTACATTATATTAAGTTTTTTCTTTTTTTTGTAAATCTGAGTTCAGATTTGAATTCCTTTTAAAAAGAAGATTATATCTATAGCATTTTTACATATTCCGTTTACTCAATTGGTGTTTATATCTCAATTTTCCTCAAAATCCTACCCCAGAAAGATCCCAAAAGAAGTCTAGATGCCCATTTTAGCCCCCCAGGGCCTCAATTAATGCTCAAAGGCCTTTGGGGGCCCAACAAACCATCAAATGGTGTGTTCTCACACCCTAGACACCCCTTTCAAACTTAAACAGGCTTCATGACTTCCTGGGATGGGAAAGCACCCCAAAAGGCTTGATTTGAATGATATCAGTAATTTTATTTCCAGTGATTTAGCCTGGGTTGCACCAATAATATCTTGATGTGGTGGTTGATTAGATGGATTATGGATTGTTTATCTGTTGAATCAATGATTTTACAATGGAGCTTTATCATGATGGTGTATACTAATCTTGATGGTTTCAAGATGTCCCCCTTGATTACTGAGGAGATTCATATTTTCCATTAGCTGATGAAAAACTATAGAAAAGATGAGATAGTAAATAAAATAAAAAAATATTTTAAAATAAAAATTAAAAAATATTATCACTTTCTGATCCTGTTGGTTGCTACATTGGAGCTATGGTGGGATTATCCCTTCCCAGAAGAATTCAACCTTTGTTTTTAAAATCTAATCATTAGGGCCTATCAGATTTAAGCAAACCTGCCATTTTTAACGGTGGGTTTCAAACCAAATCCCCCATTTCAAAACTCCCATTAAAAATCACAAAAACCCACTTATTTCACATCAGATGTGTCAAATTTATCTGCAAATAAATTTTTTTTATTCAAATAAAGTATTTAAAGGCTTTCTCCGCCCCAAACTATCATTCCACATCTTCCCCCCTGGTTTCAACCTCCAACCTCAATTGGAAAAATTCTAACTCCAACCTCATCCAAAAAGTTGATTCATTGCTCTTCATCTCTTTATTGCTATCCTCATCACTTCATCAATCCCATTGCTTCATCACTCTATTCACTTCATCACTCTCATGACTTCCTCACACATTATTGGTTTCATCACATCCATCCTCCCATTACTTCATTGCTTCATCCCTTACTCTTTTTAAATGGCCCCTCAGCAATCCTCTCCCCGTAAATCCACTAAAACATCCAATGGAAAAAATCAAACATCCCCCAGGAACTCAAAATCCAAAAATCCTCCCCCATCAGCTTCCAAAGGCTCAATTCAGCTCAAGAGAGCTGATAACATCATCCTGGTAAACTGGCTAAAAATTCCATCCAACTAAAATTGTTGCTATGCATACAACAATAAAACACAAGTTGGCCAACCTCCTTCCCCTAAGATTGATGGTTATCTCCTGATGTCAAATGAACTGAATAATAGAAGCAAAGTTAGGCTTGATCTTTCATCAAAACAGATGCGGGAGCAATTCAAGGAATATTGAGCCAAGTACAAAAAAGCCCACTCAATGTCAATCTCCACTGGCTTTGGTATCACCAACTCTGATAAAGCCAAGGGAATCAACTTTTTTGTTGATAAGTTGGACTCCATTTTTCCTTTTTATCTTCAAATGGATGAAATCTTTGGAAATAATGTCAATATCACCCATTTAGAAGCTTTTGATGCCCAAAAGTTAGATTCAGTTGACGCTGAGGACCTGTCTGTGGATGCTCAGCCCAGAAATGATGATCCTGATGAAACCTATGAGTGGCCCCAATCTCATGTGGAGGAGGACATTTCAAAAGAACCTGCTCCAATCATGTCTGAATCAGTATTGATCAACAATTCAAACCCTTCCTTGGACTCCTCACTTCCTTCTTTGGATTTCTTTCTTCCTGGGGTGGAAGAACTTAACAACTTTTCCATTGAGGAGCAAGTTATTCCTGTATTGCCACTACCATCAACATCTGCTCAAGTAAGGGACCAAGTTCTTTTCTCTTCTGTCTGGTTAATCCTGACTGATTTAGATTTTAAAAAAACAGGCTCATCCATTCTGGAATGGCCAAATACTCAAGCCAATGGGGCCTCCCGCATCCCCTTCATATTAGAGCAGAGAGGTTCCCACAAAAAACTCCTCTGAAAAGTGAAAGCAAAAGGCCTCCAATTCCATCAACATCAACCCCAAGGGCCATCAAAAGAGGATAAAAACTTCAAATTTTTCTGGCTTTGAAGATATCATGGAGAAGCAAGATTCAAGTAATCCCATTGGATTCTCCTTGCTTTCAAAATAAAGCTCATTCCTATTCCCCTTCAAAAAACAGTGAAATCACAAATTGAATCTGAAAAACTTCAGTTTGAAAAGTAGAAGTGGGATTTGCCACTGGCTATGGATTCTCAAAAGCACAAAGCTGAGAGTTTGGCTCATCAATAGAATTTGGATGCTGAGTTTCAAATGAAACAGGCTGAGCTGGAGTTTCAAAAAGTGGAAAAGAAGAAGGATTGAGAGGAAGACCAACTCCAAAATGAGAGGGAAAGGCTAGCCACGGAAAAAAAAGATAGGTTATTGGTATCCATGGCATGTATTTTTAGCAGAAGAACTGTTGATGAAATAAATTAAATTACTCAATTTCTTGGCTTGTAAAACATTTGCTTTGATAAAAATTCTAAAAATAAAAACAAAAAAAATATTTTCTAATACAACAGTTTTGGAGCCTATTTTTAACCCCACAAAGGAAAAAAAATTCTTATTTTTATTTGAATTTTTTGGTCTAGAATACATTTGACTGCTTTTCAATTCTTTGCAAGTGTTAATAGTTTTCTTGTTAATTTGCAAAGACGTAGCCATCCTAGTATGGGTGGAAGTATTCACAGCAAAAAGAGTACAATGCTTTTACTTATTTTCAACCCAAAACATTTTTAAAATACCTTCTTCTTTGAAATCAGTTCCAAATCCAAATTCAGGGAAGAAAAATTGGCCATCAGATACTTGATATTCATCCTTGTTGTCAATAATTTGTCCATTCAATTTTTTGGTTGGGACCACCAATAATAAGGAATAGGAGGAGACATCACCTTTGTAAATATGGGGGGAGTTGTAGAAGGAGTCTGAGGTGAAGTTGATGTGAGGGGAGAAATTTGAGGGAGCTAGGCCAGATCAAAATTCAAATGAATAGAAAGAGGGGATATTTTTGTCCCGCATGGTTTCTTGGTTTGAATTGTGTGCCAGTCTGGCTAATTTTTGGAAAATTTGACCTTAAACTTGTGATACCTTGTCAGACCTAAGGTGCAGAAATTTAACCTCCTGGGGGGAATATTTAATAGCTGATTTCTTCAAATAGCATCCACAAAGTTCAGAAGGGTGCATTGACTTTTTCCATCCCATTGCCCACATTTTCCCACCCAAAGATCTTGAGGGACCAACTGTGTTGAAAAACTTTTTTGATTGGTGAAGGAATGTTGTGACCAAGTTGAGGTCCTTCTTTTCTTTCTGGGATAGCTTATTCAATGGGAAAAAATTTGATTATTGCAACCAGAGAGTGGCAGTTGGAATGATCAAGAACAGAAACTTTTCCAGAACAGAAGAAATGGAATTTTTCAATCTTCTGTTTGGCTTTTTAAAACTCTTCAGGGGTGTTTTTGAGTTTTCTTTTTGGCTGAAATAGCAGGTTAAAAATCCAAAGGTTTTAGTTTTTTTCAATACCAAACCACCTTTTTGTTAAACCCATCTTCATTTACTTCCAAAAATATTTCAGAATATCTCATTTGAGCCCTCTTTTGCCAAAGAGCCCTCTGCTTGCCACCTCTCTTTATGTTTTTCAAACAATCTCCTTCCATCTTGATCCCTCCCATGCACCTTCTGGGCAAGAGGTGAGGATCAAGAAGGAAAAGATCCAGTTTTATAACATTTTGAGTGGGGTGGGAGAAGCATTGGCGATCCAGAAAGGGGGCAGGGTTTGACAGAACAAGGTGTCAAAAGGTGTTTGCATTGCATGGAATCCAAAAAAACAAAGAAAAAAAAAATGATTAGTTTGATATAATCAAGGTAGATGATCAAAAAACAAACAAAAAAAAACTATACTAGTCCAAGCTGAAACCAAAAAAAAAAAAAAAAAAAAAAAAAAAAAAAAAAAAAAAAAAAAAAAAAAAAAAAAAAGATTGGCCAGGCTGGAGGTGCGGGGGGCTTTGTTGGCTGGGCTGAATGTGGGGGGGGGCTTGGTTGGCTGGGCTGAAGGTGGGGGGGATTGTTTGGCTGGTCTGAGGGTGGGGCGGGGCTTAATTGGCCGGGCTGGAGGTGGGGGCAGCTTGGTTACTTGGTTGGCCGGGCAAGAGGTTGGGGGGCTTGGGTACTTGGTCGGCCAGGCGGTTGCTGGGGGAGGGGGCGCTTGGTTGGCCAGGCAGGAGGGAGAGGGGGGGTCACTTGGTTGGCCGGGCAGGAGGGAGAGGGGGGGAAGTGGGGGGGCTTGGTTGGCCAGGCTGGTGGTGGGGGCAGCTTGGTTGCTTGGTCAGCCGGGAAAGAGATAAGGGGGGCATGGTTGCTGGGGGGCGGGGCACTTGGTTGGCCAGGCAGGATGGAGAGGAGGGGTTGCTTGGTTGGCCAGGCAGGAGGGAGACGGGGGGCAGGCAGAAACCAAGAGGGTGGGGGTGGGCATTGACTGAGCAAGATGGGGGGTCCAACAGCAAGCAAGAGGGGGGGTCAGGGAGCAAGCAAAGGAAGCAAGGGGGAAAGACCAAGAGGAGGGAGGGGCCAAGGCAGCAAGAGAGGCGGGAAAAGGAGGATAAGAGGAGGGGGGGGGAGCTTACCTGGGGTACCAACCAAGGGAGGTGGGGAGTTGATGGGTGAGGTGGAGGTGGAGGGTGAGGAGGAGGAATTAATGGGTGGTGGGTGAGGTGGAGAAGTCAGCAAGAGTGGGTGAGAAGGAGGAAAAATGAGGATGAGGAGGTGGGGGGGCCAAGCTTACCTGGGGTGCAAACCAAAGGAGGAGGGGAGGTGATTGGTGAGGTGAAGGTGGAGGGTGAGGTGAAGGAGGGGGGGAAGTTATTGGTGAGTTGGAGGTGGAGGATGAGGAGTAGGAGGGGAGGTGGGTGGTTGGTTTGGAATTTTTGGCTTGGTTTTATCTAATTCCACCAAAAAAAAAAAAAAAAAAAAAAAAAAAAAAAAAAAAAAAAAAAAAAAAAAAAAAAAAAAAAAAAAAAAAAAAAAAAAAAACCAAGTCAGCCTAGGATTCTTGGTTGAACAACCAAAACCAAAAAAATAAAAATGACATGATTTTTTATGAATTTTTAAAACAAATTCTACTCATCAAAGTGAGCAAGTTTGAAGTGTATAATCTGCTCTCTCATGGCAGAAGATGAGGGACCAGATGAGACAGGGATGACTTGATTAGGATTGGGAATATCTTCTTCAAATATTTTGTCCCATTCATCTTTGATGTTGGCCAGAATTTTCTGAAGGATTACACAAGTGATAATCCAGTTGATGAGGAACTTCATGGCTTTGGGGTTTTGAATCTGGTTTTACATTTCCCTTAAGCTGGTCCATTTATCTTTCAGGACTCCAATGGCATGCTCAATACAAACTTGTTTTTTGGAAAGATGATATTTAAAGTCTGTTTTGGCTTGATCATTGGATGAAACATTGTGGTATGCTGGAAACACATATTTCCCACTAGCATAAGCTGAATTGGCCAGAAGGTATTTGTCTTGGTCAAATTTGTTCTCTGGTTGTTGGGCAATTGGCATCTGATTGAAAACATATGAATCATGACAAGAGCCCGGAAGGCCAGAATGGAGGGAAAAGAATTTCTTTTTTTTATCACAAACAATTTGTAGCGAGTCACAGTATCTATAAAAACAGATAAAACATATGTTTTCAGTGTTTTATGAAAGGTGTTAGAAAAGGCTTTGGAACAGAAATGAATTGATTGCCTTTTTTTCCAATCAAAGTAGTGGTTGCCATCTAGCTTTGGTTTTTGAATCAAGGGGATAGTTTTTCCATAGACAAAGCCAATCCAACCAGGAATGTTGAGAGATTACTGATCTCCTCAAACAACTTCCCTGCCTTCACCTTTAATAAAGACACTTCAATTCCAGAGACACTCACCATCCCAGTTGCCCTCATCATTCTCTCCATCTGCTCCCATCTGGACAACCCCCTGATCAGAAATCCATCATTCCCTCATCCAATCTCCCTCACTACCTCATTCAATCCTCTCATTCCATCACTCAATCTCCTCCCTCATCCTGTCCCATCCATCCTTCATACATCATCCATACATCATTATCCCATCCAAACTCTCAATCCTTCAGCCCGCCAACTTTTATAACTCCCTTCCATATCAAAATCATCCAACTCACCTTGACCTCAGATCTTTTAACTATCCTCTCCTTTACAATCTCCAGCTCACTCACTTGGCTCCACCCTCTCAACCTACCACTCTCTCAATTTGCCATTCATCTCCGGCTCTGTCTAGCAGTGAGGTTTCATCTCTATTAAACTTCTATTTCTACTCTCTTTCTTTTGTCTTTTGTCTATGAATCTCTGAGATCCATTTCCCAACTCATTGTTTTAAATATAGCACACACCCCACCGCTCTTCTTCTTCTGTTGGTCCTTTGTTGCAATCAATATTTTCAGTTCTTCACAGTTAAAAGCCAAAAGCTCAGAATTTCAACCCCAGGATGGATAGACTCAACCTTCTCACTTCTGAAAACTCTGACAGACTCAATCCCAAATCTCAACAATTCAAATTTCTCCCTCTGGCAATTGAAAATCCTCACTATCTTTTCACTCAAGGGCATATCTCACTGGCTGACCTTCTCCAAACCTGGCAAATGCCCAGTTGATGTCAATCTTGAGATTTTGGGCTACATTCTGGAGAAACTGGACAATTGAAACTACAGAAATTGCATCAAGGAACATCACCTGGCAAATGGCATTGCACTCTGGAAGTCAATCAATGAGTTCTTTGCCTCCTTGCAAACCCCAAATCAATCTTGTGTCTTCTTCCATTTCCTTAATCTTCAATTTGACCCCAAGAACATTGAAAAGTTCATCACAGAAGTCAAAGCCTGTCTGCTCCAGATTTCCAAAATTGGAATAAAGGTGGACAACAATATAGTGGCATACCTCATTCTCTATAAATTTCTGCCTCAATTTGACCATCTTAAGACCACCATAACCCACTTGCTAGGAGACAATAAAATCAATGGAAATCTTGTTCTGCAACATCTCAATCAAGTCAAGCATTAAGTTGCTACTGGATCCCAGGCCTCAGCCCTGCTTGCTCATCAACAGACCCTCCCATGCAAATTGAATTGGTACAACCACAAAGCCACTTACCCAAAAGACCGCTGATTCTGGCTCTACCCTCAACTTTGCCCAAACTACTCCTTCTTTCAAAACTCCAACTCTGCTCAAAAGCCTAACCCTGCCAACAAAGCCACCACAAACCTGGCATTCAGTTTTTCCATGACTCATTTGTCCAATCTGTCAAGAGACCAACTGATTCTTGACTCATGCGCATCTCAGAGTATGTTCAACAGTCCTTGTTTCTTTGACTCACTAGAGACCAATCAAACAGAAATCCAAACTGGAAAATTGGGATCCTTGATTTGGTCCAATGGGATATGTTCTGCTTTGATCATCACCTCTCACTCTATCCTCACTCTAACCAACTCCCTATTTGTCTCCAAAATTGCTGTGAATCTCATTTCCCTAGGTCAACTAATTATGGGGGGGTGCTTGTTGGTAAAAACAGCTCAAAATCTGCTCAAGGTCACTCTTGACAACCTAATTGTACTGGAAGGTTTAATCCAAGACAATATTCTGATTGTAGATGAATCCACTCAGCCCACCAATCCTGAAGCATTCTCCTTTCTGACTCTATCCACTCTCCAGAAACGCTTTTACCACCCTCATCCTGACTCCACCAAAGTTCTCTCCCGCAACTTTCCTAAATTTTGCTGGGATGATCCCTGCTGTGTCTTGTGAGCTACGGGAAAAATCCATTGCTCTCCCTTTAAGGGTACCTTTCCCCTGAGAGACAAACAATTTGATGAACTTCACACCAATCTCTGTGGACCTATACAGCCAATGTCAAGAACAGTAAATCAATACTTCATGATCCTAACCAACAATCACTCCCGCTTCAAGATGTGTATTCCCCTCAAACTCAAATCCAAGGCAGCCAACAAGATCATCAAATTCATTTGCATCCACTCCAATCTTTCTCAAAGAAACTCAAGCAATTCCACTCTGACAACAGCAGAAAGTTCATAAAATCATAACTCAGCTCCTTCTTTGACCAGGAGGGAATCCACCATTCCACCTCTGAACCTTACGCACCCAAACACACTCCTATTGCAGAACAGAAAAACCAAACTCTCATTGAAGCAGCTTGCACATCCATGCTTGACATGAATATTCCCTTGGAACTCTGGGATGAAATCATTTCCAGCTGCTCCATTTTTTTCAATCTCATCCCTTTGCCAAAGATCAAAAAATCTGCTTTTGAACTGTGGAACAGATTTTTGCCCAACCTCAACCTTATTTTTATCCTGGTCTCAAAGACTGTGGTCCTCAATAAACGCCATCCAACCTCCTCAAAGTTTGAAGAAAAAGGAATTGAAGGAATCCTGGTAGGATTTGACTTACAACTACTATCCTATTGTATCTTCCGTCCCTCCATTAACAATGCTATTTGCTCCAAGCATGTAAAAATATTTGAAAATCTCAATCTCCTACCCTCTTCCAATTTTCTTGAGTCTCCCTTTGATCCCTTTCTCTCCGTCAATGAAACACTGACTGAGCTTCTCAACAATTCAAATCTCATCCCCCCATCTTCCTCCACTCCATCTCCCAATTTGCAGTTAACCACCATATCATCCAACCCCCTTCCCAACCGGCCCAAAAGCTGCTCCAATACTAATACATCAATCATTGCTCCTCCTTCTGTCAAAAATTCAAACTCCTCCAATAACTCCTCCTCCTCTGACTCCAAGGGTGAACTCATCTCCCGCAAACTCACCAATCATGCGTCCCAAACCCTCAGGGATTGATCCAATCTCCAACCTCATGTTCTCTATGGCTTCCTTGCCAGAATATTTCCTTGAAGCTACCCCAAGGTCCTTGCATCCCCCAAATTTCCTCACTGGCTCATATCTATGAAGGTCAAGACCAAAATGATTGAACAACTTGGTGTTTGGGAAGGATGCTACTCTCTCCCCTTAGGGAAAAGAGCACTCTCAACCACCTGGGTCTTCAGACTCAAGGAAAATCCTTTGGGCAAAGGTGTAATCTACAAATCCTGTCTCTGTGTCCAAGCCTTCAAACAGCTGGAGTTCTTTGACTAAGGTGAAACATTTTCTCCAACAGGACTCATCACCACCCTGCAAACTCTCCTTGTCTATGCTTTCCACCACAATCTCCCCACTCTACAAATGGAAATCAAAGCCGCGTTTCTGCATGCCCCATTAGAAAAAGAAACGTACATCAAATGTACCAAAGGCTATTCTTCCAATTTCACTTATCTTTGACTAAAAAAGGCGCTCTATGGGCTAAAGCAGGCCCCCAAGAGTTGGTCTGACACCTTTTGGTCCTGGATCCTCAAAAAAGGATTTTTTGTTTCAATAGCCAACCCATGTCTCTTCATCAATTGATACTCCTCCACTTATGTCTTTGTCTACATCAATGATCTTGTTATTGTTGGATAATCAGACAATTTTTGCTGCAATCTGAAAAAGGAGTTCAACATCTCCCACAAGGGACCCCTTAACAAGATCCTGGGCAACCACCTCATTCAGGACAACATCTCAAAGCTCCTTCATCAACCCAATCACATAGAGACTGCACTCTCTGAGCTAGGAATCTCCAAGGCCAAACTAATCTTGACTCCAATGACCCCCAATGTAAAGCTTAGGGGGGCCTCCAATTCCAAACACAACAAGTTCCTGAAGCTGGGAATCAACTTTTGCTCCGCCACTGGCTATCTCAATTTCATTTCAAGCCGCACTTGCCCAGATCTATCCTAAGCCGTCTCCAAACTCTCTTGCTTCAACAAGAAGCCCAGCACAAACCACTGGCAAGAAATGAAAAACGCATGGCCTTACCTCAGATCAACCCAACACCTGGCTCTGCAGCTCAAATCCACCTCCTTTAAATACAATCTTGAGTGCTTCAGCAACTCTTATGGCGCCAAAATTACCTCCACCTGCAGAAGCCACACAGGGTTTTGTGATCCTTCTTTACAGGTGTCCCATGGCCTGGCACAGTAAACTGCAAACCATGGTATCTCTCTCCTCAACTGAAGGCAAGCTCAAATCCCTGGTTCTTCTTAATCAAGAAAAAATTTGGCTCACCAATCTTCTTCTCAATCTGAATGCCAACCTCAAACTTTCCCATTGCGCCAACATTAACAAAAAAGCCCTAAACCGCATTGTCAACCACAAATCTCACTATGGTGCTCTAAAACACATCAACACTCAAATAAAATGGCTGCATGAACAAAAGGAAAACAGACACCTCATAACCAACCTCATTCCCTCCAGCCAAATGATTGCCAACTTTCTCACCAAACCGGCTATCAGGCCCTTGGTCATTCTCCTTACATCCTCAATCTTGCAGTCCCTCACTCCTAGACACGGTGGTGTGTTGAGAGATGACTGATCTCCTCAAACAACTTCCCTGCCTTCACCTTGAATAAAGACACTTCAATTCCAGAGACACTCACCATCCCAGTTGCCCTCATCATTCTCTCCATCTGCTCCCATCTGGACAACCCCCTGATCAGAAATCCATCATTCCCTCATCCAATCTCCCTCACTACCTCATTCAATCCTCTCATTCCATCACTCAATCTCCTCCCTCATCCTGTCCCATCCATCCTTCATACATCATCCATACATCATTATCCCATCCAAACTCTCAATCCTTCAGCCCGCCACCTTTGATAACTCCCTTCCATATCAAAATCATCCAACTCACCTTGACCTCAGATCTTTTAACTATCCTCTCCTTTACAATCTCCAGCTCACTCACTTGGCTCCACCCTCTCAACCTACCACTCTCTCAATTTGCCATTCATCTCCGGCTCTGTCTAGCAGTGAGGTTTCATCTCTATTAAACTTCTATTTCTACTCTCTTTCTTTTGTCTTTTGTCTATCAATCTCTGAGATCCATTTCCCAACTCATTGTTTTAAATATAGCACACACCCCACCGCTCTTCTTCTTCTGTTGGTCCTTTGTTGCAATCAATATTTTCAGTTCTTCACAGTTAAAAGCCAAAAGCTCAGAATGTCAACCCCAGGATGGATAGACTCAACCTTCTCACTTCTGAAAACTCTGACAGACTCAATCCCAAATCTCAACAATTCAAATTTCTCCCTCTGGCAATTGAAAATCCTCACTATCTTTTCACTCAAGGGCATATCTCACTGGCTGACCTTCTCCAAACCTGGCAAATGCCCAGTTGATGTCAATCTTGAGATTTTGGGCTACATTCTGAAGAAACTGGACAATTGAAACTACAGAAATTGCGTCAAGGAACATCACCTGGCAAATGGCATTGCACTCTGGAAGTCAATCAATGAGTTCTTTGCCTCCTTGCAAACCCCAAATCAATCTTGCGTCTTCTTCCATTTCCTTAATCTTCAATTTGACCCCAAGAACATTGAAAAGTTCATCACAGAATTCAAAGCCTGTCTGCTCCAGATTTCCAAAATTGGAATAAAGTTGGACAACAATATAGTGGCATACCTCATTCTCTATAAATTTCTGCCTCAATTTGACCATCTTAAGACCACCATAACCCACTTGCTAGGAGACAATAAAATCAATGGAAATCTTGTTCTGCAACATCTCAATCAAGTCAAGCATGAATTTGCTACTGGATCCCAGGCCTCAGCCCTTCTTGCTCATCAACAGACCCTCCCATGCAAATTGAATTGGTACAACCACAAAGCCACTTACCCAAAAGACCGCTGATTCTGGCTCTACCCTCATCTTTGCCCAAACTCCTCCTTCTTTCAAAACTCCAACTCTGCTCAAAAGCCTAAACCTGCCAACAAAGCCACCACAAACCTGGCATTCAGTTTTTCCATGACTCATTTGTCCAATCTGTCAAGAGACAAACTGATTCTTGACTCATGCGCATCTCAGAGTATGTTCAACAGTCCTTGTTTCTTTGACTCACTAGAGACCAATCAAACAGAAATCCAAACTGAAAAATTGGGATCCTTGATTTGGTCCAATGGGATATGTTCTGCTTTGATCATCACCTCTCACTCTATCCTCACTCTAACCAACTCCCTATTTGTCCCCAAAATTGCTGTGAATCTCATTTCCCTAGTTCAACTAATTATGGGGGGTGCTTGTTGGTAAAAACAGCTCAAAATCTTTTCAAGGTCACTCTTGACAACCTAATTGTACTGGAAGGTTTAATCCAAGACAATCTTCTGATTGTAGATGAATCTACTCACCCCACCAATCCTGAAGCATTCTCCTTTCTGACTCTATCCACTCTCCAGAAACGCTTTTCCCTGTCATGCTGTCTTGCTCCACCCTTCTCTCAGACCTTCTCTCAGCCCGGCCGCACCACCAGTGCAAAATCTCCAAATATGAAGCCTTGCCATTCTCACGACCTGCCCCCTGCCTGATGCACACTCCTCTTTGATTGGATCCTTCGACAACCCTCATCTCCTCATTCTCATCTCCATCTCATCCATATTCCCGCTTCATTCTCCCCGCTCATCTATTTCAATTCACGCTGTCGCTCCTACCATCCTTCCTCCTATCATCCTTTCTTCCATTCCTCTTCCCGCACTCCTACTCAACCTTCCAACATCCCTCACTCAACTCTCCCCTCCTCTCCTATTGCCAACCACTTTCGTCTTGTCATCTCCCTCTTGGTAAATCAGCTTCCTCAAATCACTTGACCTTCTCCCGCTTTCTCTCCTCAATTTCTCCCATGCTCAATCTTCAACTTGACTCAATCACCTCCCTGTCCTCCCGTCAAGATCACAAGATCCAATGAAAACTCCAATTTGATCAGATGTGAGAATCACACCCACCATTGCTATCATTTCCTTGTCTAATTTAATTTCTATTCCACTGTCACAGCTTCTGCTCTTGTCTCCACCGCTCCTTTCAATTTTACTTTTCATTTCTTAGTCCGTAGTCTTAAGTCAAAAGGGATCCCGGGTAAGGGTCTCTTGATCTGCTTTTTTGTTTTCTTTAAAATCTAAAAATAACCCTGTGGTTCTTTCAGACCATTGGTCTTATTTTGAAATACAGTCAAAACTTTGTCTCAGCTTAACACGGTTAAAAGCCAAAGGATCAATTGACTCACTCACCGATCAATCCAAGGACCAATGGATACCTCACAATCCCTACTCAAGACCTTGACGGACTTCATCCCCAGTCTATCTGATTCCAACTTCTTGCTATGGAGGTCCAAGATTCAAACGAACCTCTCCCTCAAAGGCATCTCACACTGGCTGAACTCATCGGAACCCAACAAATGTCCCCCCAAAGTCAATCTTGAAATTGTTGGATACATTCTTGCCAAGCTGGATAATTGTACCTACATCAACTGTGTGAAAGATCATCACCTCTCAAATGGAATCAAACTGTGGAAGTCAATAAACAAATACTACGCTTTGTCCCAAAAGTCAAATTGATCCAGGGTCTTCTTTAACTTCCTCAATCTTCAATTTGACCCCAAACAAGTCAAGAAATTTATCACCGACGCCAGAGCCTCTCTTCTCCAAATTGCTGAAATCGGGATCCAAATGGATGACGACATTGTAGCCTACCTACTGCTCTATAAATTCCCTCCTCAGCTGGAACACCTCAAAACAACCATTACGCATTCGCTGGGCGACGCCAAAATTGACGCTGACTTGGTCCTCCAACATCTCAATCAGGTTAAAAATGAAGTGGTAGCTGGATCACACGCCTCCACACTGGTAACTAGGACCAAGGTGATCAAGTGTTGAGCAACATGGCATAACCCTCAAGCCAACCACGATTGTAGCAAATGCTGGTGGCTGTACCCACACTTGCGACCTAATTCAGGAAGCTCTCCAAACGCTGGAGCAACAACTAATTCCCCGGCACCTCAACCGCCAAAAACTCCTTCCGCACATCTAGCCTACAACTTTGCCATGTTAACGTCGCCTGCTCTTGACCGTGAACAAATACTGCTTGATTCCGGAGCATCAAACTGTATGTTCAACAATGTGAACGTCTTCTCAAGTCTCCTTCCTGACAACACCAAGATACAAACTGGCAATCCCGACGCCCCCATCTTCTCCTTGGGAGTTGGTGTTGCAAGCCTGACCACTCAACTAGCAACACTCAATCTTCAGAACTCTCTATTTGTCCCTAATCTAGCCGTCAATCTCGTTGCCCTTGGCCAGCTCATTCAAAAAGGCTGTTCATTGACTCTCCTGTCTCCAAACCGATTCGCCGTTGTCTACAAACAGCAGCAAATACTCTCTGGAGACATAGAAGACAATCTCTTTTTCATTGACAACAAGTTGAACCACCCTAGCTCCATCTATTATACGTTTGTATCTCTTTCTACGATTCACAAACGGTTTTGTCATCCCCATCAAGAGCAAACCCTTCACTTATCCAGGGATTTTCCCAATCTGAAATGGGATCAAAAATCGAGTGTGTCTCTTGCGCAAAGGCCAAAATACATCAACAAACCTTTATCAAACATCTGCCCTCAAGCTCAAACCCCTTCAATCTCATTCACGCCGATGTGTGCGGTCCCATCAACCCTCCTTCATTTACTGGGTGCAGATACTTTCTGCTCCTCACCGATGACTGGTCAAAATTCAAAACATGCATTCCAATTTGGTTGAAGTCGGACGTGACCAACAAAGTGATCAAGTTCATCAAGCTTCACGCGAATCAGAAAGGAAGAATGCTAAAAGAGTTCCACTCCGACAATGGCAGAGAGTTTGTCAACCACCGCCTTAGTACCTTCTTTGCCGAAAATGGTATCAAGCACTCAACGTCGGAACCATACACCCCTCAGCACAATCCCGTGGCGGAAAGGGGAAATTGCACTCTCTTGGAAGACGCAAGAACCACGATGATCAATATGAACATACCAAAGTTTCTGTGGGATGAAATTCTCATCAGCATTTGCTCCATCCTCCAAATCAGAATCATCCGCTCATCAACTATGGACCGGCCACCCTCCTAAGACACATCTCATTAGGATCCTTGGCTCTCAAACCATTGTTCTTAATCAAGCCTCGTCCCCTGGCAAGTTTGACAAGAAAGGAATGGAGGGTTTTTTGGTTGGGTTTGATTTTGACCTAAGCTCCTATCAAATCTACTGTCCTGACTTCAAAAACATTGTTTGTTCTAAACATGTCAAAATTTTTGAAAACTCACCTCCTTCCTTTACTCTCTCTGGTGACTCCTCAATCTCCAATAACTGCTTTGATCCCCTTCTAACTGATGATTCTTTACTCATTGACACACTCAACTCCAATCTACCCACTGTCTTACCCTCCAATAACCCTTCCGACGACCAAAATCCCATCTCTCCAAATCCGGAATTCCACACTCCTGAATCTCCTCCTGCAAATCCTCCTAACCTCCCTCAGCCAGATGACATCCAATCTAATCCTACCAACTCTAGCTTGGATGATGAAGACTCTAACATGGCCGCTCAACTCAGAGTCAAATCATCTCATAACCTTTGGGATTGCTCTACCCTACAGAAACCTCAACGTTACGGCTTCCTAGCTAGGACCGTTCCCAAAAGCTACTATGAAGCCACCCACTGTGACAATAAAGAAAGATGGATAGCCTCGATGGAGTCCGAACTTAACGGAATTGACCTCATGAAAGTCTGGGAGGGCTGTCACTCTCTCCCCAACGGTAAAATTGCCCTGTTGACTGTGTGGGTCTACCAAATTAAAGATAATCCTGACAAAACAGGAGTCTCATTCAAATCTAGACTCTGCGTTCAGGGATTCAAACAAGTGGAATACTTTGACTACGGTCAAACCTACGCTCCGACGGGCTCCATCACCACGCTTTGAGTTCTATTGGTATATGCCCTACATCACAATCTCACACTCTGGCAGATGGACATCAAGTCTGCCTTCCTTCACGCGCCACTGGACGAGGAACTCTTCATCAAAGCCCCCTTAGGATATAATTCTCCGTTCCCTTACTTCAAGCTCAACAAAGCTCTCTATGGTCTGAAGCAAGCTCCTAAAAGCTGGTACGACACCCTCAAAAGCTGGCTCCTCAAGGAAAACTTCACAACATTGAGTGCAAATCCTTGTCTCTACATCAACACAGCTACCAATGTTCACGTGTTTGTATACGTTGATGATCTGTTAATAGTCGGTAACTCTGTTGAGTTCAGAAATCGCCTAAAAGCTCAGTTCAAGATTTCCCAAGACGGTCCTCTAAGTAAGATACTAGGAAATCAACTTGTGAATACCAAAGATGGACTTGGACTTCTGCAGGCTAACCACATTGACACCGCACTCAATGAGCTGGGCCTAATTGATTGCAAGCCTATCAGCACACCCTTCACTCCCAACATCAAACTTCTTTCCGCCACCGATGAAGAACATCAGGACTTTCTCAAACTTAACATCAATTATTGTTTGTCAACCGGTTACTTGAACTTTATTGCCAGCCAAACTCAACCCGATCTACCCTACGCTGTCTCAAGTCTCTCTTGGTTCAATAACAAACCCGGAATGCCTCATTGGACTGAATCTAAACATGCTTGGCGGTACCTTAGCACTTTAAGACATCCAGCTCTCCGTCTTCAGAACTCCTCTTTTGAATATGACATTGAAGCCTTCAGCAATTCAGACGGTGGCAACAATCCCGAATCTCGCAGAAGTCATACTGGATATCTAATTCTCCTTTACGGCTGTCCCGTCTCATGGCACAGTAAACTCCAACCAACCATTTCCCTTTCATCCACAGAAGGGGAACTCAAAGCTCTCGTCTTGGCCAGGCAAGAGAAGTTGTGGCTGTCACAATTGATTACCAAAATAAATCCAAACTTGAAGTTTACCCACTGCTCTTTTGTAGACAACAAAGCCCTACATGATCTGGTAAATCAAGAATCTCATCACGGAGCTCTTAAACACGTTTACACTCAAATTAAATGGCTGCGAGAGCAAAGCAATAGTAACTCCCTCATCACTCATCTCATCCCCTCCAATTGAATGCTAGCCGATTCACTAACAAAGGCCGCTCTTTGTGCCTCTGTCGCCAATCTTACCTCCTTCACCTTGTCATCTCACATCTGATCACGGCGGTGTGTCATGCTGTCTTGCTCCACCCTTCTCTCAGACCTTCTCTCAGCCCGGCCGCACCACCGGTGCAAAATCTCCAAATATGAAGCCTTGCCATTCTCACGACCTGCCCCCTGCCTGATGCACACTCCTCTTTGATTGGATCCTTCAACAACCCTCATCTCCTAATTCTCATCTCCATCTTGTCCATATTCCCGCTTCATTCTCCCCGCTCATCTATTTTGATTCACGCTGTCGCTCCTACCATCCTTCCTCCTATCATCCTTTCTTCCATTCCTCTTCCCGCACTCCTACTCAACCTTCCAACATCCCTCACTCAACTCTCCCCTCCTCTCCTATCGCCAACCACTTTTGTCTTGTCATCTCCCTCTTGGTAAATCAGCTTCCTTGAATCACTTGACCTTCTCCCGCTTTCTCTCCTCGATTTCTCCCACGCTCAATCTTCAACTTGACTCGATCACCTCCCTGTCCTCGCGTCAAGATCACAAGATCCACTGAAAACTCCAATTTGATCAGATGTGAGAATCACACCCACCATTGCTATCATTTCCTTGTTCTAATTTAATTTCTATTCCACTTTCACAGCTTCTGCTGTTGTCTCCACCGCTCCTTTCAATTTTACTTGTCATTTCTTAGTCCGTAGTCTTAAGTCAAAAGGGATCCCGGGTAAGGGTCTCTTGATCTGCTTTTTTGTTTTCTTTAAAATCTAAAAATAACCCTGTGGTTCTTTCAGACCATTGGTCTTATTTTGAAATACAGTCAAAACTTTGTCTCAGCTTAACATTCCCACCCTCATCCTGACTCCACCAAACTTCTCTCGTGCAACTTTCCTAAAATTTGCTGGGATGATCCCTTCTGTTTCTTGTGAGCTACGGGAAAAATCCATTGCTCTCCCTTTAAGGTTACCTTTCCCCTGAGAGACAAACAATTTGATGAACTTCACACCAATCTCTGTGGACCTATACAGCCAATGTCAAGAACAGTAAATCAATAATTCATGATCCTAACCAACAATCACTCCCGCTTCAAGATGTGTATTCCCCTCAAAATCAAATCCAAGGCAGCCAACAAGATCAACAAATTCATTTGCATCCACTCCAACCTCTTCTCAAAGAAACTCAAGCAACTCCACTCTGACAACAGCAGCAAGTTCATAAAATCAAAACTCAGCTCCTTCTTTGACCAGGAGGGAATCCACCATTCCACCTCTGAACCTTACGCACCCAAACACACTCCTATTGCAGAACAGAAAAACCAAACTCTCATTGAAGCAGCTTGCACATCCATGCTTGACATGAATATTCCCTTGGAACTCTGGGATGAAATCATTTCCAGCTGCTCCATTTTTTTCAATCTCATCCCTTTGCCAAAGATCAAAAAATCTGCTTTTGAACTGTGGAACAGATTTTTGCCCAACCTCAACCTTATTTTTATCCTGGTCTCAAAGACTGTGGTCCTCAATAAACGCCATCCAACCTCCTCAAAGTTTGAAGAAAAAGGAATTGAAGGAATCCTGGTAGGATTTGACTTACAACTACTATCCTATTGTAACTTCTGTCCCTCCATTAACAATGCTATTTGCTCCAAGCATGTTAAAATGTTTGAAAATCTCAATCTCCTACCCTCTTCCAATTTTCTTGAGTCTCCCTTTGATCCCTTTCTCTCCGTCAATGAAACACTGACTGAGCTTCTCAACAATTCAAATCTCATCCCCCCATCTTCCTCCACTCCATCTCCCAATTTGCAGTTAACCACCATATCATCCAACCCCCTTCCCAACCGGCCCAAAAGCTGCTCCAATACTAATAAATCAATCATTGCTCCTCCTGCTGTCAAAAATTCAAACTCCTCCTCTGACTCCAAGGGTGAACTCATCTCCCGCAAACTCACCAATCATGCGTCCCAAACCCTCAGGGATTGATCCAATCTCCAACCTCCTGTTCTCTATGGCTTCCTTGCCAGAGTAGTTCCTTGAAGCTACCCCAAAGTCCTTGCATCCCCCAAATTTCCTCACTGGCTCATATCTATGAATGTCAAGACCAAAAGGATTGAACAACTTGGTGTTTGGGAAGGATGCTACTCTCTCCCCTTAGGGAAAAGAGCACTCTCAACCACCTGGGTCTTCAGACTCAAGGACAATCCTTTGGGCAAAGGTGTAATCTACAAATCCTGTCTCTGTGTTCAAGCCTTCAAACAGCTGGAGTTCTTTGACTAAGGTGAATCATTTGCTCCAACAGGACTCATCACCACCCTGCAAACTCTCCATGTCTATGCCTTCCACCACAATCTCCCCACTCTACAAATGGACATCAAAGCCGCGTTTCTGAATGCCCCATTAGACAAAGAAACGTACATCAAATGTACCAAAGGCTATTCTTCCAATTTCACTTATCTTTGACTAAAAAAGGCGCTCTATGGGCTAAAGCAGGCCCCCAAGAGTTGGTCTGACACCTTTTGGTCCTGGATCCTCAAACAAGGATTTTTTGTTTCCATAGCCAACCCATGTCTCTTCATCAATTGATACTCCTCCACTCATGTCTTTGTCTACATCAATGATCTTGTTATTGTTGGATAATCAGACAATTTTTGCTGCAATCTAAAAAAGGAGTTCAACATCTCCCACAAGGGACCCCTTAACAAGATCCTGGGCAACCACCTCATTCAGGACAACGTCTCAAAGCTCCTTCATCAACCCAATCACATAGAGACTGCACTCTCTGAGCTAGGAATCTCCAAGGCCAAACTAATCTTGACTCCAATGACCCCCAACGTAAAGCTTAGGGGGGCCTCCAATTCCAAACACAACAAGTTCCTGAAGCTGGGAATCAACTTTTGCTCCGCCACTGGCTATCTCAATTTCATTTCAAGCCGCACTTGCCCAGATCTATCCTACGCTGTCTCCAAACTCTCTTGCTTCAACAAGAATCCCAGCACAAACCACTGGCAAGAAATGAAAAACGCATGGCCTTACCTCAGATCAACCCAACACCTGGCTCTGCAGCTCAAATCCACCTCCTTTAAATACAATCTTGAGTGCTTCAGCAACTCTTATGGCGCCAAAATTCCCTCCACCTGCAGAAGCCACACAGGGTTTTGTGATCCTTCTTTACAGGTGTCCCATGGCCTGGCACAGTAAACTGCAAACCATGGTATCTCTCTCCTCAACTGAAGGCAATCTCAAATCCCTGGTTCTTCTTAATCAAGAAAAAATTTGGCTCACCAATCTTCTTCTCAATCTGAATGCCAACCTCAAACTTTCCCATTGCGCCAACATCAACCAAAAAGGCCCTAAACCGCATTGTCAACCACAAATCTCACTATGGTTCTCTAAAACACATCAACACTCAAATAAAATGGCTGAATGAACAAAAGGAAAACAGACACCTCATAACCAACCTCATTCCCTCCAGCCAAATGATTGCCAACTGTCTCACCAAACCGGCTATCAGGCCCTTGGTCATTCTCCTCACATCCTCAATCTTGCAGTCCCTCACTCCTAGACACGGTGGTGTGTTGAGAGATGACTGATCTCCTCAAACAACTTCCCTGCCTTCAGCTTAAATGAAGATGCTTCAATTCCAGAGATGCTCACCATCCCAGTTGCCCTCATCATTCTCTCCATCCACTCCCATCTGGACAACTCCCTGATCAGAAATCCATCATTCCCTCATCCAATCTCCCTCACTCCCTCATTTGATCCTCTCATTCCATCACTCAATCTCCTCCCTCATCCTGTCCCATCCATCCTTCATACATCATCCATAGATCATTATCCCATCCAAACTCTCAATCCTTCAGCCCGCCACCTTTGATAACTCCCTTCCATATCAACATCATCCAACTCACCTTGACCTCAGATCTTTTAACTATCCTCTTCCTTACAATCTCCAACTCACTCACTTGACTCCACCCTCTCAACCTACCACTCTCTCAATTTGCCATTCATCTCCGGCTCTGTCTAGCAGTGAGGTTTCATCTCTATTAAACTTCTATTTCTACTCTCTTTCTTTTGTCTTTTGTCTATCAATCTCTGAGATCCATTTCCTAACTCATTTTTGTAAATATATCACATACCCCACCGTGCTTCCTCTTCTGTTGTTCCTTTGTTTCAATCAATATTTTCAGTTCTTCAAGGAAAGCCTTTGGTTTTCTTCAATCATCTCCAAATTTTTCAAGAATGAAGGCAATAGAGTTTTGAACAGTTTCTGGAAGCTTAAGTTGGGGAGGAGATGAAGCTTTTGCCTTTCATACATAGGTTTTCAGAGATTTTTTCTTCTTGGGACCATGTATTTCTTTTCTAATAGAGAATTTCAAGCCATCCAAGTTGATTCTAAATCAGAGTCTGAATGGGAGTCAAATTGTAACAAAAGTTCAGTCATCTTTTTGCATTTTCAACTTGCTTCCAGGAAGTTTGATTGGACATGTTGAGAAAGATGGTTATTCAATGTGGTTTGATGAGATGAAGATGGAGATGTGAATGTGAAGTGATGAAGATGAGAAGCAATGGAGATGAGATGTGTGTGATGAAATGGAGATGGGATCAGTATGGATTTGCTGAGGTGGAGGGGTGGATGGGTGTTTCGGATGTGTTGGATGGTGGATGGATGATGATCCATAAATCAAAGCTTTAATGGTGGTTTCTATTTTTGAAACCCATCATTTAAAAATACACCAGTTAGGAGGTATGCGTATTTCAAAAACCTGCCATTAAAAATGGTGGTTTTTGTCAAAAAAAAAAAAAATGGCAGGTTTGCTCACTCTGATATGCCCTATGATTATAAATCTTCCTCTCAATTCCAAAATTTTATGCTTGAATTTGAAATTTAAATTTTAATCATTCAATTTTCTTTCAATCAAATTTATTTTATAGGATTCACCATAAATCTAATGGCTCCCAAGATCTCAGCTGAGCCCTACTCAAAACAATCTGTTAAAAAGTCATTTGTGTAGTAGAATCCTCTGATTCCTCAGCTTTTTTTATTTTATTTTTTTATTTTTTTTAGTGTTGCTTACATATTAAAGCTATATCACACCTTCAAAACTTGCCTTTCACTGAAGGTGAAAGATACATACTTCAATAAACTCATACCTCTTGTGATTCCACAAGATGGTATTACGATTCTAACTTATACCACATGATATCAAGATGTGAATCCAACCTAATTTTAAACTAATTCATGAGGCCCAAATGTGTCCAAATTAATGGAATATAGATTCCCAGAATTTTTTTCCCCCCCTTTGGGGAGAAACCATTCTATAATCCATTATCCATAGTACAGATAAATCATTTAAACTTTTAATTTCCTCCTTTGAGGTTAATTAACTGGTGAATAAGTTCAAATTATTCTTTATGATGCTCCCATACCATAAACTTTTAACTTACCTGTACAGCATATATCTTGTAGGATGATTTCCCAAATTAGAAATACTTTTATATGTAGGATTGATGTCAAGATACATGGTCTTAGTTGACAACTCCATTCCAAGCTATATGTATAGAGTTTCTTTTATCAATTTGAAACTCTTCTCTGAGTCTTCATAAAAATCTCTCTGACTGATTCATAAGTCCTGGGAATCTTGAATTCCTGTTTTGGTATTTATATTGAAACTATACATTTATAAATCTCCCCCGGTGAATTATGTTTTCCCTATTTTTTCCATTGGGGTTGATTCAATGGAGTCTGATCCCTTTAGGGGGAAAAAAAGGGGGAGGGAGGGGGGGGAGCAGAACCTTGCACTCACTCCCCTGGTGGCACCTGTTGATATAAAACAGGATTTTATTGACACTGTAGCCCCTTCCTAAGTCAATCATCAGTTTTTATCAAACCAGTGACTTCAAAAAGGGGGCCTGGTGTACAAGCAGGGCTTGAAACAAGGGTAATCTACTCACAGCAGACTTGAGGGAAGATTGACAGAGAGTTTCTACAGGGAGCATGGCAATTCATAGAGTAAGGTTAAGATTTATTGGATGACACTTGCTGCCAGCTTTCTACTATTACAGAGCAATCTTTAAGAGTAACATAAACAAGAATAAATAAAAAAATAAAGATAAAAATAAATGAAGGAAGGAATAATCTTAAAAATATCATTTCAAATTTAGATTCTCCACCAAAATTTAAGGTAGAGTCACTCATCAACACTTACCCCAAATTCCAACTCCTTATATCTTTAAATAATTCATAAATAATTCAAAGAAGGCATGGCTTTGGGACCTTTGGCCATCTTAATCTTTCAACTGAAACCCTAATCATAGGTTTCACAGTGAAAATTTAGTCAGAATCTGTGAATTCTGTATATTTGAGAAGTTACGTGTGGAAAGTTGATTTTGTCACAATTTCTGTACCCAGCTGGGGCAACTAAGATACCTGAGCCTGGCTGAGAAGCAGCACTGGTACCCTGTCTAAACAACATGACAAGCTGGGTAAGCAGTCCTGGGGAATCTGAAAAGTAGGCAGCCACAGGACTACGGACTGATATGACAAGTCTGGCGGTGGGAAACTTGAAGTACTGCCTAAACATGCTACTACCCAAACTTAGACATGTTAAATATGTAATAAATGTCTTGGTGGGTTAGAAAATGATCAGAAAAATAAATAATAATTTCAAAAAATTACCTAAAAAGAATGTTTTACATATGTTTACTAAATATATTAAGAAAGTATGAGAATGTCAAAAAATAGATAACAGCTGATTGAAAAAACCTTAAAACCTACCTTAAAGTGACAAATTTGATTGATTTGATACATCAAAATATCCCTAACATTCTAAAGAACATGAATATCTAAAAATATCACATAATGTTCCATAGTGTATATTTTTAATTAATTATCTTAAGTAAATAAACATAACTTCAAAAATGAAGACTAAAAGCATTACCATGCTCCTTCTCCCATCTAATAATACAAAATGAGGTCTAATGTTACATCAAACTATCCCTAGAAAGTTCAATTATTTATAAATATTAAAATTATGAGAATATCTACTAGGAATAAGTAATAAAATAAAGATCAGGTGGATAAATGAGGTATTTTCACATTCCAATCACTCAATCAAATAGTAGAATAATTCCCTTACCCTGTCAAATTAGAAGCTACCTGAGCTAAAGCTCCTAGAACACATGATGGGCCACCACTGGTTAACCTGCTAGCCTTAGTACCCATCCCCTTTGGGCCCCTTACATCCCTCAGAAGAACATAAATGGGACTCAGAAAGATATAAATAAATTCCCCTTTTTTGAGTTTATTGACACCCCAGAACCAGTTATATATATACATCCAGACACCATGCCAAATTGATCAAATACTTATCAGAGATAAGTGAGTGATTTATGGCTTTAGTCCGATTAACATTATCGATCCCAAACCCATTTTGATCAATTTAAACTGCTGAAAAAAAAACTATAAAACCCAGGTACAGGTTTAAACCCATCAGTACAGGTCCCAAAAAGGTACCTGAAGGATTCAATAACATACCATTGAGTTTATTGTCCTTTTTATGTTGTGTCAGCTCGGTCACAAATCCCTGCCACTCTACCAAAGAATATCAATCAAATTTTCCAAAGTAATCAGGTCTATGGATTTCAAAAGTGAATTCACTGAAGAAGATGTGTTAAAGATTCCCAATGTATCATTGTGGCCCCTCTTTTTAATTATTCAATAATCAATTTATTAATATTGATGAATAATAACCATCAATCACCAAACCATATGGTCTTGGTTTTGTTTTATCCAAATATTTTAAAGTTCATTGCTTAAATCTTTTTAATCATAATATATTTATGATTTATTCTACAAACTCTGGTAGCTAAAAAAAGGTAGCCAGGAACTTGAAATCCAGAAGGCTGAGACTTGCTTGGATGGATTTCCTAGTAAGAATTGATCAACAGATTCCTTGGGGAACAGTAGGAGGAAGGAAGAGGAGACCGGTTTATAAAGACAAGGATTTGGGTCTAGCTAGAGGTACAACAGGCCAAGGGGTTCATACCACAAATGTAATGACCAGATCAGTCAAGCCAATAGGTAGGGGCTAGTCAGGTAATACTATTACATTGGGATAGGATTGTCTACTACATTGGGGCAAGCTCACAGGCCTGGATGTCTAAGTTGGGAATGTACAGTTGAAGGAGCTACAGAGTACATGGCAGTCATGACACTATATACTAGGGTAGAAAGAGTATGGGATACAATCTGTAGGAGGATGTAGATAAGAGTTCCCAAAGGATAAACCATGATGGAATAGAGGATAGAAAGATTGATTGAGGTCAGAGGATATTCAAGCCTGGGAGATTAAGTATTTGCACCCTGGTAGATCAAGTACATCCAAGCCTATGGAGTCTATCTGTATATCATATGAGGTTAGAGTATATGTAGATATCCAGTGGATCTAGATCCTGAGTGTATGTAGTTGCTGAGGATATCCTGAGGAAATTCCCCTTAGGCCCTTGATCTGAAGTTACTTTGAATTTAGATTGGACTGAGTTTGGTGTCAGTATGATAGGAACATCATAGCAAGAATCAAAAAAAAAAAAAAAAAAAAAAACAGAGAGAGAGAGAGAGAGAGAGAGAGAGAGAGAGACCGATTAACTTAACTTCAAGAGGAAGATTGAGAGGGTCTATGAAGTTTGAATCCCAAGTTCAAAGACTGATAAGTAACCAGATCAGCTCCAAGTTTGGGTGGTCATCATCAATTTCTAACTTGTGGAGTGATAATGTTGGTAGTACTTCAAGCTGTTCTTGTGGGACTGAGTGAGTGATTGAGTGATTGAGAGTTTAAAATCTTGCATAAGATCTCATCTCCTCCCTCGTCAGTTTTTTTTTTTTAATCAAAAGTTAATCATCCGGTTGGTTTCAGAGATTTTGTTTAGGTGTGGTGTGGTGTGGTGTGGTGTGGTGTGGTGTGGTGTGGTGTGGTGTGGTGTGGTTTTTTTTTTTTTTTTTTTACTCCTCATGATACTTGGTCATCTTTGGAGTGAAACGTTACTCATCCTTTTAATTATCAATATATTTACTTCTACATCTATATTCATTTAGATAGACAGACCTATGTGGGATGGCTCAACACAAGTAGAACAAATATTAACCCTACTCCCCCTTGTTGTCACTCTCATTAATTTTCTTATGATGACTTTCATCTTATTTCTCCTACAACGTGAATCAAATTCACTCAACCCCCCCCCCCCGTTGTACCCTCCCTCCCATTCGACTTTGTTTTTTTGTTCAAAAAAAAAAAAAAAAAAAAACTAAGTCATGATTCTTGGAGATCTCATGTATCACACTTCGTCGATCGACTCAATGCGCACGGTAGGACCTCCAATCCCACATCTTCTCCTTCTCCTTTTCTTTTATGATTCTTGATGATGATGATATGATGTGTTAATTTAAGAGAAAAGGAAAGATTCAAAGATGATTCTTTCTTTGAAGATCTCAAGTCATGGCGAACACGGTTCACTCGGTACGACTTGCACTCGACTCCTTTGACTCGACTCTTGTGGCCGGTGGGAGGACGCCTGATCCATCAAGTCCATCCACACCACCTGCCCCCACAACAACAACAACAACAAAAAAAAAAAGAAAGAAAGAAAAGTGTGAGGGTGGGGGGGGGGGGGGTCGTAAAGCTACGATGAGGATGGCATCACGAGTGCCCGGGGATCCCCTGAGACCGACTGAGGCTTGAATCCATCTTGGTCCCTTACATGTTACCGTTCGCGGTCGTATGCTGTGATCCTCCTCAACCCGGCACCCCCTTCTTCACCATGACGACCACCACCGAATCGGTTGCATCGAACCTCCATCAAACCTCTCAACTCCAACTGATCCTTTCATCTGAACCCTTCCAGAAAAAAAAAAAAAAGAAGAAGAAGAAGAACAAGATTAAAGAAGAAAAGAAACACAGGATGTTGGACTCTTCATCCCTTCCTTCCCCTCGTTTCAACTTTTAAGAAACGAAAATCAAGAGGGTTGAGATAGAAGATGAACGGTGTATACAGAAGATCAGTGGGAAGCAAGCTCATGGGAATGTTCAATTTTCTTGGCCTAGATGAGCTTTGGACGATCAAAACTTGGTCTTACAAAGAAAAAAAAAAAAAACATCATGTGTTTTCTAGTTGGTTCATTCTTTTTCAGTCCAAGTCTTCATGCAAACCGCTGAATCGGTAAGATGGTAACAAAAAAACCAGTAGAGCAGATCAATATTTTACTTCTCCAGCACGATCAAGCGATCAAAGTTGAAGTCGAGTGGAATACAAATCAAACGAGATCAGAGGCATCAACAGATTCACAAGTATTCTCATCGCCATCATGATCATGGGTTTGATAAGCTGAACCAGAGGTATCAGTGGTCGGGTATTCATCAGGCTTTCCAGCTCCCCCGAATCGTTCTTCGGGCCTCGACAGTGATAGTGGAGCTTTCGAGTAATCATCTCCTACGTCCTCTGGTTTATCTCGTGTTACTGTCTCGCTTTCCCTTGCTCGTAGATACTTCAAACACTCCTCAATACTTTCGATGATGTCTTTTCTGGTTTCTGGCTTTCCAAACTGTTTGAAATCGGATCATGCCCCATGGATAACAAAAAAAAAAAAAAAAAAAGTGAGTAAATCAGTTGGTACAGTAGCATCGGATATTGGGGGGAAACGTAATCGATATCAAGCTCACCCGACATAGGTATTGTTGAAACTGAGGCTTGGAACGACCAGTTGGTTCGCTTTCCGGGCTTTCCTTCGGCGGACTGGTCACCTCGTTACCAGTGCTGGCGTTGGTCGGTGAGGCGAATGTCAAGAACTTATCTTGAGTGGGTCGATAGCTAAAACCTTTGAAGATCGGCACGTTGAGCAAAACTCTCAAGACCGCATCGGCTCTCATGACTGTATAAAGTTCAAGACGGACGATGGGTGAGCTTGATGATGACGTCGAGTATCCACCGATCAAGAGAAGGACCCGATTCGTTTGTTTTCGCGCTCAGGTCGACAACGAAGAGGTTTATCGACCGGGTCGATGAAGCTAGGGATGACTTACTCAATCGGTATCGATAGGGTTCTTCCTTAGTCCTTAGCAACCTCAAACCGCCGGTACCTCTTTCGCGCCATGAGCCATCTTCACCCAAGGTGAACACCTTACACCTCACACTCTTGACCAACTCCTCGTCTTCTTCGCCAGTGATGACTGTTATTTTGAAACGAGTCGATCGCCATGTCTAGATCAGTCAAGGAAAATGGACGATCTGGGGAGCGGATCGGAAATCATCCAAGAGTACAACACACCTTCGGTTGCTAGGAATCCTTCGTGTTTACCCTCTTGGCTATGTTCGGCCGACAATGCCAAGTGAGTTTTCCTCTTGCCGTGATCTCCTGCTTGAGCGCCGCCACTACCCCATTCTTCCCTTTGACGATGATGATCATGGGTAAGACCAGTCAATCCGACGGATTCATTGAAAGATTGCGGCTCTGGTGCTCGATCAAAGACCGAAGGAGCTCCACTGGACCAGTCGACTCGGTTAGTCAACTTGAGAGATTCATGAAATCCACTGGATTCGGCAAACGCTGAGAATCCCAGGGAAGAGTTGATGGTTGAATGGGATGAGGGTTGGAGGGACGTATCGGGTGATGTGGTGAGAGCGGATGATGGAGTTTCATCTGATTCGCCATTGACGGCGCATGCGGAACTGGTGATCGAGCTCGTTGGCTTAGCTTTGGGGATAAGTGGAGTGGAGTATGGTGTTTGGAGTGAAGGATTACTATTGAGTTTTTCGAGGGCTGCAGATCTTAAGCTGGTCGAAGGGCCGGTTGAATAGCTGGCAAACCCTTGAGTCTTGCGACCGGATGACGAAGAGAGAGAGAGCTCGGGGATGGTCTTGGGACCGGAAGGGGATGGGGGTAGTTTGAGTTTCTTATGCTGAGTAGCTGAATCTGAATCGGGGGATAGATCTACCAGAGGGGTATTTCGTTTACCCTTGAGGAAAAAATCCGAGCCGGAGGGGAACTTGATGGGGCAGACCGAGTTAGAGGCGGATGAGAATTGGTTGAGGGTTGAGAGGGCCAATGGGACGGTAGCCTTGGGGGGGGTGAGCAAGGTATGAACCATGGGATCATCGTCGGAGAGGGCATGAATCGGGTTGGAAGGAGGATTGGATGAAGTTGAGAAGATCGAAACGGTGGACTTGGGTGCAAAGCAAGCGAAGGAAGAGTGAAGGTCTGTAGAGGCATCCCAGGAGGCGGGCTGTTGAGGAGAGGGGGTGGGGAGGGAGATGGATGAGGAGGAGGATGGAAGGGGATGAGAGAGGGGAGGATAGGAGGATGGTAGATAGATAACTTACCAGTTGCCTGAATTGAGTACTAGGGGATGGATGATCGAGATTGGAGTGGGGAGGGATGTTGGAGGATTGGGTTGATGAGAGCTGGTGGGGGGCTGTTGTTAGGATGGATGAGTTAGTGGTCGAGGATGACTGGGGAGGACTGGGTGAAGGTGGTTGATGAGTTTCGACGCCCATGCCTTCGACCTGTTTGCGGACGGATTTGACCTCATGAGCTTCGGGTGTGGTAGTGAGCCTGGAGCTGGGGGGAGGAATAGGCTCGATTGGGGGTTGGGGATGGTGATCGTGGATGGTGTTGATGGAGGGATTGGGATGGTGAGGCTCGATTTGAATCGAGATGGAGGCCAGGTCAGGGTTGGCTTGGATGGGATGTTGATCGAGTAGGGATGAGTGATCTTGGTTTGATGAGGAGTGAGTGGTCATGATCTTCTTGGTCGGAGTGAGATAGGTTTGATTTGATTGGACTGATCGGATCGTTCCAAGTCGATGGAGTATCGAATGGATGAATGATGGATGGTGATGATGGATGGATGGTGATGGATGGATGGTGATGGAGTATCGAATGGATGAATGATGGATGGTGATGGAGTATCGAATGGATGATGGATGGAGTTGGTGATGGATGATGGTGATGATGGATGGTGATGGAGTTGGTGATGGATGGATGATACTCGAGTAGAGTAGCTCCCAGTTCGAGTCGAGATCGAAATCGAGCAAAAGCTGTTTTAAACTGACCGGTTCGAATCGAGTTGGAGTTAGTTAACTAAGATAATTTCAACTTGGGATCGGTTAATAGATCGATCGTCAACCTACCGAATCGAATCGAAAGGTCAATCGATCGATAGTCATCCATCATCAGCCTTCACAAGAGGGGTCGAGGCAGGAGGAGGAGGAGGAGGAGGAATCTCTGTAGAGGGGAGGACTAATTTGAGATAGATTGGATCCAACGGATCGATCGATCCAAGACTCGATCAACAACAACAACAACAACAACAACAACTCTTCCACTCCACTCCACTCGAGAGGATCGAAACAAATCCCGAGTCGTATTCGATCGACTCAAGACTAGCGGCTGAATTGAAAATGTTGATCATTCAACTCGTCCCGATCTATCGATCATCATCACTCTCACTTCACCCGATCTCATCCGTCTTGCCTTTCGATATCCAAACACTTTTTTTTTTTGACGACTTGATTCATCTCTCTCACAACTCATCCTGCTGGACTGAAACAGATCATCATTCTAACAATCCTCTAATCATAATTGGGGTCCTGGGTGAATGAACCAATCTAACCTTAGAAACTCATGATCACTAACTCAAATCATCTTCAAACTACAACTCCTTCAAACTGCTCACTCAAAATTTCTCCAGACTAACCTCCCAAGGCTCAAGGTTCGATCAAGCTGACAAGACGTTTTGGATCTGATTCAGAATCTGATTTAGATTCAAATCTCTCAAACTTGATCAATCAATTCTAGCAAGGTAACACTTGAACCCAAAGAATACAACCTCTGGACGATCTGATGATCTATGAGAGAGAGAGAGAGTGTGAGTCAAAAGCTCTGGGGTGATGATTGAGAACCATCGAATCCAATCTTTAAGATTGACTTGTGGAATCCAAAATGAGATCCAAGTATCCAACTCGCTGTTTCAATCTTTATTAATTGGGCTCAAACCAGAATGGATCAGCCCTTGCTTGACAAGAGACTCGTTCCTCTCTTCATCAGATATGAACAAGACTCTCATGGTCACAAACACTTACAGGCATGCAAATCACAGATGGACAGTAGGGTGTTTCTGGGGATGGGAAGGTCGGAGAAGGGCCTCCCTGATCCATAGGCTTAAGTGATGGACTGCTCCAGGTTGGATGGATCAGGAAGAGAAACTCGGCGGCTTGCTAGTCTAATGAGTGCTGGGTTGATGATCAGAGTGAGTGGTGCATCTCAGCCTGCCATGGTGTCCAGTGATGGCAGAGAGGAGAGGCCTACCAAAAAAAAAAAAAAAACATAGTCCCAAGAGAGGATTGAGTAAAATGGTTGACAGGTTTCAAAGGCCAAATATCCCTGGTGTCAAAGGACCAGGGGGGGGGGGGGGGGATCAAACCCCATCAGAGAAGCATCACACCTATCCTATCACAGAGTGATCTCAAATTGGATCAAAGGCATTCAACCTAACATCAAACTAGGTCAAAGCATGTCAAAGCTGCTCAAATTAAGTGAACATCACTTGACAAGGATTAAACTTTCAAGTCAATTGGATCAAGAGGGTTGGCTGGTAGAGAGAGTGGTTGAGGATGATAGTTAAATGTCCAGGAGAGCCACAAGTATTGGGTGTCAATGGCTAGGAGACCTGAATGACCACCTACTGGTTAGCAAAAGCTCACACCAGTCCCACAAGTTGTTTAGGTAGTGTGATGGATCAAAGGTTTGGATGAACTGGGATGGACTGGAGAGGATGACTGGAGAAGACAGGTTGGGTGATTAATAAAGCTGAAGGACTTTGAGCATCAACTCAAGAACACTCCTGGTATCAAACTAGCAGGTGATCCTTGAGCCAATCCTGCTCACAAAACTCAAGCATCAGTCTCTAGATTGAAAAGATGATCATGAATCAGTTGAACAGAATGATGTGAATCGATCAATAGAGTAGAGATGGATGAGTAGAGATTTGAGGATGAGACTTGTTGGATTTGACAAGAGGAACACCAGGAGGGTTAAAGGTGATATGAGCCTACCAGGGAGTATGGAACGTTTGCTTTTTTTTTTTTTTTTTACCAGGATGAGACACACTGGAGGAGAGACTTTGGAGTTAGAAGTAGTACACTCATCACCTGGGTGGGATTAGTCCAGGAGGGATAAAAAGTGATTTCAGTAGATCTGAGGATTGATTGAGGAGCCCCCCCATGAGTGATGACTGGTTCTGGTAGTCTTAGAGAGCTCTGAGACTGTTCACCTCTACATCCACATTTTTCTCTTGTGTACCAATCTTGAATCCATTCAAAGGTTTATCAAAGCACCAAGTTGTAAAGAGTGTAGAGAAAATTGGACATAGGGTAGGAGGTAACCCATACAGTGGAATGGTGTGGTGATCTTTTATAGATGCAAGTTGAAATGGGCTGCCCACTGCGCACTCAGCAGTAGCAGCCCACTCAGCAATGGGTGCAGCTTTGCCACAGCAAGCCTTGTTGTGGGCTCAGCAGCAGTCAAGTTGGGCTTCAAATCTGGAGACATGGGGTGGATCGGATCGGGCGTCTTGCAACACGCAGATCAGATTGGGAGGATGTACCTTGGATGACTGGAATGGCAACTTGGGCGGATATGGACATGCGCGGGGGGCTCTGAGTTGGGAGCCACGCAAGGGCGGGGTCATGAGAAGGACAAACCGGGTGGAAGTAATGGCAGGCAGACAATACAGATGGGATATGGATCATGGGATGGGGATGGAAGGATAGAGGTGGGCTAGGGTTCTGTACTTAGGGGTTGTAGTTCATTATTCTTGTTTACTTGTGGTTGTACCTAGGTTAGGGTTGAGTGGAAGGCTACTTGAACAGCACCCTCAACCCAGATGGTGGTTGGGGGGGGGGGCATTGGAAGGACATCATCATTAGATCACAGGAGGTTGGAAGGACTCTTTACTCTTACCTCTCTATCTCTCAATTGTAGGGTGAACAGTCACACTCAGGGTTTACAGACCCAAGGTACCAATAAATTCTTCACTTGGGAACCATTGAGGGAGAAGTCTTCTTCTGAATTCCACAACGGTCAGCCCAGGAGAGGAGGGTGGAGAGTGCAGGATGTACTGGAGAACTAGCAAGTGGTGGATGCAGGAGTAGACAGAGCTGTGGCTTGGGGCTCAGGCTGAGGTGGATGAAAGATTGGATGGATGGAGGCCAAGAAGGTTCAAACCCTGGGATGATAGCCATCTTGGACCCTACCCAAGCTTTCTCATATCTATCCTTCAGCTCAAGCCATCAGCCCCTCTGCTAGTCAACCTGGGAAGGGTGGAAGGACTTAGCTCAGCTAAGATTTTAAATGTTCCTCTTAGGGTTTTTCTTGTGGATGGAACTACCATCCCATCAGGTCCAACAACAAAATAAGATTGATGGAAAAAAAAATAGGTTTATCGTAAGTAATGCAGATTCATTCATCACTTCATAAATCTGTCTGATCACAGTATTATCAACTATATTTTACATTTTTTCTTTGGGGGGGGGATTATTGAATACTGGACTTTGATAACAAGAAGGAGGTTCATTTTCATGCATCACAGGTTCATCCCATGTACCATAAGATTTTGATTAGGTTTATATCTCACAAGATCATCAGGATTCATCAGATAAAGGTGAGGACATTCCAGGATGACTCAGATCATGACAGTGGGTTCAATAAGTTGTACAAAAAAAAAAAAGAAGAAAAAAAAGAAAAAAAAAGAAGAAAAAAAAGAAGAAAAAAAATTAAATGAAAAAAAAAAGAAAAAAAAAAGAAAAGACAAAAGAAAAGACAAAAGAAAAAAAGAACAAAAAAAAAAAGAAAAAGAAGAAAGAAAGGGAAGAAAGAGAAGGAAGGGGAAAAAAACAAAAGAAAAAAAAAGAAAGTAAAAAAAAAGTAAAAAAAAAAATAAAGTTTTTTGTCTCCCTCATGATCATCATGAAATCAGTTTCAGTTTCAATTTCCATTTCAATTTCAATTTGAATTTGATTTTTTTTTGGATCTGTCATCTCTCAGATTTGATGTTTTCTTCAGGATGATGAGAGGCCAATCAGAAACACAAAAAACTAATTTGATCTCAAACTCAAATCTCTAAAGGCTTTCATATGATCATCAATCATATCTATTTATCTTTGTTTTTTTTTTTTTTAAAAAAAAAAAAAATGAATTGTTGGTTGAAAGTGATGATGAATTGTAAAATAAGGATTGGGATGATAATTCTAAAACTCCTCAAAAAATCCATGCCTCTAGACACCCTTTTTCTATTTCATATATTAAAGTTCTTTATTCTATCGATCCATCTTTAAAGATTTGATTCATAAATAAATCTCTATTCTTCTTCTTGCTTTCTTTCAACATATTCAGTCATCAGATCAATTCCAAACATCTAACCACAAACATTGTTCTTTTGACTTTGTTTTCTTTGTTAATTTTTATTTTCTTTTGTTTTGTTTTTTGAATTGAATCAAATTGAAAAATGTTTGAGGTTTCCCTGAATAAACCGATTTCCTGAAAATTTTTATAAAAACACACCTTTTGGAATCCTTTCCTTCAGATATATGCATGTATCACCAGGGGAAAAATGGACACACATGCTAGCATGTGCCACCCTGTAAACATGTTTCAACTTGGTGACAACTGGGTTTTAACTCTGTCCTAATTCAGTCTATCTAATCAAATAACTCCCAAATAACCACACCACAACTTCTGTTGAAATACTCTATAACAAATGTGAAATCAAATATCATTCATGCTTTAAAGGAGTTTCAATTGTAACTCAAGGTTTGTTTTAGATTTCTAATAAATTTTGGTGATGTATGATTGAAAAATCAGCTTGATGTAGATTATACTATTTTTTTTTCTATTTTTTCATCCTTGGAATTTTTTTTTTTATAAAATTTCAAGTATCTTTCCAAAAAAAAAAAAAAAAAAAAATATGAAAATTTAAATAAATCAATAGATCTTGGGAGAATATGACTGCTGCAAATCTGGAACTTAAAATTTTTAACGGGAAACCACCCCAGCTGGGTCCTTATGGGTAATGTTAAATTCATGGCTCATTGAGCCATGTAAACAACTCTGTACACCGCTCTTTGAGTTGTGTACATGGCTCAATGGGCCATGTGGCACCCTGCACAACTCAAATGAGCCATGTGGAATGCTACACAGCTCAAATGGGTCGTGTGGCATGCTAAACGGCTCAAATGGGCCGTGTGGCGTGCTTCACGACTCAAATGGGCCGTGTGGCATGCTACACGTCCCATTTGAGTTGTAGGGCATGCTAAACAACCAAAATCAAGTTGTGTAGCCTCCACCAAATCATAAATAATAAATAATAAATAATAAATAATAAAAAATAAATAATAAATAATAAATAATAAATAATAAATAATAAATAATAAATAATAAATAATAAATAATAAATAATAAATAATATATAATATATAATATATAATATATAATAAATAATAAATAATAAATAATAAATAATAAATAATAATAAATAATAAATAATAATAAATAATAAATAATAATAAATAATAAATAATAATAAATTATAAATTATAAATTATAAATTATAAATTATATGGAGTAGTGTATGCGCCCCCATGCGTTGAACGGCTCTCACATGCCTGGAGCGGTGTAAACCGCTCCCACATGACTGGAGCCGTGAATTCAACATCACCCAGATCCTTGTTCATTTTTTTTTCAAAAAAAAAAAACATATATCCCGTTTCCAAACTGGTTCTTTTAACTAATATACTCACCAGGATGGGCCTGTATATGCATCATAACTTATATTAAGACACTAGTATTTCAGGAATATTGGATCAAGGCTTCAAGATTTGAAAGAGATTATCATAAGCTAATTATTTCAAAAAAAAAAAATAATATCAAGAGTTTGATTTGCTACTTTATTCATACTAAAAGCATATTACTCAACTTTTAAAAATCTTTCAGGGGCTTTTTTCTCATGTTTTTGATTGATATTGAATAGAAGCATCACTCTTGATTCTGATTTTACATCATAGTCAGGATGTTCAACATTGTGTTTCTCAAAAATTGATTCATGAAGGACATGACTTAATCACATAATAAAAGCATAATTTCAGCTAAAATTTTTAATAAAGGGCCCCAATTTCAAATTTTAAAAAAAATTGTTTTTTTTTTATTGGTTAATCATGTTGAATTTTTTTGCAGAGTTGACTCATTAGCTTCATAAAACCCACAACAGAATGGATAGAAATAATTGGTGAGTCAGTGAGACAAAAAAAAATCTATAATTTCTTTCCAATTATTTTCCCCTTGCTGATATTCCTTTTTGTTGGTACAATTATAGAAAAACAATCCATTAGGAGAATTTGAAAGCTATGATTATGTACTGGCTCTCCTGATTTACCTGCAGCTTCCTTAGTTTTATATATTCTCATGATGGAGTGAAATCTGGTTTTGGTTTTTTTCATTGACTCCAAAGCATCATCTTTGTACTGAATTCATTTTGAAATGTATTGAACAGGGAATTTTTATAATACATCATTGCTAAATTTATCAAATGAAATTTTTCACAAATCAACTATTCAAAAGTCCCAGCTCTTCCAAAAATCTTGGTCAGTTTCTTTCCAACTGTTGAATGGTCTTGAAGATTTTTTGGGTAGAATTTGGTTGTTTTATTTTGCACCTATCACTTTTCTAAAAATACCTTTTGAATATTTCACAGGTAGATATAAATCAAAAAAATAAATGGCAGTGTTTCCCTTGGAGAAGGGGGAACACAGATTCAAGGTATTTTAATTTGTGGAACTTGAGTTTTATCCCCTTGAAGATATAATTACAGTTGAGGGTTGATGGAGTTATAGATGTTTAAAGTATTGGATTGGGGTTTAAAATATGTGTTTAAAAGCTCTCTGAAATGAATTGATTCCACAAAAGCTTTTAAATTGAGACAGAAATGCTGCCCAGAATTTTGCCCAAATGTCTGGGGGAAAGTTTATGCATTCAATAGATTCTTGATCTATCAGCCTTTAATTCAACTTCTTTACTCAGATGCTTACTGGAGGATCAGTTGGAAATCTTTCCAAATTATTTGGCTCTATTTGCCTGCTTGAAATCCTCAAAACAAAAAGAAATTACTGACCAGTACAAGCCTAGCGTAATTCATGATCATACGGCCAAATCAAGAGTGGCAGATCTCCAACTTGGTTCAATTTTACAATGTTCACCAAATCCAATCAAGTCTTTGTCCTTCCAAATTGTTGTAACTTCTCAATCAAAGTTTGTTGAACCAAATCCAACATGCTCACCAAGAAGAGCTGATAAATTGGGCCAAGAGTTGGCCCAGAGATCAATTGATTATGGAGTACCTGGGATCTAATGGTGCAACATGTGTTTGCTTGAAAAGCATGGCAGAAGTGATGATGATGATGGCAAAAAATGATGGTGATTGTAATTTGCAATTTTGAAGTCCACAAGTAGTGGGAAAAGACAATGAGGATTGATTGATGAAGTGTTTCAAGTTGATGAAAGTATCACTTGCCAGGACTCTTCAAGCCCTTTGCACCCATTTGAGTCCAGAGTTATCCTTCCGGTCCTCCGCCTCCTCCTCCTTGTCTTCCTCTTGGAAATCCAATCCCAATCATCATCAGGATAAACTCATGCTCAAATCCTGGGTGAAGAACTCCTTCCTAGGAACTCTCCCTCTACCATCAGCACTACCATCAATTAATTAAGATCTTGGCCTGGAGTTGTTGGCCTCCTTCCAGTTTGTCTTGAGTTTGTTTTTTTCTTGTTTGATTAAATTCCTCATGCTCTCTCAACTTTTAAAACCCCAATTTGGCTTCTACCCATCCAAGAACTAAAACAATCAAATAAAATCAGCTTTAATTCTTTTCCAGTCATCCCCAAGAAAGTTTGAAATCATGTTGATTTTGATTTTGGTTAGTGTGATTGTTGCCCATAGAAAAATGAAAAAAGAGAGAAACAAAGATGATGAGTGAGTGAGTGAGTGAAAGTTTGAGTCCTCAATCCTCTCTGCTGAATCTCTCATCCCAATACATTGTGGATTCCCCCCCCCTGGTACTAGTTTTCCTTATTCTGTTAATTAATGCCACCCTGGCTCTGTGTCAAGTCTCTGTGTGACAGACACATGTGAATTGTATGAGAGTTTGAACTGATTTTGATGTTGGTTGGGAAAAAGTTACATGTTTTTTATTTTTGAGATACAGTTTGCTTAATCTCCATTTATAACAGAGTTATTTCTGTCAGTAACACCAAAATTACAGGGGGCACATTCTAGCATGTGCCTCCATTTTCCCCTGGGTGTATAGGGAATTTTTTTTCTCAACCCTTAAAATCTCAAAACTTAAAATCTTGCAGTTCTGGCATTGCAGGGGTGTAATCAACACACTCTAGAATCCCTAAATTCCCACTTTGTTTTTTTTTTTAAAAAAAAAATGAATTTGGTATATTTGACACTGCATTTTTGTGCATCTCTTGGAAAGGGAAAAAAAAAACATCTAGAAAGGATTTTGAATTGTTTGATATCCCTTTTAGAATAATTCACAAATCAGATGAAAATAAAGATAATGGGAGCTTTCCTTGAACCTTATCTGAAAGGCTTTTGCTTGAATATTTTTAAATTTTAAATCTAAAATTATTGTATCATTATAAGGCTATTCAAATAATTTTTTTTGTTATTTTGTGGGATTTTAAAAGAGCTTTTATGCCTTTAAAAATTCAAAAAAGCTAGAAAATTTAACAAAAAACTATATTATCTTGCAAGTTTTTCAAGACAATTTCAAGTAAGTTTTTTTTTGATGTTTTGAAGAGCACTGGCTGGTAAACCACATAGAATGAAGTTAAAAAATGTGATTTGAGAACTTATTCAGGTTATATCAAACCTTCAAAATAAGCCTCAAAAACAAAATCAAAATCATGTAGGGATGGATGGGGACCTCATGGAATTTTTTGTGATAATTCTTTCTAATGTTGAAGATTTATATTCCAACCATTTCAGAAAGGCAAAAATGAATTCAGATACTATCAGTTTCAAGAAAACTGTCCTGTTTTTTCATATTTCTTGTCCAAATTTTCAGAGTTTCTGTCAGCTGTTTTATTTTATCTGTCCTATTGTTTCAATTTATTGTCCTATAATAAAGTTTTTTCTCCTAATTTTACTATTTTTGTCCTGCAATGAAAAAAACCTGTCTTTTCCATAAAAAAAAGGCTTTCCAGTCTTATCATGTTTTTGTCCTGTATTTTCAGTTTTTCTGTCTGCCTGTTGATTTTTGTGGAAAATTTTTTTATTTTGGGAAAATTGAGTATAAAAAAAATGTTATTTTTTTTCATTTCAACCAACATGTAATTTTCTCTTGCCTAAATTAAGTACAGGAAAATTTTTACTTAAGTAATTCACATGATCAAGTAAAAAAAAAAAAAATCAAAAGAAAAAAACTTGAGGAAAAAAAAGAAATTAACTAATTTGAAGATAAGAGCTAGGATTGTTGATAATATTGCCAGTTATAGGTTGCATATCACCACATGATTTGTAAACTCTTTGGCAATGGTTGAAGCACTTTTGTGAAACTTCTGATGTGATTTCCTGTTCAATAGCCTGATGGATTGCTTGTGCAAGATCTTTCTGGCTTCAAATGTCTTGATTCTTGACTTTGATTTTGATGATGTTGAAGACAAGTTCAATTGGGTTAAGCATGGGAGAGTATTTGGGAAGAAATTCTATTTTTTTTTTGGGGTAGACTCCTTCATTATAAGGACAGCTCAATTGAAATATTCTACACAATAAATTGGTGTGTTGTCCATGATAATGAGGGAGTTTGGCGGGCATCTTTCATGTAGTCGGAGAAGGAAGTTGGCAATGTCAAGGGAGATGGTACCACCTTTTTTTTTACTGTCCTTGTTCAGCAATCCATGATAGATCATTCCTGAATTTGCCAGAGCACCAACAAGATGGATCATGCTTCCCATAGCAATGGTTTCAAGGGAAGCTTTCTGAACTGAATAAAAACAAAAGAAACCAAAAAATAAAAAAAATAATGATCATTGCGATCAAACTCAAAAAGAATCAATTAAAAAAGAAACGACTTACTGCAGAGTGCAAAAGCATGAGTAGGTTGAGTCTGAGAGTTGAAAACAGAATCATCAATAAAGATGAGGTTCCTTCCTAAATCAGTGAGACAATTGAGAAAAAAATTTTGTTGCTTTTTTAGGAAGTAAGCCTTGTTCCACTTGCCAGTAGCTGGGGTGACCATCTCCCAGGTGATGTCAAGATTGTTCCAAACCTTCTGGATTGAGGGGATCAAGATAGAGACATCAAACTTGTCCTTGATGTGGCCAGCTAGGTCCTTCAAACGCAAGGATGGATTATCTTCAAGATGCATCAAAGTTGATGCAATGATTTAATTGGAAATCTTTGACTTGGATCCTTGTTTTGCTCTCAATCAATCCTCATTTCCATCTTGAGCCTCACCTATAATCCATCAAACTTGACGGTTGGAGATGCCAAAAGTTTTGGCAACCTCCACTTGAGATTTGCTTTTGTTGAGGACTTGCTGTTCAACCAGGTTTTTGATGTTTTCACTGATTTGTTGATGAGGTTTTCTTGCCTGACTGATTTGGGATTTTGCTTTCTTCTGTTTTTCTTCATTTTTTTGAAGTTTTTTGAAGGCCTTTGATAGAGCCAGGTTGGAGGTAAGGTGTAAATGGGCTTCTTGGATAGCCAAGGAGTGGGCCTGAATTTCTCCTTGGTATTTGCCAGCCTCATCTTCATAACCCTGGGGAAGCTCATTGTCATTGATTGTTTCATCCATTGCTATACTGAGGCAAATCACACCCAAAAAAGAAGAAAAAAAATAGTAAGTGAGTTTATATACTTATTTGATTGATCCAATTAAAAAAAATAGGAAATGAGAGTACCTACCGCAATGATGTCAGAGGTTGATGTTGGAGGGGGATGTGAAAGGTGGATGTTGGTGGTTGATGTTGGCTGTGGTTGATGTCAAAGGTAATGGGTGTGGTGTGAAGGCCAATGCAATCTCCTGTCCTGTTTGGGCAAAAACCAGACAGGAAACCCAAAACAGGTGACCTGTCACTTGAAAATTCAAGCAACAGTTTTTTCCCGCGTGCGTCCAGGTTTTTCCCCAGGCTGTCTGGCCATTTCAGTATTTTGGCTGGCTGGAAATGCGCAACAAAAACCCTGGACAGTTTTCTTGAAACTGATAGTATATTTTAAAATTTCAGTATTTATTTGTCATTTCTTATTTTTATGTTTTATTTATTTATTTTCTATTAAGATTTATGTACTTTTCATTTTAATTTTTAATTTTAATTTTCAATTTTTTATTTCTTCTTTTGTTTTTCAAATAAATATTTATTGCTTTTCAAATATTCTATGATTTCTTGATTTTTAATGTTATATTCATTCTTAACTATCTTTTATTTTGAAGGTCAAAAACTTTGCCCAAACACAATTTCATGATTTTTACTTTTTTTAGGTAGATTTTGAAGGGTTGAGATTACCTCTAAAAATTCCAAAAAAAAAATTGAGTTGATTTTCAATTTTTTTTCAAAGATCTGTACCATTCAAAAATAACAAACCCTATATAAAAAGGATTAAAACAAGTATGAAAATAATGTCTTCCTTTTTTACAATTTGTAAATTTTTAGAGGCAAAAAACCTCTTGGCTGTGATAAATTCACAACCCATATGATTTTTAAACCTCTTTTCACAACTCAAAGAGTTGCAAACAAATTTGCTTACAACTTCCCCAAAATCAAAAAATCAAAAAATTGAAAAATAGTCATGAATAAGTTGTGAATGGCACACCACAACTGAAAACAAGTTGCGAACCATGCTACACAACCCAATTTCAGTTGGGAATGGGTTGTGTATGGTTGCAAATTGAGCACTTCCCAAAAAATTTTTAAAATTCCCAAAATAATGTTTTTTGAGCTCCTTGAAATTCTGGTAGATTAATTGAAGCTTTTAAAAAAAAAGGAAAAAAACAAGGAAAAACCCTTCAGATAAGGGTCAAAAATATAGAAAAAGCCTCCTTTTCTTGCATTTCTTTTGATTCTGGAATGGTTCTCTAAGGGGTTAAAAACAATTAAAAATTCTTGATAAACATTGTTTAAGGGACTTTGAATTCAATCTAGACAAATTTGCTTTCAATTATCCAAAATTCAAAATATAAAAAATACTGTGAGTTTAAGGATTTTAGAGTGCACATATTACATCCCTGAAACTTAAAAAGTGTTTGAGTTGAATTGTTAGGGGCATGAGAAAAATATGACCTGTAGGTACATATCCATGTACTAGAGTATTTCTGCCCAAACTTGGGCACTGATTGGAATTTAATAATATAATTTGCAATTAAATGTGCGTTGATTTTAAAATTTTAAAAAATAAAATTAACTTCCAATTTTCAATTAAGTAATGATTAAGGTAAAAAATTTGTTTCAATTTATCAATATAGGAGTAAGTAAAACACAGTATACATCTCAAATGCATCAGTTTCTGGGATGCGTGGCATTGATAACCTCATTTTAAGAAAATTCAACAGTTTCAAATGAAATGTAGTTTTCTGTTCTGTGTGTGACCAATCCATTTGCTGAGTTGCTTCTTCTTTGAAATTATACATATAAATGAATGTGGCTGAAAACTGGTTCTTCCAGATAAAGGCCAAGATTTGAAATTTTCTTACCTTGATATTTTTTTATTTTTGATAAGAAAGCAAAATTAACTGGAAACTGTTTGCAAATCATCTTGAAAGGGAGGCTATTTTAATCAGGGTCAGAAAACAAGGGGGTGCAGGGAATGGAAAGCAGCCTTCCTATGGAATCATCTGTTGCAATATTGGAAACTAAAAAATTTCATCCCAATCTGAAAGAATATCAAGAAATTTCCATTGAAAAGCCAAGTTTTACAGAAAATGTTCCTCAAAATCATCATTGGGTCACCAAACTTCAGATTCAAGCTTTCAGGATAAGATTTGAGAAGAAATAATGTATTTAGTAAGTATTGTTTGTATCAATTTTTATTATCATCTCCAGCAGATTCATGGTTTTAGTGAGTATTCAAAGTTTGTTTTTATTTATTTACAGGAAGAGAATGTAGTAGCAATGTATCTATTTTGCAGACAGCTTTATTTTTTAAATATGAGATAAAATTTCATATTAGATAAATAATTTCAATGAAGCCATGTTTCAAGTTTGTAAAATATTCTTGATTAATCCATCCAAATAGGGAGTATCAGAGTTAAGCAAACCCGCCATTTTTTAATGGCGGGTTTCAAACCAAATCTTCCATTTCAAATCCACCATTAAAAATCAAAAAACCCCATTTGTTTCACATCAGACGTGTCAGAGTTACCTGGAAAGAAGTGGGTTTTTTCAAGTAAAGTATATAAAGGCTTCCACCACCTGTCCACTTCATACACCCCTGGTTTTCCACCTCCAAACTTGGAAAAATTCTAACTCCAACCTCATTGGAACAAAATTTGATTCTTTTCTCTTCATCTCTTCATCACTATCCTCATCACTTCATCACTCTCATCCCTTTATCACTTTCATCACATCCAACTAACTCTCATTGCATTGCTATCCTCATCATCCCCTCACCCTCATTGCTTTATTGCTTTCATCACATCCTAACTCTCATTGCTTTATCCCTCTTATCACTTCATCACTCTCATCTCTTCCTATCCTCTTTGCTTCATCACTCTTATGATGGCCCCTCTCAAATCCTCCCCCGCAAGTCCATTAAAAAATCCAATTGACAAAAGCAAACATCCCCCAGGAACTCAACATCCAAAAATCCTCCCCATAAGATTCCAAAGGCTCAATTCAGCTCAAGAGATCTGATAACATCATCCTGGTAAACTGGCTCAAAATTCCTTCCAACTATGATACTTGCTTTGGATCCAACATTGAAACACGTGTTGTCCAACCTCCATCCTCTAAGTTCAATGGTTATCTCCTGATGGGCAATGAACTCAAGAATAAAACAAAAGGTAGGCTGGATCTTTCATCCAAACAGATGAGGGAGCAATTCAAGCATTATCAAGGCAAGTACAAAAAGTCCCACTCCATGTCAATCTCCACCGGCTTTGGATTCACAGACTCCAACAAAGCCAAGGGAATAAACTAGGTGTTTGATAAGTTGGACTCCATGTTTCCTTTTTATATTCAAATGGATGGAATGTTTGAGAAGAAGGCCAAAATAACCCCTCTAGCTGCTTTTGATGCCCAACAATCTGATTCAGTTGATGCCAAGGACTTGGCTGGGGATACTCAGCCTAGCAATGAAGACCTTGATGAAAACTTTGCCTTTGAGTGGCCCACATCCAATTCCAAGGAGGATATTCAAACACAATCAGCTCCATTCATGTCTACTTCTTCATTGATTGATGAGTCAGACCCAAACTTGGACCCCTCACTTACTTCTTTTGATAGCTCTATTCCTGGGGTGGAAGAACTGGAGGAATTGGCAAATGAGGAGATTGTCATTCCCATATCACCATTGCCATCAACATCTGCTCAAATCAGGAACCAAGTTCTTTTCTCTTCTTTCTGATGAATCCCGACTGATTTAGCTTCAAAATAAACAGGCTCATCCATTCCTGAATGGCCAAGTACTCAAGCCAATGGGGCCTCCCACATCCCCTTCAAATGAGAGAAATGATTTTCCCACACAAACCTCCTCTTCAAAGTGAAAGCAAAAGGTCTCCAATTCCATCAACATCAACCCCAATAGCATTCAAAAGAGGAGAAACACTCCAAATTTTTTGGGCTTTGAGGAGATCATGGAGAAGCAAGATTCAAGTGAGCCCATTGGATTATCCTTGCTTTCAGAATAAAGGTCATTCCTATTCCCTTCTGAAAAAAATCAAAATCACAAAGTGAATCTGAAAAACTTCAGTTTGAAAAGGAAAAGTGGGATTGTCAACCAGCTATTGATTTTCAAAAGCAGAAAGGCAAGAGTTTGGATCATCAACAAAAATGGGATGCTGAGTCAAAGTTGAAACAGTCTGAGCTAGAATTCCAAAAAGAGGAAAAGGAGAAGGATTGACAGCAAGCACAACTGGAAATGGAGAGGGAACAACTGGAAACAGAAAAAAAAGGATAAGTGGTCAATGGCTGCAGCATACATTGGTAGCAGCAGAACAGCAGATGAATTAAAGCAGATTACTCAAATGCTGGTCTTGTAAATATATTTTCTTTGATGAAAAACTTCCACCAATAAAAAAATATTTTTTCTTTTTATTTATATTTTTTTTCCAGGAGTATATTTTCCCACTCCACAAGTCCCTTCAAGTGTTTTGAGTTGTTTTGTTGATTTGCATTGACATTTCCATTCTTGTATGAGTGGCAGTATCCACAGCAGGAAAAGTAAAGTGCTTGTACTTATTGGCTGCCCAAATCATTTTCACTATACCTTTCTACTTGAAATAAATTCCAAATCTGAGGTCAGGAAAAACAAATTGGCCTTCTGATACTTCATATTCATCCATAGTTTCAATAAGTTGTCCATTTGATTTCTTGGTTGGAACTGCAAGTAAAAAGGAATACTCATAGATTTAACCTTTGTCAATGTGAGGTGAGTTGTAAAACGATTCAGATGTAAAAGTGACATGTGGAGAGAAGTCAAAGGGAGTAGGCCGTGTGAACGTTACATGCGGAGAGCAGTCAAAGGGAGTAGGCTGAGAACCAAAGTTGAGTGATGAGAAGGAGGGATGCCACTGTCCTTCATTATCTCATGGTCTGATTCAAAGGGAATTCTGGCCAAATTTCAAAAAATTTGTCCTGAAATTTAAGAGACTTTGTCTGCCTTAAGATTGAGAAAGGCATGCTCTTGAGGGGAAGATTGAATAGATGATTTCTTCACATGGCATCCAAATAACTCAAAGGGGTCCATCAATTCCCACCATCCAATTGCCCGCATGTTTCCACCCCAAGATCTTGAGGGACCAACAGTGTTGAAAATGTTTTTTGACTGGTGAAGGAAATTTGTCACAAAGTTGATTTCCTTCTTGTCTTGGTCAGAAAGTTTTTTCAATGGGACAAATTAAATTATTGCAACAAGACCCTTGTGATCAGATTTATTGAGAACAATTACTTTTCCATGGCTGAAGAAATGGAATTGCTTGATTGTCTGCTTGGCATGTTTGAACTTGGCAGGTGATGGTTTTTTATTGTTATTTTCATTTTCAGAATTGATGGCAGGATACAGATCCAAAGGTTTTAGTTTTCATCCAGACCATACAAGCTTTTCATTGATTCCCTCCTCTGCAAGTTCCAAATAGATTTCCAATGCCCTCATTTGATCCCTCTTTTGCTGCAAATCCCTCTGCTTGCCACCTCTCTTTATTTTTGGCACCTCATCTCCTTCCATATTGTTCCCTCCCAGGAAAATGCTCTGCTTGGGGTGAGGATCAAGGAGGGATTTGATTTAGCATATAAAATTGTGAGTACGGTTGGAGAAGGGATTGAATTGAAGGAAAAGCTGTCAAAAAAGGATTGCCAAAAAAAACTTCAGTAATGTGATCACAAAAAAAAATTACTGGGCGTGAAATAATTGGGCCAGGCTTATTAACAAAAAAAAAATCAGTCATGTCATCACCAAAAAAAAAAAATACCTGGGTGCAAGTCGTAGTTTCCATCCAGACCATGAAACCTTTTCATTTATTCCCTCCTCTGCAAGTTCCAAAGAGATTTCCCATTCCCTCATTTGATCCTTCTTTTTCTGCAAAGCCCTCTGCTTGCCACCTCTCTTTATTTTTGGCACCTCATCTCCTTCCATCTTGTTCCCTCCCAGGAAAATGCTCTGCTTGGGGTGAGGATCAAGAATGGATTCAATTTAGCGTATAACATTGTGATTACGGTGGGAGAAGGGATGGAATTGAAGGAAAAGCTGTCAAAAAAGGATTGCCAAAAAAAAAAAGAGAGAGAAACACCAGTCATGTGATCACCAAAACAAAAAACAAAAAAAAAAGTAAAAAATTACTGGGTGTGGGTGTGAACTAATTGGGCCAGGCTTATTACCCCCCCCCCCCCCCCCCCCCCCCCCCCAAAAAAAAAAAAAAAAAAAAAAAAAAAAAACGGCACATCATCACCAAAAAAAGAAAAAAAAAACAGTCACGTCATCACCAAAAAAAAAAAAAAAAAAAAATTAACTGGGTGCAAGCAAATCAGGCTGGGCTTTGGGGTGGGCCTTGGTTCAGGATTTGGGCCGGGCTAGGTGGGCCAGGGGGGATGGCGCCCGGCAGCAAGGCCAGGAAGGGGGGTGGCTTGCGGGGGATCAAGGGGGGCGGATGAGAGTGAGGCAGGGGCGGGGCTGGCAAGCCAAGGGAGACCAAGGGGTGGGGGCGGACCGGAGCAAGGGGGCAAGAAAGATGGGAGGGGGGGCAGACTGGAGCAAGGGGGCAAGTGAGGAGGGGGGGGGCAAGGCTGTTGAGCCAAGCAAGATGGGAGGGGGGTGAAAGGCCGGCAAGCTGAGGGAGACCAAGGGAGGGGGGAGAGGGGTGGTGTTGGTGAGGGAGTGGGAGGGAGTGAGAGGGAGTGAGAGGGAGTGAAAAGGGGAATGAAGAGGAGGGTGGGTGGAGCTTACCTGGGGAATCAACCAAGGGGGTGGGGGGGGTGAAAGGGGATGGAGGTGGATGAATCAAAGGATGAGCATTGGATGATGGGGGGGATGAGGAGGAGGGAGGGGAAGCTTACCAGGGGTGCAAACCTTTAACTTATTGAGTTATGATTTGAATTTCAGACCAGCAGGCTGTTTGAAGACAATGAGAAGAAAACATGAGAATCTTGAAGATAACCCTATGACAGCTTTTGAGAATTACATGAAGAAACACCAACACAGAAGAAAAGTAACCAATGCTTGACTATGGCTAGACAAAGGAGCAGTAGGAGGACACGGAAAGGTTGAGAGAAACTGAAAAGAAGGGAAACAAGTTGAGTTCCACATAAGTTAAGATAACACGGACTGATCTCACCAGTTACGTATAGGCAGCTGATGTTTCTAGATTAGTAGTGAGGATTGATCTTGAGGATTTGATTGACGGTTTGATTGAAACTTATATTGGAGTTGACTTGAGTCATATTGTAACTTGAGAGTTGATTTGTGTTGAGGATGTTGATGGTGGTCATAGGGTGAAGAGAGATGAAAGAATGAAAGAAACAAATAAAAAAGAGAAGAAAAAAAGAATGAAGAGATGTCTATTGAAAAACAAACTGAAAGAAGAAAAGAAAGACAAGACAGAGATTGAGGACCATTGAGGATAGAGTCCCTCTCTCTATCCAGAGTGTTCACAGTGGTACCCGCACACCCGTGCTACCACAGGCGGTCATGCTATAGCTTACACTTCCCTTAACTGGAGATTAGTCCAGGTTATCTTTGAAAATCATGGAAGTGAACTTCTTCAGTTGATTCAGATTGACGGCCTTGGTGAGGGGATTGGCAAGCATGTCTGATGTGCTAATTAGGTGGATTGAAAGTGCTTTGGCATTGAGCTCTTGCCTGAGTCCCTTTTTCTTGAGGTCCATGTGTCTTGTTTTGGCATTGGATCCAAACTTCCTGAGTTTATCATCCAAACCTTTGTTTTCTATGAGATGCTTCAAGGAAGTTAGGTTGATTTGAAAGACTTCACCCAACAAGTGTTAAAGCCACTTGCCTTCCAGGTAGGAGTCAAGTAATGAGTTGAGCTCAGCCTTGGTTGAAGAGTATGTGATGTTACATTGCTTGTAACTGTTCCAGGAAAGAGGGGAGCCAAAAGCCAGACAGAGATATCCCAATTGGGACTTGCAACTAGTGGGGTCCTCACCCCAGGAGGCGTCACTGAAACATTTGATAGGGTCCTTTGATCCATCATAGGTGAGAGTGAGCTTCAAATCTTTAGTGAAGTTGAGATATTGCCATGTCCGCTTTAGTTCTTTCCAGTGTGTTAATCCAGGCTTGTTCTGAAAGCAAGCTAGGCTGGAAACAGAGTAGCTCAGATCTGGTTGAGTTTGGCTGGCTATATAATTCAGCAGTCCTATTGCTGATTTATAGTTGAAGTTGATTTTCTTTAATAGTTCAAAGTCTTCATCTGAGGCATTGCTAAGCTGACAGTGAGGAGTTAGTGGGATAGAGCAGGGTCAAGATTCAAGTAGTCCCAGTTCCTCCAGGCCGTGCATGATGTGTTTGGGTTGACTCAGCATGATACTGGTAGCTGTCCGTTCAAATTTCATACCAAGTATGGTTTCTGGTTTGTGGGACTGGGAATTCTTGAATCAAGCGTTGAATTTGTTGTCAAATTCGTTCCCCTCTCCCACTGGAATGAGTTTTTTGACATGTAAAAACAGAAACAACCAATTATCCTTTGACTTGTATAGACATGGGTTGCTGTTGGATTCCGTAAATCCTACTGACTTGATCCAGTCGGTGAGCGTCTCATACCAGTTCTTTGGTGATTGCTTGAGTCAGTACAGGCTTTTCTTGAGTCTGAGATATTTTCAGGATCAATTGCAACCTTGAGGAGTTTCGATGATCACCTCTTCTTCTATAGGATCATGTAGAAATGGGGCCTTCACGTTGTATTGGCAAATGTTGGGTTTGTGTTTCAAGGCATATAGCAGGATAGTTCTCAACAATGCAATCTTGCCGGTTGGAGAAAACGTCTCATTAAATTCTAGGCCATATACTTGATTGAACCCCTTGACGCAGATCCGGGCTTTGTGAATGACAACCTTGTTGTGGGAATTATCTTTTGTTTTGAAAACCCAGGTGGTGTCCAAAGGATTCAGTGGTTCATCACCTTCATAGTCTTCCCAAACTTCCTGCGCTTCACATTGATCTATCTCCCCTTTGGTTGCTCCTCCCCACTTCATGCTATCCTTGCATCAAACTGCTTGATCAAATGTTTTAGGCTCAAAGTAGTGATGGAAACCATACATTTGCGGAGTTCTAATGGTAGACCAATTGCGGAGAGTTCTGGTAGGCTCTTCAACTTCCTCTGGTCTTCTTTTGCTGACTTCAGGGATAATCCGTTGAGGAGAGGGGCATTGTGAGTTTGAGTTTGATTCAGTATTGGAAGATGGGGACTCTTCATCAGATGAGTTGATTTCAGCGGGTGGATCTTGATAATTCATACGGGCGGCTGAGGCTTCTTCTGTTTTCGGCTGAGGAGCACTGTCACTAGGCTTAGATAGACTGAAGTCAATGTCCACGGTTGAGACAATCCCCAGGTCCTCAATGGTCTGCTTCAAAAATCAAACGTGTTTTTATAGCATGATGTGACCGTTGGGCAATAGGATCCTGTAGGATAGCAGATCTCGATTGTAGCCAATCAGTTTTTCTTCAATTCCTTTGGGGTTGAATTTTTTGCCCTTGATCCATTTTTTATTTAGCGCAATTGTAGTGATCCCAAGTGGTTGTAGGTAGTTGGATGGGAGTGAACGCTGTTGGATGAGTTCCCAAGGGGAGAGCTCTAGATCATCCTTTGCTATTTGATTAAGACTAATGCAGCATGACTTGAGTACCTCTGACCAATATTTCTTGGGAAATTTTGCCAAGATCAGGGATGATCTCACACTTTTGACAATAGTTTGATTGGCTCTTTTGGCCCTACCATTTTGTTTGGGATGATGAGGCTCAGTGACCAGGTAATTGATAAATTTCTCCTTGAGATATTGTACTAACCTTTTATTAGTGAACTCGGTACCGCCATCTGAACACACCGTAGATGGGTAATAGCCGCACTTTTTTTTCTGTTTCTCAATGACCTCAATCAGTCTAGAAGGTGTGTTGTCCTTGCAAGTCAGGGGGATACCCAAGATATCGCCAGAGTAGTTGTCCACTACCCTCAGGATATTCTTCTTGTGCCTATGCAATTCCGGCATTATTGGGCTAATAAAGTCTAGGTGTATCTTCTCAAACGGTCTGGTGGCCAATGTGGAGGAAGCCTTGAACGGGGATTTTGTAATTTTGCACAGGAGGCAATCTTTACATTCAAACCTGCCCATTCTAGTGGCATTGTATTGAACTCCTTTGATTTTGGACAGTTGACCAAGTGATGCGTGACCATACCTCAGGTGAAGGTCCTTAAGAGTCCTTGGTTTGTTGAGTTGCGTCCAGAAACATCCTTCTTCTTCTCCTCCCACTTTGAATGGATTATATAGAACAAAGAGAATGTTGATGATGGAACTGCAACAGACTGTATCTTTTCCTTTTCATACTTCAAAATTTCCTGTCTTTGCTTCAAGAGTGCATCCCTGTTTGACAAGTTTCCCTGGACTAACAAGATTGAAAACTATATCTGGAACGTATAAACAGTCAGAGAGTGTAATCAAGTGGTTTTTCCATTCCAATCTGACTGTTCCAATTCCTTGGATTGGCAAATTTGCGTTGGCCTTTCCTGTCGTGATGAACTCTCCGGAGTACGGTTTGAGAGTGGTAAAGAATCTTGATTTGTTGAAGATTTGAGAAGTGGCTCCACTGTCAATCAGGATGTTTCTCTCCGCTCCCACATTAGAGTCAATCCATCTAGTTACAAAGGCGTGGAAGTGAGCGGACTCTTGAGATTATTTTTTTTGTCTTTCCATTTACTTTGGTTTTCTCTCCACCATTTGGGGGCTTTGTCTGGATGAAGATGAAAGCATTCTGATTTGGAGTGATTTTTATCTTTTTTTGGATTGTGATACCCCTTGATACATCAACTTGCCAGGTGATTTTTTGTCTTGGTCCTCTTCATGGTCAGAGCTGTTTCAGAGGTCCCCCTTGACGTTCCTTTTTCAGTGAGTTCGCCCCTGACTTCATTGTGGTATTGAATGAGATGATTACACAAAAATTCCACGGAGATCTGCTTGTCCAAGTGCATGAGCTTTCTTTTGAGATCCTGCAGGTTTTCCGGAAACTTGAACATTGTCAGATACGCCAGAATGTCATTCTGTAATTCTATGCCAATGTTGATCATCTTTTTGATGGCCGTTTTGATGTTGGTGAAGAAGTTTGTGATCTCATCTTCTTTGAAGGTTATGTGTAGGAAATCATTAAAGATTCTTGCCCTGTTTGAAGCTTGAGAGGAAGAGAATTGTTCCTTGATAGCCTGCCATATCTCTTTTGCAGAATTGATGTTGGCTGCACTGATGACGTTGTTGTGCGTTATTGAATCCACCTTTGATATGAGAAGTAATTGAATCTTGTTTTTGTCCTGGCTCTCGAGGGTTCCGGAGGTTGATTCAAGTGCTTCCAGTACTCCCCTGAGCTTGACCAATGCCATCATCTTATCCTTCCAGGTTCCATAATTTTCCTTGGTTAGTAACGGGGTTGTTTTGAGAGCTGTTTTGAGCATTGCTTGACGGAAGGAATCCAACAAGAATCCTGATCCAGACGCCATAGTCCTTTTTCTTGCTGGTCGTATTGGTAGAGCCTTTGGCTTTTAACCATATAACTTATTGAGTCATTATTTGAATTTCAGACCAGCAGGCTATTTGAAGAAAATGAGAAGAAAACATGAGAATCTTGAAGATAACCCTATGACAGATTTTGAGCATTACATGAAGAAACACCAACACAGAAGAAAGGTAACCGACGCTTGACTATGGCTAGACAAAGGAGCAGTAGGAGGACACGGAAAGGTTGAGAGAGACTGAAAAGAAGGGAAACAAGTTGAGTTCCACATAAGTTAAGATAACACGTACTGATCTCACCAGTTACGTATAGGCAGCTGATGTTTCTAGATTAGTAGTGAGGATTGATCTCAAGGATTTGATTGACGGTTTGATTGCAACTTATATTGGAGTTGACTTGAGTGATATTGAGACTTGAGAGTTGATTTGTGTTGAGGATGTTGATGGTGGTCATAGGGTGAAGAGAGATGAAAGAATGAAAGAAACAAATAACAAAGAGAAGAAAAAAAGAATGAAGAGATGTCTATTGAAAAACAAACTAAAAGAAGAAAAGAAAGACAAGACGGAGATTGAGGACCATTGAGGATAGATTCCCTCTCTCTATCCAGAGTGTTCACAGTGGTAGGTACACACCTGTGCTACCACAGGTGGTCATGCTATAACTTACAAAACCAAAGGAGGAGGGGAGGAGGTGGGTGAGGTGGAGGTGATGGGTGAGGTGGAGGTGGTTGGTGAGGAGGAGGAAGGAGTGGACCAACCGGTGGTTTGGTGGGGTGAGGTGGGTGGTTTGACCAGTGGTTTGGTGGGGTTTGGTGGGGGTTTTGGAAGTTTTGAGTCTGTTTTGTCTAAGTCCACCCCACCAAATGAGAAGAAAAAAAAACAACTCAGCCTAGGAATATTGGGTGAACAACCAAAAAAAAAGAAATTCAGTGAAAAGATTTTTTACCTAATTCAAAATCAAACATTACTCATCAAAGCAAGCAAGGATGAGAGGAAGAATCCATTTTCTCATAGAAGAAGATGAGGGAAAAGATGAGAAAGGGATGACTTAAGGCAGATCAGGAATATAAATGATGTTCAAAATGTGATAGCCCTTTATATTAATAGAATTACAAGATCAACATTAGAACCCAAACCCAAATGGTCAAATTAAAATTATGTTTAGAAGTTAGAATACAACTCAAGTTGATCTTTGAGGTGATCAACCCAACAAGAGGCTTTTTTTGAAGTCATGGAACATGGTTTGGAAACTATGGGTGGGATTGGAATCACATCTCCCTTGAGAGCAAGCTGGACCCAATTTTTATTTTTAACAGAGCAAATTAAAATAGGATCTGATTGCTCTTTTACGCCCATTTTCATCAGAGTAAAAGTAAAACATGATTCCAATGAAATTAAACATATTGGTCTTCCATAATTATCTGCTATTATTTGACCCATGTCAAGCTTTGAAAGCCATTTTGAAGAGGGAATCTTTTCATTGATCTCATTAACATCAAGTATTTTTTCTATCTTTTCAACATCTTTAATGCCACCAACAATCTTAGCATAGCATATCTTATTTTTCCTCAATATTTCAAGCATTTCTTTTCTTACTTAAAACCATCCATGCTCATCATACCCAATTGATTTAGTAATGACTTTAAAACCACAATTTCCATCACTAACCAGATCCCAAACCCCAGCCAAGAACCTATGTAAGTTCTCAGGTATTTGATTGAGGTAATTCACTTCCTAAAATTAAAAATTAGTTAGCCACAATTCTAATCTCATCAAAGGAAGCACCACTCACCAAATATGAGCTTCTTTTTGACTCCTCCATTGCTTCTGCTTCATCATTCAAAAATGAATCTGATTCCGACCGCACCAAACCCAATGAACTTTCAATATCTTTTACTGAGCTATGAAATTCAGATGAAGAGCCATCCTTGCACTACAGAAATAATTACCCCATTAGTTCATCAAACCATAAAAATGGAAATTTCTCAAAATCAAAGACTTACTATCTTTGTCATTTCTGGTCCCCTTTTAAGTTTTTCTTGATTATTGTCCTCTGAACTATAAGATTTGGATGAAAAGCCATCCTTGCACATCAGAAATCATTTTCCCATCAGTTCATTACACCATAAAAATTAACATTTCTCACTTAAAATAAAATACTTACTGTTTTTGGTGTTTTGGGTCCCCTTCAAACCCTTTTTTCCCACTTGAATGCTCTTTTGGAATGCTCAAATTTTGAAAGCTCACAACAGGTTTCTTCAAATTTTGGTCAACCATGGCTTGACCTTAACAGATTTTGCTCAATCCTTGGCTTGGCAATAAAATTGGCTGTATTCTCAAGCTTTTACCTTAGAATCTCCAACCTAACTTCTTTGGGTTTTTCCCTATATATGGAATTCCACTTCCTTAACATTTAAAATTCTTCATCAAGCCCTGGATTGGTTTCAAACTGTCAAAAAAAAAAGAATTATCAATTTTTCAATTCAATAATTAATTTTTAAACCCAATAATTAATCTATCAATCCAATAATTGGTACCCTTCAAAAAACCCCACTTACTTCATTGGAAGGGTCATAGTCTAACTGCCACTGAGGATGAACATCCTTGGGCACAATGGATCCTCTTTATGCTAGTATTTCACCTAAAATGTGGGAAAAAGACAAGCCCATTTTTTTGAATATGACTTGGAGCACACCTTGCCATCATGACTGCGCTTTAACTTCTCAAATTGCTCTCCAATGAGTTTAATTGCCTCAATTGACAATTTGTAACCCAAAGGTGATAGTTTTGTTGGAAGAACTGTTCCCAAATTTTTTCAAGAGTTTTTAAGTGCTGCATTGACTGATTGTATTTGGCTTTCAAAATTTCCTTCAAGGTGTTTCCACCCATCAAAAATTTTCCCCAAAGATCCCACAATTAATTTTTTGAAAGTAGAATGGGCCCCTTCTACCCAAGATGTTGTTTTATTTCCAAATTCAGTTCTGAAACAAGTCCACGCCATTAAAAAAGTCTCTTTGATAGTGAAAATATTCTTTTCCATATACTCAAGTACATCCTTGCAGTCTTTCTGTTAAATTTCTGACCCTCTCTCTCTCTCTCTCTCAGATCTGTATTCTTGTATTTCATTTTTTTTCATCCTTTTCATACCTTTTATTTCTTTCCAATCTCTTTGTTACTTGTTTGATTTCAATTCAATCTCTTTGTTACTCAATCTCCATTACTTTCTGTCTTCTTTGTAAAGCGCACTGGCGTGCAACGCTCACTTTCATTCCTGCCCGCTATGTCCGCTCTTACGGGTGTCACTCCCGCTCTTGCAATCATCATGTCTCCAACAAATGAATGAACCGCTTGAGCCCATGAAGAAAATCACTATTCAATTCAACCTTTATCTCTTATTGGAACAACCAACCAACTTTGATCAATCAATTATCTCTCAACTCAATCAATCAATCAATATTGATCAATCAATCTAGCCAATCAATCCAATCCACTGTACAAGTCCAATCAAATCTTCAGTCCTACATTCAACATCTATCATCATCCAATCCTTCAACCCATCACAACAAGCATCCAGTCAGATCATGGTAAGAACCTTACCTGGAAACTAGTCAATCAGTGCAGGAGCTTACTATTCAACTCTCAGTTCCTCTCTCCTTAATCAGTTATTCTGAACTGGCACTGCCACTCCTACCCTGGCTGCTTCTCCAAGTCTCTCCCTCTTAATTCCTTCATATAAGAATTGCTTGTCTCAGCCAGCTTGTTCTCTGTTGGTCACTTCTTTCCTGTCATCTCATGTATGGCTGTTCATTCTCATTCTTACACTTGTAATCTCTTTCTGAAATTCAGCTTGGTCTTGGTTGCCAATCCAAATTCTCACACTTTCAAGAAACATTGTATACAAGTTTCAAATTAAGAACTCCCAGCAGAGATCAATATAAGAAGCAATAAATTGGCATACTCTGAGCTCCCCATCATTTAATTCTGCCTCCCCCTTGGTTTTAGAGGCCCCATACTTGGCCCAAAGAGTCATGAAACTTTTCCATCCTTCATTGTCATTACTGAAGTGCACTTTACAGTTTGCTTGGATGTTTTTAGAAAAATTCCAGGATCAAAACTGTCTGGATGACTCGGGGAAACTGTGCTTAATAAAATGAATAAGAGCTCTTTCAAAATCTGTCACAAAGGCTTTTGCAAGCCTCTTGGGATCATAAGCCAACTCTGTTAATTCTTTCAATGCCCAACTTTAGAAACCATATGTTCATTTTGTTATTTGTTATAAAAACAAAATCCTCTGTAAAATTCTTTTTTTTGGCATTCATTCCTAAAAAATGCAATAGAGGGATTTTTTAACTATTTGTTTTTTAGGTACAATCCAACAATGCCATATGACGGTATTTTTTGAAAATTTTCATAGAATCAAGATGAGCCAAGAAAAGGGCCTATAAGTGACCCTCTCCACCAAATTTGGACCTGGAAACCCACTTGGATTCCTGAAGCATTTCCAATAGAGCGCCCAAAACACCTTTCCCATCCAGTTCAGCAAGCTTTACATTTTTCTTAGTGTTATAGATTCTTCTATTTTCAATGTATTCTCCACCAACAATCTTGCTCAATTTCCTTTTAATTTGAACTGTATTGAGCTCATCTTCCATTCCTTCCCTAAGTTAATCTAATGCTTGAACTGATATTCTCCTCAGTTGGGGATGCACTGAAGGACTTTCTGATGGTTGATGACTGTGTAGACTATTTCTAATGGAAAGATTCAACGTGGTGTCTGCTACTTTCCTACACTGCACGGATCATGAATTAACAACCAACCTTCCTAGTGTGAGTTTGCCTTTGAATTTTGGTGAGACATGGCCCTTCATAAACCCCAAATATGTCACATGCTAGATCAACTTATTTTTCTCTCCTAGACTTGAAATTCTTCAATGCTTAGACATGCATGAATACCCATTTCTGAAAGTAAATCTTGGCTTCTTTCCTAGTATCAAAGGCTCTCACAGGAGGAGGCTCAAGCCGTTCTGGCACCCCTTATTTACATTAGTATTTTTCAAGCCAAATCCTTCTCAGTCAAATGACATTTTAAATGTGACTTGCCATGTTTAGTCAATTCAAGTTTTGAAGGAACATCTTATTCCAGTTTTGAAGAAACATCTTGTTCCTCAATTGTAACTCTAGATGAGGATGCAATTGGGGCTTCCAATTTTTAATTTTCCAACTCCCTACCCAAATCCCTAGATTCTACCAAAACTTTGTTAATTACACTTTTAATTATGTCCCTTAATGTAGCCTTGTTTAATCTGGGAGGGCTTGGGCTTGCCACTGTTCCCATAAACCAAAAAAATTCAATGTAAATTTATTTTTCAATTCAATTTTCTATTCAACAACTCCTAAGTTTGCTCACTTTTGGGTTGAGAAAAAACAATTTATGCAACAGGCATGTGGTCTGTGTGTACGTGGTGTGTGTCAAGAGTTTTTTCCAATGGGCAGAATGTTTGATTTCCAAGTTTCTTTGTGGTCCAATTGTCCCACATAGTATGCCAGATCCCCAACTTTGGGTTGACAGCACTCACATGTGGTCCAGGGGTGCCTATGTACCCCAAATCTCCCCTCAAATGGCCCATTTGGGGGGGAGTGGCCCAAATGGGCCAGGAAAGCATGCACAACCCCCGCTTGGGACTCACAAATTTCCTGGAGGGTCCGGAGGGTTGCAAATCCTCAATTTCCAGCCAAAATAGGGTCACAACTGCCCAATCGCAATGCAAAATGGGTTGCAGACCCCCATTTGTGACCCCCCAGGGGATGTGCAAGTTGCTAGCAACCTGGCTTGCTACTTTTTGGGCCATGATTTTCCTTTTGCAGCCCGTATGGGTTGTGAATAGCCATTCATTCCTGTTTACAGCCTCAGGGTTGCAAATATAACATTGGCCTTCTGAAATACACATACCCCCTAATTAGTGTATTTCAAAATGGAATGTTTCATGGAAATGGTTTAATTTTTAAAAAATAAAATCTTCCATTATGCATCATCACCCATGGAATGAAAAATACCCTGCCACACTTCCACATTGTTAGATACCTAAAAATCCCATAACATAGCAAATCCTCAACTTCAATTTTATTTCCAATGAATTTTCAAATCATCACTCTACCACGCCAAATCATAAACTAATCATACAATTTCCCCATACACTCATTGCTTCACATAAAATTTATATCACTTCCAAAATTTACAAACAAACCCTTCATGAGTGAGTTTAAAATGGAATCAAGCTAAAAAAATTTGGCCACTATTTGACTCTGATTCAGACTCCAACTTAGAATTAAATTGGTTATACTTGAATTTTCTTCTGGAAAAGAAATACATGGTCTCTAGGATACAGACTCTCCAAAATCCCATATATGAAAGGCAAAAGCTTCATCTCCTCCCTGCCTTGAGCTTCCAACAAATTCTTCAAAATTATTTTTTTTGAGCCATTTAAATTTTGTATATGATTGAAGATCATCACACATTTCAGAAGAAATATTTTAATCCTCAAAAAAAATCATATATCAAACTGGAATTTACTATTTTTATATTTTGATTAATTGGAAAATGAAAAGCTATTCATCAGTTATAAAATCTCTTCCAAGTTGGACATGGAACAATTGACTCATAAAAAAAAGTTTTATGATTGCTATCCTAGGATCAAATTTCTCACTAATTCTCTTGAAAAAAAATTAATATCATAAGGGAATATCTTAGTTCACTTAGATTGAAGGGTTTCCCAGTTGTATTTTATTTGTTTATGGAAACACCACCCCCTTGATTCAAAAACTCAAGCTTGATGAAAACCATTATTTTGATTGGAAGAACAGGGGATAAATACTTTAATTCTTACATGTGTTTTATATGAAACTGACAAAAAATAATTCTCCATAGTATTCTATAACAATAAGAGGTTTATTTCAATCCATGCTGAACTTCCAGGTTCCTCTCATGATTTATATTTTTTCTATTGAATATTTATTGCACAAGAACTTCAGAAATACTTTGATTCAAATCAATAAATTCTGGAAGGTTCAGCTTATTCTAGTGGAAAATGAATTGTTCCAGAATACCAGAATGTTTCTTCAAATTATCAAGGCAAAAAAAAATCAACAATGATCTTTCTCAATCACAAGTTTAGATTTAGCATGCCACAGGAGTTATGAATTGAAGATGGGCCAGCTCAAGAGAGGTTCGAAACCATCTCAATAATTCCAATGAAATTAATATTCTTATCAACTGGATTTTCTGCTGTGTTTTTCTTCATAAATTATTGTAGAAAATAAAATATGAATGGGAAATAAATCTTTGAAGATATTATTCCTGAACCTCCTCAAGCAACAAATATCTCTTCTTTTCCTTCATATTTTGAAATTAGAAAGCATATTCTACCTCTCACTCTGGCTAAATTTGGATTGTGATAAATTCAATTTCACATGTTTTTTGATCAATTCAATTCAATCCTAAAAGCTTTTTTTTTCTTATTTTTTTTAAATGGTTTGAGGAATTATTTTCACCCAATTATACTTTTTTTTTTTTTGGTTTGACTTTGAATATTTCTGCTTGAAAAAAGCACTATCTCCTGGTGAGAAGTCCCCCCCATCCCCCACCCTCCTACACCTTACCAACCACCACCACCTCCTCCTCCCTCCATCTGACTGGACTCCAGTCACCTCCTTTCACATCATCACCCACCAGCACCATCTCCACCTCAACACCAACCCACCTCTGCCTCCTTGCTCCACCTTATAAAAACCCACCACTACCTCCATCTGGGAACCCTCAGGCCACTCCATCATGGAAATTTATACCTTCCTCTCCCTCTCATCCTCAACCCCTCTCATCCTCTTCCTCTCATCTTCTACTGAAATCTACCTCCTCCTCCTCCAACCAGGACCCCTTGCTACCCCCCCCCCCCATCATTTGAGTCTCCCCTTTGTCTTCCTCTCATGCAGCTCCCCCTCTCTTTTCCTCTATACATATAAAGAAACCTCCTCCCCCTGGCTTTTTCTTATTTTTTCTTTTCCATTCTGATGTTTTTTGGTTTTGGAAAATGCTTTTTTGAATTTTTGCTATTAATAAAATTTTTTTGGCTAATCTATTATTAATGCAGAAACTCAAATAATTTGAGAGTTTTATTAAATTATGGATATTATTCATGTTAAATTTAAGATTAATTATAAAGAGCATGAAAAACATTTGTGGAAGAGGGTAAAAAATAGGAGCTCTAAAGTTGCTTTTCAAATCAATGAGGATTACTTTAAATCTGATGAGTGTATAACTGGATTCAGTTTCCCATTTTAACTCCTTCATTTTTACCCTTTTATACAAAATTAAAATAAGAAGTGCCCCTGAAATCCAAAAATCAATCAGCTCAAACAGGCTCAAGCTCTGGTTGATCATTTTCACTGCTTCAGCGATGGAAAGTTGGTTGTCTGGGTTTGTCCAAAAAAGGATGATTTCTGGCCATAATTGAATCCATTTATTTCTAAAAACCAACTGAGGAATAGAAGAAAGGGATCAAATTTTTAAAATTCTACCTCCATCAAGTTGAAATTTTTTTTGAAACCTATTGGGACTCTGATAAAATGGGAATCACAGATGTGGGAAACAGGATAGCAAAAAGGGTGATGTTAAATTCACGGCTCAAATGAGCCGTGTTGCATGGCTACATGGCTACACCTGAGAATTGCAGACCACACACAATTTGAGTGTGGTTGGGCTGTACTCCACATGGCACTGGAATGCTGTATGGTGGCTGCACAACTACATTTGAGCCGTGTAGATCCCCACACGGCTCAAATTTAGTTGTGTTGCTGTACCACATTGCCAGCCCAACCACATTCAAGCCATGTGGGGCTCTACACGGCTCAAATTTAGTTGTATAGCCATGCCACACAGCTACAAGTCTGGTGGGCAAAAAATAAATAAATAAATAAAAAATAATAAAGGGTATAAAATAAAAATTCAAGTTCAACTTGACTAGCCCTAAAGTAAAAGGGCCAAAAAATGCAACAAGTCTTTTGACCAGCCCTAAAGTAAAAGTTCCAAAAAAAAATACCAGTCTTTTGACCAGCCAAAAAATACAAGAGGTCTTTTGACCAGCCCTCAAGTAAAATTTCCAAAAAAAATACATATCTTTTGACCAGCCCTAAGGTAAAAACACCAAAAAAAATTTCAACTTGGGTTAACCTGATCCCATCACAAGCTTAACACAAGTTAAGCTTGTCATGAGATCAGCCCAACACAAGTTGAACTAACTTACCATAAAAATCTCATTCAAAACACTCATCATAATGATGCTAACTCAAGACACTCAACATATTGATGTTCAAAATGTGATAACCCTTTATATTAATAGAATTACAATATCAGCATTTTAGACCCAACCCAAATGATGAAATTAATCTATAAGTTAGAATACAACTCAAGTTGATCTTTGAGTTGATCAACCCAAAAAGCTGGTTTTTTAGAAGTCATGGATTAATGTGGTTTGGAAACTATGGGCGGGATTGGAATCACATCTCCCTTAAGTAAAAGCTGGACCCAATGATCATTGTTAACAAATCAAATGAACATAGGATATGATTTTTCTTTTACACCCATTTTCATAGGAGTAAAATAACAACATGATTTCAATGAAATGAAAAATATTAGTCTTACATAATTGCCAGCTATTATTTTACCCATGTCAAGCTTTGAAAGCCATTTCAAAGAGGGAATCTTTTCATTGATTTCATTGACATCAAGTCTTTGTTCTATCTTTTCAACATCTTTACTGCTGCCGAGGATCTTAGAATAGCACCCCTTATTTTTCCTCAATTTTTGAAGCATTTCTTTCCAAACTTTAAACCATCCATCCTCATCATACCCAAGTGATTTAGAAATGACTCTAAAACCACAATTTCCATCACCGACTGGGTCCCAAAACTCACCCAAGAACTTATGTAAGTTCTCATGTATTTGATTGAGGTAATTTACTTCCTAAAATCAAAAAGTAGTCAGCCAAAATTCTAATTTCATTAAATGAATCACCACTCACCAAAGATGAGCTTCTGTTTGACTCCTCCATTGTGTATGCTTCATCCTTTTAAAATGAATTAGATTCCAACGGCTCCAAATCCAATGAGCTTTCAGTCTCTTCCACTGGACTATGAAATTCAGATGAAGAGCCTGACTTTGACTATAAAAATTTCTCAATCATTTCATAAAACAAAAAAATTGAACCTTTCACAAAAGAAAAGACTTAAAATCATTTGTCTTTTCTTCTTTGGTGCCCTTCTACTTCTCATTGCCCGCTTAAGTTACTTTTCAATGTGTTCAAATTGAGAAGGATCTTGCCAGGTATCTGTCAATTTTGGAATGCCTCTGCTTGATCTCAAGACTTTAGGTTCAAGTCTTGGCTTTGATTGATGATTGGCCGTCTCCTTCATCAAGTTCTTCAACAGCCAGCAATAATCTTGAACAGGATTATTTAAGATCATTTCATTGAGCTTCTCTTGTAACTGAGAATCTTTGAGCATTTCATCAAAATTGACCTTTAAAAATTCAAAAGGATCAAATATTATTAATCAAAAAGCATCAATCAAAAAGCATCAAGAAAAAAGCATTAATCAAAAAGAATCAATTACAAAGGGATTTGAAAAATCCAACTTAAACCAACCTACAGAACTAGAACTTCAAGGGTCATAATCCAACCTCCACTGAGGATGAACATCTTCAGGCACAACAGAGCCTCTTGATGCTAGTAGGTCCCCTATTTGGTGGGAACAGGGAAAACTCATAGTCATTGAGTATGACTTGGTGCACACTTCCCCATCATGGTTCCACTTTAAACTCTCTAATTGATCCCCAACAAGTTTGATTGCTTGTAAAGACACCTTGTATCCCAATGGTAACTGTTTGGCAGGAAGAACTATTCCAATCTTTATTCAGGAGTTGTAAAGTGCAGCCTGAACCAATTTAATTTGATTTGAAACTTTGCCCTCTAGTTTTTGCCTAACATCCAACATGTTTCCTGAAAATTTTGCAAGGAATTGTTTGAGATTAGCATGAGCTCCTTCAACCCAGAGCATTGTTTTATTTCCAAAGTCTGCGTTTTTGCAAGTCCAAGATGTTACAAACTTCTCTTTGATACAGAAGATATTATGATCCATATACTAAATTACATCCTCACAGCCTGCCAAAAAACACTTTATACAAGTCATAATGTAAGGAACCCAAAACTAGGAAGATGAAAAGTAGAGGGAGTGATTTGGAACTTACTCTAAGTTCCGCATCATTGACCTCTGCCTCCTCCTTGGTTTTTGAGGCCCCATACTTAGCCCAAAGAGACATAAAGCTTTGCCACCTTTCAACATAATTATTTAAGCACACTTTACAGTTTGCTTGTATGTTTTTAGAAAAGTGCCACTGACAGCACTGTCTTGTTGACTCAGGGAATTTTTGCTCTTGAGCATGGATCAAAGATTTTTCACAGTCAATAACAAAGACTTTGGGAAGTCTCCCAGGATCATAAGCCAACTCCTTTAATGCATTTACAGACCAACTGTAGAACTCAAACATTTTTCTTGTTATAAAAACAAGATCTTTTGTGAAACACGTCCATTGGGCCATGTAGGTCCCCACAAGACTCCCACACGACTGGTAGTTGTGAATTTTGATTGCAAATTTGGGTTGATGGAACCCATATGTGGTCCAGGGGGGCCCAAAAAGTTTTGCACAACCCCTGGGGGACCGTGTACCCCTGGACATGTCTCAAAACCGCCGTGTACCGGGGTATATATGGCCCCCCAAGGGTTGCGCCTGTTTGAGAAGGCCCCTTGGGAACGTCTAGACATGTCTTCTGGCCCGCATGCGCATCTTGTACACTTTTATGGGCCCCCACGCATCTATTGGGCTGTGTAGATCCCTACACAACTCACACACAACCGGGAGTTGTGAATTTAACATCTCCCTAGCAAAAATCAATGCACTGTTGTGAATTTTCTTTTCAATATTTCAAAAAATCTTCCATTCAATCTTTCCCTCAAGAATTTAAATTTCTGAATTTAAAACCTCACCAGGCCCTCCAGATATTAGGCCCAAATTTTCAAAAATTTGTCAGGATCCCCTTAAATCCAACTGGGAAATAATGAATGAAAATCACATCCCCTCTTTCTCCTCCTTGGAATTTGGGACTGAAATTACTCCTTTTAATTTTTCCAAAAATACTAACTTTACCTCAGATGGTTTCTTCAATTCTCCCCATATCAACCATTGAAAGATTTATTTGCATTCATTTCTCCTTTTAGTTCCCCACAAAAATCCCAAACAGAGAACTTATTCAAAACTTGGATGAATACACTGTTTCTTAAGGTCAATTTGTTTTTCCTGACTTGGGATGTGCTATTCATCTCAATAAAAAATTTATTTTTAAAATTCTTTGGTCTGCTAACAATTGAAATCGTTTTAGTGTTCTGGCTTTTGAGTTGGCCACTCATAGCAAAATGTCTGTGTCTATTCATATGAATCAGAGGACCACTAACACAATAATGTACTTAGCTTGTGGTAAGTTTCAATATAGGAGAAAATTCATTAATCAAAATAAAATACATTTGTTTATTGGATTTTTTAAAAAATAATAACTAACATTGTTGTAAAAGGTTTTTTTTTTGAAAAAATATTTGGTTACACAAAGAAAATTATTTACAATCCAAGTATTTTAGCTATTCTTTCCATTTACTCTAAAGTTCTACCACTCCCAACAAATTCAACATCTAAGGATATCTTGTGGATTTTTTCAGATACCATTCAATCTTCTCCTTCTACTCTCAATCCATCTCCTTCTTCCCTTTTTAAAACTCCATCTGAGTCTGTCTAAAATTCAACTGATCATTCAGATTTTTTTTTCAGTCCTCTTTCCACCTCCTTACTTTTATTTATCATTTTCCAGTTGAAGCACCCATTTTTCCTTTTCAAGCTGAAGACTTTGATTTTCAAATTCAATCCTATCAGTTTCTATCTGTGATTTAACTGAATCAAAATCATATTGTTGAATTAGTATGTATACATTTAGAAAAATTGGGGGAATAATTCAATTTCCTCACTCAAATCTTGCTTCTCAATGATCTCTTCAAAACCTCCAAACATCAAATTGACTTTCTGCCTTTTATGGATTTTGGGGTTAATTTTGTTTTAGTTTGATTCCTTTCTCTTCACCTTTACTAAGAATGAATTTAGCTGAACATCATCACTGGAAGTGGATGGTGAAGTGGGAGGCCTTTGAGTTTGATCAATTGAGTGGTGCTGATTATAGGAAATTAGTGATTATTTACTAACAAAGTGTATGGTGTTGCAAGCTTGTCTGGGTACATGCCCAAGTCCCGCTTGGCACAGTGCCCAGCTGTATTGGGTGAGTTCCCAGCGGGCTTGGGTGAGTGCCCAGTGGGCTTAATTTCCGCATCAGGTTGCACTGCGGATCTTGGAACACAGCCAAGTTCTGCTTGGCCAAGGCCAAGCTGTTGGAACCCCCCCTTGCTCCCTCCCTCCAAGAAGGGAAAGCATTCATTGATTGATGGTAGTCATCTCACAAAGATGTAGGTACTGGAGGCTGGGAGGGGGAAATCTTGACTAGGATGAGGACCATGAGGATTAGGATGAGGATGAGGATGTGGATGTGGATTGAATAGACGGGAGATGCAAGTTGTGTACTGATCCAAGACTAAGAAGGATTCTGATGATGAAGATGAAGGATCTCAGGATATGATGAAGTATACTTGTTGACCATCCTAGCTGGACCTAGCCTCTAGGCCAGGGATTTCTTCCTCCTCCTCCTCCAGCAGCTTACCCCATGTCAATGGGCTTGATGATGATGACCATTGATTGATTTATAGCATTTGTCATCCCCATATTTGGCGGTCATGGCTGATTGGGTTGGGTATTGGCAAAGCCAAACTTTGGCCTGACCCACCCAAACTTGGGTGTGTGCCAAGTTGCGCTTGGCTATGTGCCAAGTGTGCTTTAGGGAGTGCCAAGTGTGCTTTAGGGGGTGCCAAGGGGGCTTTAGGGGGTTCCCAGCGCACTTTAGCAAAAATCAGGCTAACTTGGGCATGTGCCCAGACAAGCTTGAACTACCATATGTAAAAAATACTTTTTTATGATCCAAGAATAGATTTGGATGGTTGTGGCAGAGTTAATGCATCAGAATGGTCCTCCTCTAGGCTGATAGAATAAAAAAGGACTTGGTCTAAGCCTGCAAGCAAAGTATTTAAATAGGCAATTGTTGAATCCAAGGATGTATTGGAATGGTGCATTGAAACCAATTTGGACCCCATTAGACCTTTTATTGTTTAAATGCCTTCCTTGGCTCCAGTTTCTGGCAATTCAAAGGGTTCATTGATGAATGTTTGCTCATCATACCCATTTCTGGGTTGAGGATTTGGCTACCATCTCCTTGGAATCAATGGACTCAGCTCTTTTGTAATTTGAATCAGCTAGAGGGGTGATTTTAGCTTTCTTTCCAAACATTTCATAAATTTAAAACTAAAAATGAAATGTCAATTCCATTTTATCAAACACCAATTTTATCTCTTTGGCTTTATCAGCATCAGTGATACCAAATCCCATTGAGATTGAAATTGGTTGGGATTTTTTTATACTTGTCCCAATATTACTTGAATCACCTCCTAATTTTTTTTTATGAGATATTAAGACTACCTTTGTTTTTCTTCATAAGATAATTGGATATCAGGTGATTCCCATTGAACTTTGAGGATGGAGGTTGGCCAACCCTATTTTTGTTGTGAGAACCAAAGCAAGCATCTTAAAGGGCAGGAACTTTGAGCCAGTTGACAAGGATGAGACAATCTGTTTTCTTTATTTGACTAGAAGATTTTGAAGCTGATGGGGAAGGAGGGTTTACTGTTCTTGAAAATTTGGGTGTTGATTTCCTTGAAGAAGTTTTCTTGGTGTATTTGCAAGTGGAGGTTTTTTGAGGGGTCACTTCAAAAGAGTAAGAGTAATCAAGTGATGAATTCAATCAAGTGATTAGAGCAATAAAGTGATGAATTTCATAAATTGATGAGTGATGAAGTGATGAGTTGTATGAGGTTAGAAGTGGGAAGTGGGAATCAAGATTAAGAGCAATTTATATATGCACAAGGTTGGAAGTGGGAAGTAGAAAGGGAAATATGGAGAGGATAAGGATGGTATATCCAATGAGGTTGTAGATGGAAGGAAGTGGGAAGCAAGACATATAAAGTGTGGTCTGACAAATGCCAGATGTTTCAAGTACATTTTGTGTACTTTATTTCAAAAAATAAATTTATTTTATGGTAAATCTGACATGTCTTGTGTGAAATAAGTGGGTCTTTTCATCTCCAATAATGTTTTTTTCTTAATTGGGATTTTTTGCTGAAACCCACCAATGAAATAATGGCAGGTTTGATAACTCAGATATGGTCTCATGCAAAATTTAATTATGTAAAAATCATAAATTGTTGAATTTAAAAGAATTTTTAGTCATTCAAGACATTCATTTCTCTTCAAAAGTGTTATGTGAATCACCAAAATGTTTTGATTAAAATCTTAAAACCTCTCTATTTTTTTTTTTTTTTGGATACAATGGTTGGTTTAGCTTAAAGCAACCATCAGATCACTGGGGGACATGCCTTGGCCAGACAGGACACACAAGATAAAGTCACACTTCAGAAAATTCAAAGAAATTCAAAACATTCTAATTGATGTAAGATTGGTTCCATAAGCAAGAGCTGATCAGAAGATGACCAAATAGAACTCTTTCAGGTTTCAGTCCATATCCTCAACAGCATCCAGCTACTTACAACTCTTGGTGCAACACCTGCCAACAGGTCCCATACTTTTTTTCATGGTGATTTAAGCTCACTGAATCTGATTTTCAACCCAAAGCTGCTGAGCTTACTCCTGGAAAGCCAGAATGCAAAAAACCAAGTTGGAAACCTATCCCAGAAAAACAAATCAATCAAGCCCCTCTGGTTCACCATTTCTATAGGGACCTCCCTCCTTCCATCCCTTTCCTTGCCTTTTTTTTCTCCTATTGGCTTCCCCCCCTTTGTTTCCTCCTCTTCTTCTCTTTTCTCCTCATGTATTTCTTTCCTGGTTCTTATCTTTTCATAGACCTCCATTTCCATTCATGGCTCTTTCTCAAAAATTATGAAACCCTAGCCCAGTAAACTGTGGCAAAGCTTCTACAGTCTTTCTTTGAAGAGGCATGGGTTGGCAAACTATTCTTTCCTCAAGTATCTGTAGGAAGAAGACTGGTTCACTTTGAATATACATAGTGTGCGATGCATACAGCAAAATCACACCTGAAAAAAAAACCATATGTCAACATGTGATGATAGAGACTGTCCTGAGGACCCAGAGATGTGAAGCAAACCGCGCAAGTTGAAGATGGTGATGAGCTCGATTGGATTGCTGCTTGTGCAGTACATACACACACATGTAAGTAGTTCCTCATGTTGTAAGTAAATATGTATGTAGATCATACATACATACATACATCCGTACGCCCACTGTTCTGAATTGGACTGTGCCCACCCACAGGCGCAGTCAAGGGTGTCCAGGGATCCAGGATCCAAAGGGGAATGTCGAGCCGCAAAGAAAACAGTGCGCTGGCCGCTTGGCTGCCAAGCCGGCATTTCCACGGCTCGCTCATGCAGTATCTCTCTACGGGGAGGGGATGGGGGGTGGAACTCATCGCCTCCCGATCTGCTGTTTCTTGATCATGGATACAGGAGGAGGCCGCCTGGGGGTAGGATTCAGTGGTGCTTGGTTGACTGAATGTACCCGAGATCGATTCGAGAGGGCAGTTTGGACGACGCGTTGGATCGACCGCGTTCTATGAGCTTCACATAAATAAATAGTTAATTAGTTACATACACGCAGGGAGGGGAGTAGGCTACCTAGTCCCTCGGGCACCATAAATCTCAGACCGGCTGCTCGAATAAGGAAACTTATCAAACGAGCCTACACCTTTGCAGCCGAGATAGAGTCTCGCAATCGGTCCTGGTGGGGCAGGAGCATCAAACCAAAACTTCAAGTGTGAACTGGGAGAGGGCTGATGCTCGTCACCTATTCTTCCTTTTTGTGTCGGTATGAAAGTGGCCACTCTTTTTTTTTTTTTTCTTTTTTTTAAAAAAAAAAAAAAAAAGGTTGTGAATTGGATGTCGAGTTGCTGATTTGGTGATCCTAGTTGTACTGTATGTACATAGATGCACATTTACATACAGTTAGGATGAATGCATACATGCTCCCATGAAGTTTTTAATGAGTGTTAGATCTGGTCCACTCCTGAAGGTCGGAGTGGGTGGGAGCGATTTTAATTTTGCTAGTCCTCCTCATGCCACTCCAAACATCGTTTCATGATGTCCGGTATCTCTTATAAGGTCAGGATGATGTTGATACCAGGCCTCATTCTGACCTTGATCTCATCGATCTGGAATCTGGATTGGTAACGTGAACGTCTTCGGGGATCCAGATTCCAGTTCGCCCACCCAAATCCTGGAGTGATTTTGGCGAGACTGTATAGTAGCGATCTATACTCTATTGATCAGGGCCCCAAATTACTGGTTAGATGATAAATTATTAGATGGATGAGTGACGTTCATCTTGACTCGGGTCTCGTCTTTCTACAGTTTACTGGAGGAGACATGAGGTTTGAAATATGTACTTATGATTACAATTGATCCTTCTTTGATTTGATTTTGGTTCGCTTGTACCGTACGTAGCCTCTTAGGATTCAAATCGATCGATAGTTCATCGATCGTGATCTTCCTGCTGAGTCTGATTCAGATCCAATTTAAAGATCACGAATCGATTCTTACGTTGGCGTGACTAGATGGTGTGAGTGATCCTGAGCAGTGGATCAGGAGCGAGAGAGAGAGTAAAGTGTGCGAGTGCAATCGAGATCGGGATGATCGGGGTAGAGGAGGATGAGGTGTGATGGGGTTAGATGGAAGGGTGCTTTTGGTTTCGTATGTCGATATCTATGTGCTTATAACATATCAGCAGGTCTCGTCCTGGTCAGAATCAAGCTCAAAACCTACTACCCAGTCGAGTTCTGCACGGATGCTTGTGTAAATATTATGCATATTTGCACCGATGTCTCATCTCACATTACATAACTTATAATGACCTGTTGACCATTCGGTCATGAGTATGTACTTACCTATCAGATTCCCTCCTATTGGCGTTGCTTCTGAATTTTAAAAACCTCGAATCTAATCTCACCCAGACCTTCGACCTCTGATTACATACTTGAATACTCATTTAAATAGGTTCAAGTTGATCTTCTTCTACTTCTTCCCTCTCCATTCGTGACCCTCATCAACAAGGACTCAATCTCGATCGTCATCCTCATCCAACTCATCCTCCCAGAGTCATCGGTCATCATGCATCCAGCTCAACCAACCAGTTCAACCACCGAACATATCAACCATCCATCCTCCAATCAGAAGGATCAAGAGTTAAGTACTCATGTCCATCTCCCAGAGGCACCTTAACAACATCATTAATCTTGATCATCATCTCGTTCGATCATCAACAGTTACGTCTACTTCAATCGAAACCCATCCCAATTCTCAAAACCGATCCTCGAAAAAACGACCGCCTGTAAGCTGAAGATCGAGCATGTCTATCGAAAAGCGGTCGAGGAGGCCATCGAAAGAAACCAGCGGTTAGTCTCACCCTTACTCTTCAGCCCCACGCCCCATCAATTAAAAAAAAAAAAAAAATACAGAAAAAAAAAAAATGACACCATCTCATCCACCCTGTTTCAACCCAGTCGACAGGAGTTGGAAAAGAAACTGGCATCGGATCCGACGATCACCGAAGAAAGAAAACAGAGAAAATTAGTCAACCTGGGCAGGACTGAGTCGAGCTTCTTGAGGTTGAGGAGGACCAGGTTAGGATTATCAGACTTCAGGACCGTCAAGGTGATCGGCAAAGGTGCCTTTGGTGAGGTCAGATTGGTTCAAAAGGTCGACACCGGTAAGATCTATGCCATGAAGACTCTCAGGAAGGCTGAAATGTTCAAGAAGGACCAGGTCGGTCCGGATCACGTCTCATCACCAGCTTACTTGAGCCCATCACTAATCTTAGCCCTCGGTCGATCATCAGTTGGCTCATGTACGTGCCGAACGTGACGTCTTGGCCGAATCAGATTCTCCCTGGGTCGTCCAATTATACTACTCCTTTCAAGATTCACAGTACCTCTACCTATTGATGGAGTTCTTACCCGGTGGGGACCTCATGACGATGTTGATCAAGTACGACACCTTCAGTGAAGATGTCACCAGGTTTTATATGGCCGAATGCGTCTTAGCCCTGGAAGCCGTTCACAAGCTGGGATTCATCCACAGGTAACCTCATCAATCCTCTCTAAACCATCAACCCATCAAATCAGATCAAAATCAAAAGCTTGGTTTGTTCTCGATCGCTCAAGCTCATGATCCTGTTTATGACATGGTAGAGATATCAAACCCGATAATATTTTGATCGACAAGGACGGCCACGTCAAGCTCTCTGACTTTGGTCTTTCGACTGGCTTTCATAAACAACACGATTCGGCGTACTACCAGAGTTTACTAGATGGTGATTCGGCTACCAGCGGAGCGGCAGCGGCTCCCAACCGGAATTCCGTAGCGATCTCGTCGATCAACTTGACCGTCTCATCCAAGGATCAAATCGCTACTTGGAAAGCGAACCGAAGAAAACTCGCCTTCTCGACGGTCGGAACACCGGATTATATCGCCCCCGAGATCTTTCTTCAACAAGGTTACAATAAAGAATGCGACTGGTGGAGCTTGGGAGCGATCATGTTCGAATGTCTGGTTGGATATCCTCCATTCTGCTCCCCCTCCGCTCACGAAACTTATCGAAAGATTATCGATTGGAGACACGAGCTTTATTTTCCGGATGACGTTCATCTTTCGAGAGAAAGTGAAGATCTTATTCGCAGGTTGGCTTGTTTCCCTCTCGCTTGTCCCAAAGATCAAGATAATCGTGACTGTCGTTGGCAGGGGTCGATCTAATCTGATGGTCTTTTTTTCCCAATTTGCTGGAACGCAAGATTGATTACATCAGCTGATCATCGTTTGGGTAAAAAAGGAGCCGAAGAAATCAAAGATCACGTTTTCTTTGCCGGAGTCGATTGGACTACTATCCGAAATATAGAAGCGCCATTTGTGCCACATCTTAAGTCTGTCCACCATCTCTCTTGACTTCACGGGTTGATTTTCACCTCATTCGATCGCTTTCCTGATGGAGAAACTAAGTTTTTCTGCTTGATCACTCGGGCTTTTGTTTACTCTCAAATCAACCTCAACCGGCTCGTTACCCAAGATCGGTGACGGACACGAGCTATTTCCCAACGGATGACTTGAACGACGTCCCCACGGAACCGGTGGGCGCTGATACGGACGGCGGAAGCAAAGATTTAGCTTTCCTGGGTTACACTGTTCGTATATTTATTTACAAGATTGTTGTCTTCCGATCTGGATTGCCCTAGAATGAACCCAATGCTAAACCTAGCCTCGTTTTTTTTTTTTTTTTTTTAAAAATTTTTTTTTTTTTAAAAAAAAAGTTCCGACGTTATGAAAACTCGGGTGGTGGTGAATTTTGAAAGGGGCCGTGTTAGTTTGGCAATGTAATGATAGACAAAGTTTGATTTTTTTTGTTTTTGCACTTCTTTGTTCTTTGGTGACGATGATGTTATATTTATCTAAAGGTCGGTACGGAATGAATGAAAGTTTGAATGGCGTTGTCTGGGCCTTGCTTTAGTATAAACTTTACATATCTATATCTATATATATAAACATTCATTCATGATATTACAGTGTTGAAGATGTGAAGTTTATTTCCGGTGATGTGAATTACTATGAATTTGATACTAGACAGCTCTAGCGCTCGTACTGATTATGTCCCCATTTAAGTGACGGGACGAGGTGGATGAGTGCCCTAACCCTCGAGCAATCCGCCATCGAGTCACAATCCATTCGACCACCAAGCCCCCCCCCCCCAAAAAAATGGGGGGGGAGGACAAAGGAAAGAGTTTTGTGGGGAAAAAGTTTGATCGATGATGGTAGTGGTTTAGACTGCTTCTTATTTGGATCTTCAAAGGTTGGCTAGTTGAGGTACAAGAGGAAGAATAAAAAAAAAACAAAAAAAAAAAAACAAGAAATAGCTCACCACAAAAACTCTAATGGCACTTGCTAGCAAGTGTCATCAAGGAGCTCAGGCCCAATCTATGACCAAGCTCAGGCCAGTCTCCAACCAAGCAAGCTCTGGTCAAGCTTCAACCAAGCTCCACTTCAAAGGCACTGTGCACCCAAAAACTTTGGTTGAAGAAGGGGGCCAGCTTCATTTGGAGATTGGAGAGAGAGATTTGACTAGAGATTCCTTGATGGCACTTCCTAGCAAGTCTCATCACATTTTTCATGGCGTATATAGGAATGAAAAAAAAAACCTGAAATGGAAGTCCATGGCTTCACCAGTCTTGAAGCCACTTTGGAAGTTTTTCTGTTTTGATGGCTTTGATCCAGTGAAGAACCATCAAGTCTGACAAGTTTGGAAAGTTTCAAAGTGGGTTTGTGAAATGATACAGCTTGGATGGGAGCCAGGTGGCCTCAGGCATCCTTCTTGAGCCCTTGGAAGTCATCCAACAGGTGGTCAAAACCTTCTGAACTGGGTAAAGTTTTGAGCACTTATTGATTATAATTTAAAGATTAACTTTTAAAACTCTTTTTTTTTCATTGTTTCATGAGTGTGAAAAAAATGAATGAATGATAGTGATTCAAATCAAGTTTTCACACCCTCTCCCCATCCTGGATAGGCAAGCTTGACAAAGGGGTTGATTAGGTAACAAAAAAAAAATATATGGATTGAGACAAAGAAAAAAGAACAAAAATTGTCTGAATCCATAGCTTTTCTGCTTCCTACCAATCCAAAATCCTCCCTCATCAAGTTAAAAAATAACCTCTAAGGTTTTCAACTTTTTATTTTCCTGAATTTGTTTACAATTTCATCAGGCCCTTGTTGGAGTTAAAATTCACTCAAGTTTGCTTCACAGTAAAAAGCAAAAAAAGTCTCTGCCTAGAGTGATGATCACCAAACCCATTGAGCTCTTCAAGACAAGCAGGTCTGAACTTGTCAATTTATTAAAACTCTTACAGGCTTCATCCCCAATCTTTTCAAATTAAATTGATCTCACTTTTAATCCAAGTCTCAAATAATCTTTTGCCTCAAAAGGATAGACTACTGGCTCACTTCTAGCAACTTCAAGAAAAAAAAATTTGCAACAAGATCAACTTGAAAAATGTTTGGGTACACATCTCATCAAAACTGGAAAAAAGAAATTGAATAAATTGAATAAAATAACAGCATATATATAGTGTGAGTGATCTTTGAAAAAATTTCAATCAATTCTACACCTCATCCTATACAGAAAACCAACCACAAGTCTGCTCCAACTCTATCAATCTCTGATTTGAGTTGAAACTGGTTGACAAAATTCAATTCAGAGCTTGATTCAAGTCTCATGAGAATTTCAAATTCAAAAATTTGTATTCAAATCAACACCAACAAAGTTTAGACCATCTAAGTTTATTAAAATTCCTGCTGAATTCCAAACACCTCAAAACTAATCTCACTAAATCACAGAAAAACTTGAAACTTGATGGTTATTGAGATGGTACTTCAACATCTGAAGAAAATAAGGCAAGAGATTGAAGTGGGTGTTTATGATTTGGCTCTGGTTTGCAGATCTAAATCTATTCTATAGAATCTAAACTGGTATGAACAGCAGTTCAATCATCCCAAACAAATCCTTGTACTGGTTGTACCCTCATCCAAGAATATCAACCAAGATAATTCAAAACCAAATCCTTCCCAATGGAAAAAATTCAAAAAAAAAAACAAAAAAAGACATAGGCTAAATTTGCACATTCCAAACTACCAAAATTATTCTGCATTTAAAAAAAAAATGCATCATTTTAATTTTTTTTTTCTGAAAACATGCCTCTTGGCATGATTTCCCATGATAAACTTGATAATAATAATCATAATTGTAATAATATCTACCCCAAGGTGTGCATATAGTTACTATATTCATGCTAAAATTCATTTTATCCCACATGTAAAAAAATTTCAATAATTGAAACAGAATACAATTTTTATGTATTCAAATCATAATAAAATATAGATAAATAAACAAAATAATCAAAAATGTGAAACTTATACAAAATAGGAGAAAAATACAGGGGGCCCTGGTCAACACCCAGAGCAACAGCTCCCTTGTATGGTACAATAACAATTCAAAAAACAAAAAATAAAACACAGGAATTCATTTTAAATAAAAATAAAAATAATTATAATTGTAACTAATATTTATATAAACATATATATATATATATATTATAATGGTGGAGGGATGGCCACCACCCCAGCCAATTTTGGGAAAGGTTGAAAACTGCCATGTTCCAGCAGTTTTGATGGAAAACTCTGCAGTGGGTTTTGAACTGGATTTCAAAAACATTCATCCCTGTGTTTTCAACTGTCCATAAAAACTGCAAAGATGCAAGGCCTTCTGCATGTAAATTGGGATCCAGTTCACCACTTGATCAAATCTTAAATTCTACCCATGACAAAAAACTGGATTTTTAGCCCAATGAGTCAGGCCTACAACTGTAGGTAGAAACTGACCAAAGTAGGGTATTTCACAGTTCAATTTCAGTATTCATTCCTCTTCTGGACAACTTCCCTATTTCATTGGTTTCAAAGAGGCAACAGAATGTTTCTAAATATACATGTAATTCAGGAATCATCTTAATGGGATGGCAACTGATTTTTTGTTGTTACATTAGATTCTGTAGTATTTAAATTAATTAGTTTAATACTATGTATTCTATTTGATGTGATAATTGCACAGCCATTTTGTTATCAAACAATGAAGTTTCCAGAAAAAAAATGAGAAACACCTTGAGTACTTTTTTATTTTTTTTTCACAAACACAATACACAGTTTAAAAATTGAAGTAGAATGGGGCAAGGTTTGAAATAAAACAGCAGATATGATGATAAAAATTCTAGTCTATATCAAAAAATTTTTTTTTGAAAACAATTTCTTTCATACCACATAGGCAAGCTTGTAGGGGGGTTTTGAGATACAGGAAAGCCAGGCCACAATGTATCACACCCTATGTCATAGATATCACATGAAACCTGTATACAGGATGGATTTCCCACTCTCAACTTTTTGCAAATCTCTAGCAACATGGGCCACTTCCCTGCCAACTTGAACCAAGTATGTAGGGTTTGACTGAAGAGATTTGTACTTGTAATTTCTAGCCCAGCAGACTGGAGACCAAGAAATCAACAAAGGCATGAACTGAAGGAAAATTTGTGAAAATTGAGAAAAGGAAATAGTCTCACAAAGATGAAGGAGAAGTTGAATGAGGGATCTCAAGGGATAGTGACTAGTAGGATAGCTGGACAAGGAGACTAAGAGTGATGAGTCTGAATGAAAGGATATCAGTAGCTGATTGTCTTAGATTTTCTGGGTTGAGGTAGTCTCACTTCTGAATAGAGAATAAGAGGAAGTTGATCAATATGGATGAAGCTGTTAGGTGAGAGGGTCAGGATCAAAGCTTGAAGTTTATTGTGATTGATTGGAAGATAAGGTTTGGCAAGGTTGAATTATTTGAAGGGTAATTGATGGTAGCATTGAGAAAGGGAATGGTAGCAAGGATTGAGAAGGGGAATGGTAGTAAGGAAGGGGAGCAGAATGGAGGGCAAGAGTCAAGCAGGGAGTATTTGATGGAAGATGAGATGAGTGGTGGAAGATGGGAGTTAAGAGAATGGACAGAGAAAATGGAGAAGAACCAAGCAGAAGGGAACGGAGAAGAAGAGGGGTGGAGCGGATAAGGCAGTGACAGTGGAGTGACATGAGCTTGGTGCATGCAAGAGCAGCACCAGGAATTTAGAAGATGACTTCCTCTCAACACCCCACCATATCAAGACAAGAGACTGAAGGACACCCATTGTTAGATTTTTGAATGTGGGTAATATGGCAGCTTTTGTTAATGAGTCTGCCAGCATGTCTTTGGAGCTCACTAGATCAGTGATGAGCAACTTGGTGAGTTTCTGTTCTCAAAGCCACTTGAGTTGGATGCCTACATGTTTGAGTGCGCTGTGGTGAGATTCATGATTGATTAAGTTTTTCAGAGCCTTCTTTTTGATGTGGGAACAATGAGAGAGAGAGATGGTGGGATTTAGTTCCTTTATTAGATTTGTGATCCAAATTTTTTCCTGGTTGGCCAAGACAAGTGATTTGAGTTCACCTTTGGTTTTTTTTTTTTTTTTTTTTTTTTTTTTTTTTTTTTTTTTTTTTTTTTTTGAGTGCAGTTTGTTTTGACATTACGCACTATGAATATTCAATTTGGGGGGCGGCCGCAAGGTGCTGGGATACTGGTGACAAGTGGAGGGGTGGGAGAGCCCAATAAAAAGAATTGGAGGAGAAGAAGAGCAGAAAATAACAGGATACGGTAGCCATTAGAACAAGTCAAGCCAGTGGGAGGAGAGGAAAGAAAAGAAAGAGGGGAGAGAATAAAATGGAGGGGCAGGGAAAAAGTGCAAGTAAGAAAAGGTTGTGCAAGTAGATGAGGAAATTTTCAGGAGTGCAGAGCGGGAGAAACAAAAGTAGGTAGTGCAGGTAAGAGACACAAGAAGGTAGAGCAAAGAGATTGGGAAAGAGGAATGTATAGAAGCCATGGAATTTAGTTGTTGGCTCCCCGGTGAGGCTGCTTGGGGGTGTAGTAGCCCAAAGAAGTTGCTGGGAGCCGGGAGGTCTGTTTGATGTAGGTAATGAGGGGGGTGTAGGCTTTTGGGTTGTGGAGAAGGTAGTTGGAGGAAAGATATTGCAACCTGAGACATTTTTGTTTGAGAAATGCCCAGAGTGCTAAGCGCTGTTTGGTGAAGAGTTTGCATGAGGTAAGGAAGTGGTTGTCGTTTTTCTTCACACCGCATTGCTCACATATTTGGTAGTGTGTTTGCTTGAACCAAAATAGGTGAGCATTGAGGCGGGAGTGGCCAGATCTAAGGTGATGGACTATGGCCAAGATTGGGAAGTCAGTTGGGAGGGAAGCATGTATCTGCTTTTTTTGAGGGTGTGTGTGGGGGGGGGGGGGGGTTTGAAAGCTTTCAGGGCTTTCAGATGAAGGGGGGGATGGATTTGGGGGCTTGGTTTCCCTCATTGGTGGAGTTGGCCAGGGTGTCTGCTGCTTTGTTGCCCAGGATGTTCAAGTGGCCCGGGCACCACTTCAGTAGGATGTCAGTTCCCTGAGGGATTAGATGGATCACTTGGAGGATGTGAAGGAATAGGTACTGTCCAGGTTTGGGTGCTCTAGGATTGAGGATGCGGCTGAGGGCTTCCTGACTATCCAATAGGAGGGTGATGCTTGTGGTGAGACCCCTGCTTATCAGGTCCAGGCCCAGCTCCAGTCCCAGTATTATTCCCGCTGCCTCCCATTCAAAGTTTGTGGCCAAGTTTGATTTTCCAAGGAAGGCCTTCTTGGAGTACCAACCATCCTCTGTTGTGGCAGCCGCCTGTAGGCCCTTTTTGGGGTGTTACAAGCCATCCGTGTATATGATGGTGTTACACCGTTGGTGTGTTGTGATTAATTGTACAACCAGGTCTAGCTTGGCTGCCTTCAGGAGGTTGCCTAGGGCCACTTTAACTGGGGGGGGGGTCTGACCATGGGGGCTCATCTGGGTGGAAGATTTGGATTTGTTCAATGCAAGGCTTGTGGCAGTCATCAAAGAGGTTGCAAACTACCAAGGAGTGGATGGGGTTTTGGAATCTGCTCACCCATGTATACCAGTCAATGGTGATTGTTTTGGCTAGTGAAGATTTGTGGAGGGCTGTCAGCCACGAGACAGTTAGACTTGTCCAAATGTCTGGAAACTCATATGTCCTGCTGGTATAGTGGCTAAGTACTAGGCTCACTTCCCAGTATTTGATACCAAGGTCACTGGTTCAAACCACAATGGAGACAATAATGAAAATGTTGAATAGTTTTGTAATTATATAGTAAATCTTAATAATATTATATAATGTTTTATAAGTATGTTTTTATGAGTATGGATTATGGAATTAAAACCTTGATAATTTATATTATCAAGAAAGGGACCCAATATAACTTTAAATTAAGTTATGAGGACTCAGATGCGTCCCAATGATTGATATAGAAGTTCCCAAAGTGTTTCCTCTCTTTGGGAAGGAGTTACAGTAATCATATTAACCCATACTCTCTATACTGTATAAATTAATTACACATTATCCTTCTTTGGAATGTAATTATAAGTAATACTCCCTCTGTACACTTAATAAACCTTACTGAGCCTTGAGAGCGTCCACTCAGAGGCTTTTAGAACTTAATTGTAAGCTATGAACCTTCTAGTAGCACTGCCAAGAGTAGACACACCTTATAGGTATAGTATAATTATAAATTAATTACTTATTTAATACTATCCCCTTTTGGATGTAATAATGCTTTAATATACTTCACTGAGTCTTGAGTGCGTCCACTCAGATGGCTCAGAGTTCATCTGTAGGCTGTAAACCTTTTAATAAACATTGCAAAGAGTATACATACTCTATGTGTATAGTATGAGCTAAGATACTTATAATTAAAATTAAATTATTTGCCAAGGTATTAAGCTAAATTAAATAAATATAAATAATAATTATGATGGAATCTAAGGCTTCTATACCGTCCATCTGAGTGATGTATAAGTCCTAAGACCCAGTAAGTAACCTTTTAGTAAGTAAAATGAAAACTTTACCTTGAAAATCCTTCCCAATGGGTACTAGTTCTTCATTAACCATTGAGAATGATGTAATGATGTCTTGGGCCTTTGAGGACGAAACCAAGGAGAGCTTGACACTCCCCTGGTGATTACTAGAGTCCCCTGAGGGCTCCTGTTACCTTAAAAGAGCAGGGTCTTTACCCTATAGCCCTTTCATCATCCATTATATATTATTATTTGAACAAGAATACAAGCAAGAGTTAACAAGCCTATTAACCTTAATCTCAAAAGAAGATTGACTGGGGCTATAAACTTTGGTATTAAATTCAATCAATAACCTATCTGGCAACACCAATTTCGAGTGGAAGGCCTCACTTGAATAAGTAACCCCTGTGTGTTACTCTTTAAAGGGTGTGAGCTTATTTATAAGCAAATCTCCTTTTGGTCTTACTCCTTTAAGACTAAGGCCCCTTACCTATTATAAAGGTTTAAGGTGTGGCTATTTACTCATAATACCTTGGTATTATTCGAGTCTGTAAACTTTTAAAGTTGCTGTTTGGAATATATAAGTCAAAAATAATTTAAATATTGGTTTGACTTTATTCTTTTGCAGGTTTAACCATGGCTAGGTATAGCAATAGAGGTTAAATCCCTGACAAGGGCATTCTGGGATAGTTTCCTTATGAAATATCTACCTATTCAGTGGCGTGCAGCCGTGTTTAGCAGCGTGAATGGCTGGTGGTGGTGAAGGTAGTCAATGGGGGTGGTTGGAAGGAAGCCAGTTGCAAATCTTGCTGCTGAGTTGTTGATGACTTCCAGGAGATCAGAAACTTATTGTTTGTTGGAGTTGGTGAACCAAATGGGGGCACCATAGAGTAGTTGTTTTGTGAGAACCATGGTCACTAGGAGGCTGCATTTTTGCTCCTTCAGACCCCAGCTGGCCTTACCTATGGTCTGTAGTTGGCTCAGAGTTGATTTGGCTGTCTTGCAGAGAGATTTAATATGAGCTTCAAACGTGAGTTTGGGATCAAGTGTGATCCCCAGCCACTTGACCTTGGATTGGGAGGGGAGGGATAGGGGGCCAAAGGGGAGAGTGGAAGGAGGGGGTTTAGTATGGGTGAGGAACATGAATTGGGCTTTCTTGCATTCAAATACTGCCCCATGAAGAGAAACCCAAAGGAGTGACTGAGTTCCTAGGGCAGATAGGTTGCAGGAGGCTGTGGCTGGGGAAGGGTCAGCTGTTAGGTGGACTACATTTTCTATGAAGCCTAAGGATATGGAGTTGCTTGTGAAGGAGAAGGAGGGAGTCATAAGGGAGGAGTTGTAGATTATGTAAAGGATCACCAATAGAGGGGAGCCCTGGGGGAGTCCCTGGGGTACCGCAAACTCTTTGGACAAGTAGTCTCCAACTCAAAGGCTGGTTCTGCGGTCCTTGAGGAAGTTGAAAAGTATCATCCATAGGTATGTGGGGCCTTGCAGTTTCTGTAGTGTGTCAATGAGTCTTGTAGGAGAGACAGAAGGGTAAGCTGATTTTACATCAAGGAAGAGAGCCATCACTACCTTGCCTTCCCTCCACTTTTGTTTGACCCACATGGTCAGGGCAAGTAGGGCATCTTCTCCCCCCTTACCTCTCCTACCTCCCATGTGGCTGTCTGCCAGAATGCCTTTAGTCTCTGCCCAGTGGGTGAGGCGGTTAGCAAGGATGCTTTCAAATTCTTTGCGGGTCGAGTTGAGGAGTGCAATAGGTTGGTAAGATCCAGGATTTGTGTAATCAGTTTTATTGTATTTTTGGATGATGGAAGTAGTTGCTACTTTCCACGGGGATGGGAAGTGAGAAGTAGTTATACATCTGTTGAAAATCCTTGCAAAAAGGGGTGCCAATGGCGCGGCTCCCCTGCTGAGAATTTTTTTTGGTAATTCATCTGGTCCGCTGGCTTTCTTCCTGGATAGGTGGGAGAGGACTTTAAGAGTTTTTTTGGTGGTAATGGGAGGGTAAGTGACAAATTGAGAGGGGGAATCATCAGGAATGTTGCTAATATCGCACTTGGCGCTGGTGGCAGAAGTGCCTTCAAATAGTAACTGGGCCATCTCCTCTTTGTTGGATGTGATTGAGCTGTTGGATTTGCGGAGAGGGAGGATGCCTCCCCCGCTGCAGGGTTTGGTGTACCTGAACACTTGGTAGACCGTAGTTGAGTTGGTGTTGGATAGGAATTGGCACCAGTGGTCTTGTTTGAGTTTGAGGACCTTTTTGCAGAACTGGGAGTTCCAATAAAGGAAACGCTCATGGTCTGGCTTGGTTCTGGTCAGTAGGTAGAGTCAACAACAGGTGTTTCTCTTTTTAACCAAGGGTTTGAGGATTTTGTTATCCCACCATTTCTTGGCTCTGGCCAGGTTAGGTCTTACCTGCTTGCCTTGGCAGAGCCATACCTCCTTGATGGTTTGGTTTAGGAGGAGTTTGGCTTGGTCAATTTTTGAGGGGGAATCAAGGGAGTTGAGGTGCTTGGAAATCTTGCATAGAGATGACAATAAGGCAGAAAGGTCTATGTTGTTAGATTTGGGGGTTACCAATTGAGGCATTGGGCGCATTGGTTGCATTTTCAGGGTGATTGCCACGCGTTGGTGATCTGACCTGTGGTTTTCCTCTGTGGTAACCACCTGGAGTACTAGTTTATGCGCCAGAAAGTTTGACCAGATTAGATCAATGACAGTGCCAGAGCCTTGAGGGGATATAAAGGTGAGGGACATGGGGTTGGACTGGAGACAGAATCCGGCCTTCCCGCACGTCTTGAGTAGGAGTGGGGAATCTTTGTGGGCATGAGATTACCCCAGGGGGTTCCATGAATGGTGGTGGAGATTGGTGTCCATGGTTATCAGGGTGGGTATTTGGCAGTCACTGGCACTGAGAAGGAAATGAGACAGGTTGGTGACCCCAAAAGTGGTACCAGGGGGATTGTACATGTTGATGACTTTTAGGGTGGTAGAAGGGTTGATTTTGATGTAAACTGCCATGAGGAAACGGCTACTAGGGCTGAGAGGGAGAGCGTCAGTGGATTGGATTATCTTGCGGACATACGTGACTGTTTGGTGTTTATCAGAGAGGCTTGATGGGGAGTGTTTGGGGCTGCAGATGGTCCACCATGCTTCATGGTTGGGGTGGAGGAGTGTTAAAGGGTTTATCCAGGGTTTCTGTAGTGAAAAGATCATAGTGTCAGAACCGGAGAAGTTAAGGATTCTGTAGGTAGTTACTCGGCTGTTGTGGCAGTTTAAGTGAGAAATTTGCAGGAGCGGGGGGAGCGTTGAGAGGGGTTGGGGGGTTCAATTGGAGGAGGTGAGTGGGGTGATGGGGGGTTGAGGGGTGGAACATGCGCGTGTGGGTATGGTATTGGTGTATTGTACATTACAATGAAGCGGAAGATGTGATGCTTTGGAGGTGAGCCAGTCCGTCTTTGACAGGAAATCCTCATGGAAGGGCTGATGGGAGGTCTAGATGGGTGTTGGTTTGCCATTGTCTTTACAGACAATGCAGATTGATTTGTTGCCATTACCGGTTTCTACGCATTCAGAGGTTTCATGATTTTGGCCGCACTGGCCACACCAAGGTGGGTTTTTGCACCAATTGCTGAAATGGCCCATTGCCAGGAAGTGGAAGCATTTGGGGAGTTGGTGCCTGAAGCTCTCCATGCAGTAATACCCACCTTCCAGGAATAGGCCGGTCTTAACTAAGTGGTATACTAAAGAGAGGCTCCATGAATGAGATAAAAATGGTGCCAGCTTTCCTGGTAGGTTGTCTGGGGGTCGCGCTGCCTAGCCATCAAAGTTGGTGGATGGATCCTGCAGGGAGAGCCTTATTATTGGTTACTTGTCCTTTTGCCAAATCAGATTCCAAATTCCAGTCAAGGGGGATGCTGTGCGCAAGGATGGAGTAGGTGCTGGGGGTAGCTTCTAGATTGGGGTGGACAAGTTTTCTCCACTTGTGTTGGTGGGAGTTGAGCCATGCCCTTTGGCGTTGATTGGGGGCGTGAAAGCTCATGCCTCCTGAGGGGAGGATCTGGACCCCTCTGAAGTTTACCTTTTAACCATTAGTTTTTGCTTGAAGGGACTGCAAGACTTGATTTGTTTTGCTGACAATATTAGTCAGGTTAACTGCGTTGAGGGGGTTTATACCTACCTTGGCATGTATAATGGTTTGGCCGGGTCTAGCCAGGGAAAGCTCTTTCCTTGTTGGTGCCGTGGTGTGGTGGGGAGGGGCTCTTGGGAAGGTTGTTGCCACCAATGCATAGTTCCAAGGGGGGGCTGGGGCGGAGGAGAGGTTGGCCAACTCAAGTTGTTCAATCCTGGCGTTCAGAGCTTGATTTCTGTTCAATTAGTTGGAGTCCTAAGCGTTGGTGGTTGGCTTTTCTGTTGATGAGTTTGAGAAGGATGATGGTAATAATTGAGTCCAAGTGTAGGGCTTTGGAGCCTTTTTTGCTCAAGTTCTCAATTGCCTTATGGAGGAAGCTGAGTAGTGGTGATTTGGTGAACTTGGGGTCCGCTGGCTTCCTCGGGAGAGGTGGGGGGGCCGTGCTGACTTCATCTTGGATTTCCATTGCTTCATCAATTGTCTGAGTTGTTGGGGTATGTTTGGCGCGGGCAGCCATGAGGTTCTGGAATGCATCAAGCCGGGAGGGGGGGTTGGATGTGGGGGTCCGGTGGAATGGGGACTGGGGGGGGGCATGGGAGGGGGGGGACAGAGTGTTGGAGGCAGGGAAAAATTTTAGGATTTGGGGGGAGAATGATGGGGGGACCAGAGTGGTAGCAGAGAGCTCTGGGACTGCAGGACACTCATTGTTAGCTTTTTGACTGAGGGGCATATGGCAGCTTTTTTTAATGAGTCCTCCAGAATGTCTTTGGAGCTCACTAGATCAGTGATGAGCAACTTGGTTAGTTTCTGTTCTCAAATCCACTTGATTTGGATTTCTACATTTTTGAGCATTCTGTGGTGGGATTAATGATTGATTAAGTCGTTCAGAGCCTTGTTGTTGATGTGGGAACAATGTGAGAGAGAGATGGGGGGATTTAGTTACTTCATTAGATTTATGATCCAAATTTTTTCCTGGGTGGCCAAGCAAGTAAGTGATTTGAGTTCACCTTTGGTTGAGCATAGGGAGATTTTTGGCTGCAGTTTTCTGTGCCATGAGACAGCACAGCAGTAGAGGAGGATTAAGTAACCAGTGTGGTTCCAACTTATGATTGAATTGTTCCCTCTGTCTGAATCACTCCAAGATTCAAGGTCATAGTCAAGGGTATCAGCTTTGAGCCAGAGGCCTAGATCACCCGTTGTTTTGAATTATTGCCAGGCATGGTTGGTTTCAGTCCAATGCAAAAATCCGGGTTTGACATTGAATCTTGATAGAGAGGAAATGGCGTAAGAGAGATTGGATCTGTTTTGGGTTGTGATAAAGTTCAAGAAACCAGTGGAGGACTGGTAGTTTATGTTGAGTTTGGCAAAGTTGGAGGCATTGTCATTGAAGGCGGATTTGAGGGCAAGACCTGGAGTGATTGAAGTATTGATGGGCTTAGATTCAGAGAGTCCCAATTCTGACAGGGCAGTCTCTATATGATTGGGCTGATGCAAGCAGGGTCTGGATGGTGAGTAAATTATATAGTTTCCAAGGATCTTTGAGAGAGGTCCCTTGTGCAAGATTTAGAAACAAGCTTTGAGCTTTGCGCGGAAGTTGGAGGAGTTACCAATGAACACCAGGTCATTTACATAGCAGAAGATGAACACTTGAGTGGCTTGGTGGATGAAAAGACAGGGTTTGGCTGAGGAGACAATGAAGTCTTTGTCAAGAATCCATTTCCTAAGCATTTCAAACCAACTTTTTGGAGCTTGTTTTTAGGACATACAGGGCCTTGTTGAGTTTGAGGGAAGAAAAAGGTGTATCATGGCCACGAAGTGATTTGATGTAGATGTCTTTTTCAAGTTTGGCATCAAGAAAAGTGGACTTGATGTCCATCTGGGTGATAAGCATAAACTAGGAGGGCTCAAAGGGTAGTGATTTGACTGGTTGGGGCATATTTTTTTCCATAATCAAGGAATTCAATTTTTTGGAAACCCTGCATGCAAGGCCTTGCTTTGAAGATTAGACCGTTGCTGTTGGGATTGGTTTTTAGTAAAAAGACCCAGAAGTTTAATAGAGCCCTTTTGCCTTCCGCAAGCAAGTTGCAGCCCGTCAAGACCTTCATAGACTCAATGCTGTTAAGTTCCTTCTTCATTCAAACAGTCCAGTTTTTGAAATCCAGCAATTTTTTCATTTCTTCATAGCTGCGGGAACCATTCAAGAGAGAAAGCCATATTGCTGTGGTTGTTGGAGGGTGGATCAATTCCTTAGTTCCCTGGTTGAGGAAGTCAACTGATTGACAAATTTCTTGTCATCCAAGGATTCCAAGGGGCTTTGATCAGGTTCAGACTTTTCTCTATGGCTTTTGAGATTGGCGGTGATGTTAGTGGGCTGATCCAATTCAATGGAGGAGGGAGGCAAGGAATTGGATGAGTGTGCAATTACAGTTGGTGAAGGGATGGTTTTGGAGTTGTGGTTTATGATGGAGAGAGTGTAAAGGAGATTGGAGTCAGATTGGAGACAAGATTCAAAAGGGGATTCAAATGGAGAGGGCTTGTCAGTCAGTTTTAAATTTTCAAAGATCTTAAAATGTTTTGAGCAAACTGTCTCTCCAAGTTCTGGGATGAAGATGCAATAGGAGTTGAGATCTAGATTGTGGCCTACAAGAGTAGCTTGCCACCATTTATTTTGAAACTTTCCAAGAGTGTGGCAAAGATTGAGAACTATATTTTTTGACCCCAATGCGTGGATGAGGTTGAATTTTGGCTTGGTGCCATGCCACAGTTCAGATGGACTTAGTTTGGATTTTTTGGAGGGAACCAGGTTGAGTAATTCACAGCATCCAACAAGAAATTTGTCCAAGAGATTGATTGGGATTGACATATCAATGAGAGTAGTTCTGGTGGATTCAACTATGTTGTGGTTCCCCCTTTCAGCAATTGAATTGTGTTGGGGAGTATAGGATTCTGACATTTTGTGGTTGATTCCTTGATTGGTGAGGAAGCTTGAAAGTTTTGAGTTGAGGAATTTGCAACCATTATTGGAGTGGAAGAATCTGAGCTGGTGACCAAATTTTGTTGAGTTAAGCTTTATGAATTTTATTATTTTGTCTGCAGCTTTGGATTTAAGCTTGAGTGGGAGAAATTTCTTGAAGCCAGATTATTCATCCAAGAGCATTAGGAAGTATTGATTTCTAGTTTTTGAGATTGGATTTATGGGGCCACAAATCATGGCTTGGAGTCAAGAAAACAGTTTGGTTTGACTAGGGATGTGATTCTTGAAGGAAGCCCAATGAATTTTTCCTAAGGCACATGATTTGCAGGGCAGGTCCTCCCACTTCAGCTTGGGAAAGCCTTTAGAGAGGAGTTTTGTCTGACAAATGTTGAAATGGCCAAAGCACTTGTGAATGATTGACAGGCTGATGAAGGAGTGTGCAAGTTCTGATTGTGGCAGAGAGAGATCTTTGATGAAAAGGAGATTATATTTGATTTTTCCAGAAAGAACTGAGGTGCCCATGTAATTAACTACAAATTTTTGGCTTCCTGACAGGTGAAGCAAGCAACCTTTGTTCAATAAATGACCCAGTGAAATGAAATTTACAGCTACCTGAGGGACGTATAGCAATTGATTGAGAAGGAAAGTGCAATTTTCTGAGATGATCTTGGCTTTTATGATTCCTTCAGCATTGAGTGAGGTGTCCTCCTTGCCAGTTTGGATTTTGATTTTGTCCTCTATGAGATTGTTAAAGAATTTGAGAGATTTAAACATTGATTGGGAGGCCCCAGAGTCCAACATGATTGAGTGTTTTTAAATAAGTCTGGAGTTGGTCATAGAAAATGTGTAGCTTAGATTGGCAGAAGCAGGTTTGTTTTTGGTAAATCTGGTATTGATATTATTTTCATTTGATCCTGGAAAAAGGTGGGGATAAAGCCATCAGCAAGCGTTCTTTGGATGGGAGGATTGAGGGTTATGCCAAGTTGGTCAACACTTGATGGCTTCTTGCTTTGTGCTTTTATTCATCATGGCTGATGCATAAGTTCCCACAGCAATCTTGTTTTTGACTTGATTTAAATGGCAAAGTACATGGCCTCCATCAATCTTTGATTCTCCTGATGAATGCATAAGGGTAGTTTTGAGATTTTCTAGCTGAGGAGGGAATTTGTAAAATATAAGGTAGGCAATTATGTTTTCATCCATCCAAATAACAATTTGTGATATTTGAATTAGGCAGGATTTCACTTCAGTAATGAACTTGTTGACAAATTTTGTTTCAAATTGGAGATTGAGGAAGTTAAAGAACACTTTAGATTGGTTTGCTGTCTGTGATGAGGCATAAAATTTGTTTATCAATTTCCAAAGTTCAATACCATTTGTGAAGTGGTAGTCTTTGACGCAATTGATGTACGTTCTGTTGTCCAATTTGGCCAAGATGTATCCCATGAGTTACAGGTTTACATTAGGAGGGAATTTTTTGGGTTTGGAGGATAGGAGCCATTGGGAGATTCCCTTGAGAGAAAAAATTGTCATAAATTTAGATTTCCACAGTGAAAAATTTGATTTGGTCAGGGCTGGTGTGGAATTGGTGAGTGTTTTGAGCAGAGGAGAGTTGAGCTCTGTTGGTCCAGGGGATGAGGACATTTTTTTTGTTGGTACATTTGCAATTTTGGCTTTTAACCGTGAAGAGATTTGTATTTATAATTTCTAGACCAACAGAATGGAGACCAGGAAATAAAAAAAGGCATGAACAGAAGAACAATTTGACAAAGTTTAGAAAATGAAAGAGTCTTACAAAGATGAAGGAGAAGTTGAGTGAGGTCTCCAAAGGTATAGTTACCAGTAGGATAGAGGGACAAGGAGACTACGAGTGAGGAATCTGAATGAAAGTTGATCAATATTGATGAAGATTTTAGGTGAGAGGGTCAGGATCAAGGCTTGAAGTTTATTGTGATTGATTGGAAGATGAGTTTTGGCAAGTTTGAAGGAGTTGAGGGGTAATTGATGGTAGCATTGAGAAAGTGGATGGTAGCAAGGATTGAGAAGGGGAATGGTAGCAAGGAAGGGGAGCAGAATGGAGGGCAAGAGTTGAGCGGGGAGTATTCAATGGAAGATGAGATGAGTGGTGGAAGATGGGAGTGAAGATAATGGAAAGAGAAAATGGAGAGGAACCAAGCGGAAGGGAACAGAGCGGATAAGGCAGTGACAGTGGAGTGAAATGAGGTTGGTGCGTGTGGGAGGATCACCAGGGAATTTAGAAGATGACTTCCTCTCAAGATGGAAAGGTGGTGAAAAACAATGGAAAAGACTGATATCCACCAAATTCCAACTCAGTTCAGGATTATCTTTCTCTGGTTCCTTCTTCTCTCTTCCACTCTGGGTTTATTCCAAGAAATGCTATTCTTGTTAAGCTCTGAAATCTTGTTCTCCAAAAATATTTACTGTTGAAGCTCCTTGAAAAATTTAGCAAGCTCTGCAATAGCACACACACTATAGTGCTTGCTTTGACTAGTAATAAATAACTCTATTCTGTTGCATCTTCTTCCATGTGAATTCCTATTCCATGCCCTCACAAACTATGTACAACCTTGTCCTGATATAAGCACTCCAAAAATCAGATTATCAAACTCTTTTTCAGGGATTCATGGACCTCCTTAGTCCAAAAATAGCAAGCATGGTGTACTGTGCTGCATGTTTATGACTGGATTAAATATAGGAATCCCAGGGAAAATCATTCTTGAAATAAAGAATCAAATCCTTGCTCCAAATGCGCATTCAGTATTTGCACCATGCCAAAAGATTGCTCCTCTCAGCCTTTCTATAAATGGTTCAAAGCCCCAAAATTTCATGGAACTTTGTGGTCATCATTTCTAATCCAAGAAAAACAAGCCAATCTATCAAGAAGATGTGATGCAAATGC